>JAHDVE020001618.1:0-506866 GCA_022606495.2 Halesus radiatus | reverse complement strand
GGCCTATAAGATGTTGAAACTGGAGAAGATTAGGAGTGAAAGAAAGAACTAGAGTTTAAACTAAGTAGGCCTTATTTGTAAATTTACGTAAGAATAAATAAATTTAAAAAAAACATTTTGTATTAATTGTACATATTGTGCAAATGATCTGTAAAGTTTATATTTCCTAGCATTAAAAGAGAAGAAAAATACTCCCATACTTGTACATTTTCAAATATGCTGTGAGCTTGGCATTTCCAAAACTGTTACCATGTTTGCCAACTTCTTTCCGATCTCAAAATGACATGCTGGTGTTACCATAATAGTTGAGATATTTAGACATTTCCCCGTGGAAAGGTTTTAAAAATCAGTTTGTTTTTATGTTTTAAATAAATTAATGTGATACATAAATATATTCATTCATTCATTAGCTGACGTGTACCCGGCCTTTTTCGGGATTATTATTATTATTTTTTTAATAAAGTTACGAAGTTGTGAATTCTTCCTTGTCGTTTGGGTGCCATAATTGATTTGACAGCGATCTACTATCACTAAACAAAGAAACAAAAACAAAAATCATTTGTCAATTTTATTTCTTTTTAAATATTTTTTTGTCAAAGTGTATTTAAATAAAAAAGTTATTAAGTGAGGTACCTGCTTGTGTTTTCAAAATTGAAAATATTCTACTTAAAAAACCTTCTTTTGAAAATGTAATCTGTGGCTAACCAGAGTGGTATATCTATGGGCTAACCTAAATAAAACATTGGGTACAATGTTTTTTATACTAATTTAATACGTTATAGCGGCAGTTTTACATATTGGATTTCATTTGAACTACTCTCTAAACCTTCCCGGCACTAATAAGAACAAACTGTGCTATTTTCAGTGAAATTGGTCAAGTAATTTTAGAGAAAATCGAGGACAGACAGACAGACAGACCAACATTCATTTTTATATATACAGATTTGCGTTTAAACCTGATATTAGAATTACAAATTGATTCATCTGTCAAATATTTGACATCCTTTGAATTATGTATTTGACAAATTTCTCTTAGCTTTTAATTTAAAAAAATTGATGGTACCTTGCGTAAATAATTATTTCATAACCTGTTTTAAAATATATACGGAAAGGATCAGTTGTAAATTTTTTTTGTAGGAAATGCGTAAGTTTACTGAGGTATTAAAGGATCTAGGTAACGTCGGTTGCCATCCTCGGCATAGGAAGGTTGAATATGAACAAATATATTGTCAAACAAAGAACAGAAGCATTTAAAACAATTTTCTTTGTTTTTACGAGGTAGTTAATCGCCCGCTGGGTAGGATTCTTGGCTAGCAGTCTAAACGGCTGAATTCGCTGCTAACAAGGTGTACTTTACTCCCCTTTCAAAACAAGTTATACCAGCGATAAGGTTTGCACTATAAATCTTAAAGCCACCTGTCTATTATTATGGAGGGCTCATTGCCTGGTGACCGTTTCCACCAACCCATATTTATAGTGGGAATTAAATTTTCCTGTTTTTTCCACTCGCTTATAAAATGTTTTCAAGTGGAGAACGGATAGGGTTGGGCTATATACAGCTTCCATTATCCCACTCCCCTCGTGGAATATACACTATTTTGCTTTTCTGGTGATTTTCTTTGCTCTGTGGACACAACTCAAAACTAACTGTTGAAAGACTCCTACTTTCATCAATAACTTCGCCATTGACTCTGAAGATGTCGCCCTAATATCTTACATAATTACACAGGTCTGCAAGTAAAAAACTGCATAGGATTTTTATACATTTTCTTATAGATTTCAACTTTTTTTTTTTTTAGCCTAAAAAATTTTTTTTTATTTAAAAAATGGACTTAAAACGTAGACTTCTCACATTAATTCCATCAATTATAGCTGGACTTGGCAATAAATAAAAAAAAGTTAATGGTTGAAGAGAGTAGTGATGGGGGAGGTGGGTAAAGTCGTTTTAGCGTTAGGAGGAAGGTCGCATGATCGTGTAGAAACAGGTTAAAAGTTGATAGTGAGTAATATTACCCTAACTTTGATCAGCTATTCATTCAGTGTCCCATGGTTCTGAAATACCAGTTAGCCACCTTCTAATTTAGATGACATCCTGAGTAAGTCAGATGACTCAGACACATTAGCTTCCCAGGACGAATAGATTTTTCTGTTGACGGCGGACCTCAACTTTTTTCTCAGAGTGAGCTCAGTGATGCAGCCGAATTGCTAGGATCAAGGTTAACAAACAAAAACCTGCTGTCATTTGGGACCTTATTTTCGTGGTACAGGCATCGAGAAAGAGAATTTATTCAGTTTTTCTCCAAAGAGGGAAATCTGGTTTATTGTAATGATGTTCACCGGCTCATGAAGCGCGTTGAAATAGAATATGATTCATCAAAATGGCGCATATTCATTGATTCGTCTAAAACTAGCCTCAAAGCAGTCTTGCTGCATAATGGAAATGTATTTGCGTCTCTTCCTATGGGACACTCGGTTCATATGGGAGAAAACTATAATGACTTGGCTACAATTCTTGAGAAAACCAAATATCAAGAACATCAATGGATGGTTTGTCGAGATTTCAAAATACTAACCACGTTGAGTCTGCAGGGAGGTTATACAAAATATCCTTTTTTTGTTTATGGTATAGTAGAGCGAGACAGCTGCACTGGACAAAAACCGCCTGGCCACCATGGGACAGTTTAACCCCCGGCGAGAAAAACGTCATCAATACGACCTTGATTCTATTTCCTTATTTTTGAAAACAATGGGAGAAAAGGAAAAAGAAGCATGGGATTCTTTCAAGAAAGTAGTGCAGAAATATCTAACGCGGCTGTGAAAAATTTTTTTTTTGCAGTCCTGTTATTTTTTTCTCAACAAAACTTTATTATCAGTGGGCCAAGTCTGTATCTTTTGCGTTAGCTAATGCAAGTTAAATCGACCATAGACAACGCATTTTGACAATTTTTATACTACCAAACTGTCAAAATGTGTTGTTTATGGCCGATTTAACTTGCATTAGCTAACGTAAAAGTTACAGACTTGGCCCCCAGCTGTCCGTTGCGGAACGAGTTTCAGCAAAAAACGCCTAACTATTGCAAGTGAACACTAAATTCATAGCACATTGCCTACCAACAGGCGCAGATGATTTAAAAAAATTATTGTTCTTAACCTATTTTAATACTTACATTATATATCATATTACTTAATATTACAATATAGTATTTATGTACCTTAGATATTATTCCTATATTACATATTATACACTGTTATTTTGCTCACTTATTTTGAGATTGAACAGTTTTTTTTTTAAATGTTCTTACTCGATTCTCCGTTTTAAGGCTATCTATATAGCAAGGAGATTGTATATATATATACACCCTCATGGTCTATGCTACTTTTACCACTTTCAGTCTTTACTGTATTGGTGTACAATTTATTATGTTGTCTTGTGTAGTGTGCGTGTACTTGTGATGTTTTTATAAATGCTGTGTTCGTGTGTATAAGTCCATTTTGTATTATGTAGATTAATAGGCATATATTATATTCGTACAGTTTTCTGATTTACAGCAAGTTCATTTCTTGGTATAATTTTAATTGTGTTATTATGGGTAGCTTTGGGGGTTATTATCCATTTAAGTCATCTAATAAAAATAAGTTTACGCTGAAGATAAAATTGTATCGTACTCCTTAGTTTGACCTTCCATCATTGCATTGGCATTAGATATGGAAGATATCACAAGCATTTTTTCACTTCACCACGTGTTTTGACAAAGCTTGACGCCATTGTTTGAATGCATTAGTTTATTATCTTTATTTAAAAAATACCTCGCCCCGTTTTTCGCGACAGCCTTAACCCGATTCTCCAATTTTTCTTGACGGAAAGAAATGTTTGTCTCGAACTAATATCAACCAGTTATTTTTTCAATGAATTCATGGCCACTGCCAATAGAGTGATGTATGGAGTGCATTGTCTACTTGGTAACAGAAAAAAACTGTGAAAATGTAACATTCAGTAATGACAATAAGTAATATCTTTGCCTTCAATATTTCCGCATTTTCTTTGTCAATCCCTGTCAACTTAATTACTCACGTAATTCTTGTATTTTGTGTTTGAGAATGAGTACATGAATCATTATTTGTGTTTTCGTCTTATTTTGCTTTGTTATTAAGAAAATAAAAACAGTTAAGTTAAAGACCGGTGCATTCAAAAACTCATTCGGTGTAAAGGTCGCGGGTTCAAATCCCGGCGTGCGCAAGTAAATTTTATTTAATTAATTTGTGTTGTTTCACAATTAATTAATTTAAAAATAATATATAGTATATTTGCGCACGTTCCAGAGTGGAAGATACTCTCAGTATCGCTCTGGTGAAAAGACCACCATTCAGAATTTAAAAGTTGCTTGAAATGGCTTTTAGCCGTGTTTGGTGACCAGATCTGAATAGCCAGGTATTTCCCCACCTTCCTCTTCCCCTTCTCCTTCCCCTCCCCAATACCTTCAGCCTCACAACATTCCCCAATTGGGAATGCCATAGTCTCACTGGCTCCAGACGGTTGGGAGCAGTTGGGACTCTTGTGCGGTATTCATGTAAAAAAAAAAAAAAAAATTAAAAAATTAATTGATAATTTCGTAAACCCCAAGCACGAAAAATTTTATGTATCAAAACAGGTTTTAAGAAATGATTAAATTTAAGTTAACAGGGTTGCGTGCGAATAATATTTATGTCCTACTACTTAAAAGTTCATTGTGAAGTAGGGTCGTAAAAAAGGCGGATTATTTGTCTTTGAACTTTGAAAAAGCGCCGTTCTTTCTAGGAAAAAAATAAAGACTCGAATTAAAAATGTGATCTCATATAATATTTGTACGATTCAGGGTTTTGCCCGTTATCGAACTTGACATAATATAGTTTTTTCAATTTTTGTCAATGGGAAAACTACTTTTGACTGAACGGGGACGCTGGCGCCGTGTTAAATTTTGAAATATTTTCCTTTATTTATTTGTCTAATTATGAGTAGGGACCTGAAAAATTCGCGTTATTTTGGTACTTAATTGTTTTTTGAAAATACAAATATGCTGCGTTTCAACGTAAAGTGAACTGCGTTCCATTTTATAGCTTTTGAAAAGCACGCAATCCAAGGTACTTGGATAACGCATTTTGCGTGAAAATTCGTGTTATCGCAAACGCGAAATTTTCAGGTCTCTAGTTATGAGTATTCTGGGAGATTTTTTAATTGATTTAAGACATTAAAGACTTATAGGATTATATTTCGTTCGTTTGTTTTCGCATTTTATACATTCACGATAAATATGAGTCCTTTATTTTTCAAATAATGCCCAATAGTACGCATGACGTACAGGTTGGCAATGAAAAGTAGAAATAATAAAGTTAGATTAAATCTTTTCATTACTATGGCAACACCAAGTAACAACAACAACACTTTTTCTTTGAAATTTGTTTTTTACTTTATAAAAAATATTTATTTTTATTTAAGGTAAAACAACACAACTCGATTATATGTATTTATGTTTTTTAAATTTTTGATTTCGATCTGTGAAATAGATTTTGATTTAATATCTAATAAATGGGTGTGTATCAAAAAACTCATTTATTAGATGTTAAATCAAAATAAAACAATTCACTGATCAAAATCTCTAAATGGAATTGAACGATTGTCTGACTGTCCTCGACTTCCTAGAAAATTACTCGACCGGTTTCGCTGAAAATAGCACAGTTTGTTATTATTAGTGCCGGGGAGGTTTAGATAGTAGTTAGAATAAAATCCAATATGTAAAACTGTTGCTATAACGTTTTAAAATTAGTCTGAAAAACATTAAAGCCGCCATGCTTTATTTAGGTTAGCCCATAGATGTACCACTCTGGTTAACCATAGATTTTATATTCAAAAGAAGAAGGTTTGTTTGGGTAGAATATTTTCAAATTTAAAAACACAACTAGGTACCTACTTAAGAACTTTTTAAATTTAAATATGTATTAATATTTTTTTTTTGGAATGAAATAAAATTTTCAGATGAATGTTTCTTTATTAATTGATAAACTAAAGTTTTTATTTTTTTTATTTTTAAGACAAGATTTTTGTGCATAGCGCAAAGGGTAACAATTATTTTTATAAACAATAATTATTAGCCTGAAACACTCATCCAAATTGAAAAAACATTTTATCTTTTCTCGGAAGGTTTTTTCAATTTGGATGAGTGTTTCAGGCTAATAATTATTGTTTATAAAAATGAATGTTTCTTTGTTTAGAAATGACAATTGTCATCACAAGGCATTAATTTCGCTCTCAAATCAATTATGGCACCCAAACGACAAGCATTAACAAATTCATATATTTATTAAAAAAAATCCTATAAGTTATAAATAAAAAAAGTTAATATAATCGGATTATGTTGTTTTTCGTATGTTTTATTCGAAATTGAAAAAAATTAATAGTGAGGAACAAATTTCAAAGAAGAATTGAGTGGCTTGATGGTGCTACAGTAATGAAAAAATTAATTCCATTTTATTAAATGTCTGCATTTTATTGCCAAGCTCAATTCACATTTAGGATGTTTCGAAGACCTTCTTTTGATCACGTAGTGTCTTGTCTTCACCTCTGGTCTCAAAACCATGGATTAAGGGGAAACTCGGGTAATTAGTTACTGTATCAAAACAACATCTCTGTTTGTTCTGCTCGTTTGTTTTTCTCACTTATCAGCTGTCATATCACTCCACAGCCTCCGATCTTATTCATGTAACCTTCCCACCTTAGTAGCTGTCATTTATTATATTTAGAAATTGTGGCAGTTTATTGACGTTGCGAATGAGGCTATGTTTGATTTGTAAAGTATTAAAATCTACCCAAGGGAGAATGTAAAACTTTCCTACGTATATACCGGCACAACAGTGGCGTGCATTGCCCTATGACCAAAGGCAGGCTGTGTGTAGTGTTTCAAGGTCGGGTATGAATTGTGCAACTGAGCATTTGAAAATGGACAGTTTACTACAATAGATAATACGTAATACATAATGAAAATGGGTTTTCAGGGAGCATTCCGTACGTCAGAGGGCAGTTCGTTCCAGTGACGTGGTGCTTATACTGAATGACAGAATGATGTAGCTTGGTGGATAGGAATAGTAAGGGTTCTCTCATCACTTGAGCGAAGAGAGAGTCCATGTTCAGATAAAAATTGAAAAACGTTCTTCACATAATTTAACAGTGTTTAGAATGTTGTAGATAACTGAATAAATGAGCGTACAATTTCCTTACCAAATTCATGCTAAAATACACTTTGATCAGAAATTCGTCGTATTTTTTAATTACCTTTTAATTTATTTTATGGGTCGTTTTTCTTAGGGTAGGCACAGTTTTTCAGAATTTGTGGACTGCACGCCGCTGCTACACCAAGACCTAATTTCATGCTTGGAGAATGTTTATTTATTTACTAAAGCTCATATCCCTAATAACATTGCAAGCAAATATGAACATTTAGAAAAACATCGTTAAAAAAATACAATTCGAAATATAAACGTATGATTTGTAAAAATAATACGAAAGTTGCAAAAATGTAACATGGACTTTAGAAGCATTTAGAGGCTTATATCAAGTATTAGCTGATGTGTACCCGACCTTGCTCGGGATTTTTTAAAAATAAATTTATGAAGTTTGATTTCTTGCTTGTCGTTTGGGTGCCATTATCGATTTGACAGCGAAATTAATCCCTTGTGACGGCTATTGCTATATATAAATATAGAAACATTAATTTGAAAATTTTATTTCATTCAAAACATTTATTTTTTCAAAACATCTAAATAATAAAGTTCTTAAGTAGGTACCTACTTATGTTTTCCATTTTGAAAATATTCTACCCAAACCTTTTGAATATGTAATCTGTGGCTAACCAGGGTGTTATATCTATGGGCTAACCTCAATACAACACGGCGGGTTCAATATTTTTCATATTAATTTTAAAACGTTTTAGCAAACAGTTTTACACACTGGATTTCATTCGAACTACTCTCTAAACCTTCCCGTCACTATCTTATTATCTTAACAAACTTTGGTATTTTCAGCGAAACCTGTAGAGTAATTTTTGATAAAATCGAGGACAGACAGACACACATAATTTTTTTATATATAGATAGAAGAAAAAGATTGGATACACAACTGATAATTGAACATTTAAAAATAATTGATTTGATTTGTGAACAGATCTACCGCTAGAGGCGCTGTCACTTATCAGGGTACTCAAGCATTTATGTAGGAACACTGTGGAGAAAGAAGTTTTTATTGCGTGCGTTGTGAAATGTTGAAAGCCGAAAGCTGTATTAACCCACCAACGTATGTCCCATTTTATTAATTGCCACCAAGATAGTTTGGCAAATTCATTAAAATAAGTTTACAATCTTGCCAGATTCGAAGCGGAATCGGACAAGGTGTACGTACCTATGTGGGAATGAACGGCCAGAAGTGGGCAGGACAACAGATTTGGAAATAAAACCTATCCATTCTCGGAGAGGTCCTGCCAAAATGAGAAATCGAGTGCCCGTTGTGCCGGTTCTCGATCGTTGACACTGTTACGTAACGTAATATAAAAGTGAAATGGATATCGTAAACACATGATTACTATTCTCAATTTGCTACTGACTTGATACTTTCAATTATAAGATAACGTTAAACTATCGAAATTTGAACACTGTTGAATGAAATGGCTTTGTCTCAAATGCTAATATTTTCGCCAGCTGATTTAAAATAGACAGACAAAAGTTTGTAGCGACACTTTTCGAATTTTTTTAAATCAGAAAATGTTAAATATTTGATCATAGCCAATCTCAATCAAAATCTCTTCTGTTATAATAATAATAATGTTTTATTATCTTCTTTTTTATAACAAATAATGATATCTTCACTGGGATTGCCTGGCTGCGAATTTAATTTACAAAATATGAAATTACATTATATTAAATTGATGTTCTTGATGAAAAAAAATTGTAAAGTGGGATGTTTTAAGTGCAGTTGAGTGGTTTCGGTGTTAGTCTGTATTTGGTGTTAATATGTTTTTTAAATTTTTTTATTTCAGATCTCCCTATGTAACGTATCCAGTGTTTTATTTGATTTTTTAAATTTATTATGGTTGTTGTGATTTTTAAAGGATTGTGGTATTTGTTGTCGAGTTTAGTACCATAGTATAAGAACTTTTTGTCCAAATGTTGCGTTTGTGGTTCCTTGTAGTATGTGTTTTTGACTCCTAGATGTTGTAACGCAAATACTGACCCCGCTTATAAAGGCACCACTTCCATTGTCTATGACTAGATTTGAGGAAATGTCTATGGGAGACATCCGACGGAAGATGGCGGAGTGAAGGCAAGATGGCGGGGGACGTGACTTGACACGGCGGACAGAGCCGGGAGTTTTTTGGAAAGGGAGTTAAATGTTTAAATTGTGCTGTGATTAACATACGCCAACGAGCGTTTCAACACCATGTACCCGAAGTGGGTAGGATGGTCCTATAATTACGGATGGTGACTTGGAGTGACAAAAGTCCAACTGCGCGTGCAGGAGCGCTGGATTTCAAAAACCATGCCAATGACCGGGCAATAACGACGTTTGTACGGAGCGAAAGGTACCATCTTCTCGTATTGTTTATTGGATTCTACGGATGGAGTTTGCTGTGGCGGATGGCGCTGCCGTGAGACGTCCCGGACCTCGCGGATGGTGTATGGAGGAATCGACAATCATCGGGACAAGCGCGGCCCTCCCTGGTGCAGGAGACGAGATGCCGTCCACAAGAGCCATCCTAAATATTTTAATACATTTCGTTGTAGTTGTAATCCTCTCTACTCTTTTACGGCAACGACAATGTTACAATTAGTATACCAATAAACCTCATGTTTTATCAATACCAGGGTTTTATTTCTGTATCAGGAAATGCATTCCGCTTCCCGTGCTTCATACATCAATTTCAGCTATGAATCCTGAGAGATATAGTCGAGAATTTAAACACACTAGGGAAATTGTAGCAATCTAGTGTTTCTAATATGTGTGAGTGTTGTTATTTCTTGTTTTTTTTTGTATTTATGGATGTAAAGTAGTATTGTTTTAGAGTATAATTGTTTTTTATATGTTTTTAGAAACAGTATTTGGAAACTTACTCATATAAAACGAAATTTTGCTAGATTCAAGGTCAAATCAATAAATAATGGTGTTGATTTTCATAGTTCGTAAAAGCATATTCCAAAATGATGTGTCATGGCGTCAAATATTAATTGCAAGTCCCACGGTCGTGGGCATAATCTAGTCTTGTAGAAGTTAGACACGTATACTATTATTTTATATAAACAAAATAGAACACAGGACCTTATTTAATAGTAAGAATACTATCGAACATCTGTTATATGTTTATCTTATTATATAAATTAACAAGTTTTTTTTGGTGGTTTCAAGGTTTGTCAAAAAGAGTCACAGTTCAATTGAGTCGTGATACGGTTTACCGGGAGTCGTATGCTTAACGAGTCGGCACAAATGAACGGCTCGCTATAATATTACATAGTCTTATAAAAAATTGTGTTATTTAAAAAACAGCCGGTAAAAGCATGCAAAATATGAATAATGCTTATCATTTATACTTGCATATGACTTAGCAGGTGTTATGGAGATGAGCAAAGCCGATCTGTTTAATTGATCAAATCTGTCTTTCCCGCAACTTGATTTATAAGTTGAACTAAAATATTCTGCCTAATTGATTATGTATCGGCTCTTCAAACAGGATGTGTCTCCATTCGTGCCTGCCTCCGATACACACTAACAAATAATGTAATACAGTTGTTTTTCAATAATAGTATTATGAATAATAGATATAATATCATATTTTTATATCAATAACATTACGTATTGCAAATGACAAAGTACTAGTATACTCCTGGTTTAGGTTATACCGAGCACCTAGTTATCGATACGTCTAGAAGAGCTATCATGTAAGTACATTTTGTAAAGATGCGCATTGGAATGCTAATCAGGAGCCTAAGTCTTTATAAGCATCGCTTTCGAAACATGTTGATATGTATATATTAATAAAGTGGTGAATACAAAGTAATTTTTAATTCGTTTATTAATAATAATTAATAATGACGCCACAAAGTGAATACCAATCTTTTGAAGAAATTATTAAACTTGTGTTAGCTAACGCAAAAGATAAAGACTCAGGCCACAGGTAGATATTTTAAAAGGTAATCGAGTGTAACAGAAATTAATTTATTATATAGGAGAATGTCAAATAATAGACTGTAAATCTGTATAAATTTGTATAACTGTTTATTGATGATTGAAGCACGAAATTAGCAGTTCGGTTATATTGTGTTTTCACTCTCGAGGGGCAGGCGGAAGTGCCCGGGAAATCATTCACGCCTTAGGGAGCGGCAACCCTTCATCTTCACAAGATAACGATTATTCGTCCACTGTTGTAGTTGATAAAAAGAAAGAATTTTCTTTTCTGCTATTGGATTTGCCTGTTTTTTACAACAGTGAAAATCACGAGATAGATAAAACTTCGCATTTGCGATAACGAGAATTTTTACGATAAATTTCTTAATTTAACGCAAAAACGCCAATTGCATCATTTTCACGCTAATAATGCGATATTTTCTTGGGTATATACTCTGGATTTTTGTATTTTTCTCGTGATATTCTGGTATTCGAAAATAAGTAAGTGATATTGCAATTTTTAAAGCTTGAATATCCATAAAATGGAACGCAGCTAAGTTCGTGACGAAAACGTCGCGTACTGTCATTTATTTTTAGATAATTTTTTTTTTAATAAATAGTTAAACACTATACATATAATTTTCAAAACGCATATATCCCCCACTTTTCTTCCAAAATATAAAAAAATGAAAAATAACACAATCATTTCCATAAAAACTCCAAATCCAAAAACAACGCGATTTTTATCAAAATAACGCGAATTTTATCAAAATAACGCGAATTTCACTGAAATATAACACCACTTTTCCCAAAAAATAACGAGATTTTTTTATGTCACTAATTATATCCACTTTCCAACCTTTCTCTTTTCCATTTTCTTCCTCTCCCCATTTCCTTCAGCCTCGCAACATACCCCCAATTTGAAGATGCCATGTACCCTCATGCTCCAGGCAATTGGAACGTTGATACGGTGATCACACGATAAAAGTAAACACTCTTTTCATCTAGCGGGTTTCCAAGGGTTCCCGACAACCCTAAATTAAAATTTTCCGATAATCTATTATTTGCATGGTTTACAAATAATTTTGTTACAAAACATTATGTACAGTATTCAAAGATTTTAAAAATAAATAAATAAATGCTTATTCCGGTAGCTGGGGAGGTTAGTGCAGTCCCACACATTCCATACAAAATATACACGCAATAGTTATAAAAAATATATACAAAAGTAAAAATAAAATAAAATAATAAGATAGCACATTCACTTTCATATAAAACAAAAATTTAAATATATATATATATATTCATATAAAACAAAAATTTAAATATATATATATGTATACCTCAAAATAACGCCTTTAAGGTGCCGCGGCATATAAGGGCAATATCTTTCTCCAGTATGTGTCGATGCTGGAGGCTAGACTGAGGCGGGCCTCCATGATGAGGATATTCCTGGAGCTGTTTATTCTTTCCCTCGTTCCAGCCGCCCTGGATCTTAATTATTGAAGACTATGTAAATTCAAATATATGTATATCGTATTGTAAAATTTTTGCGTACAGTGCCACGGAACATTTCTCCTTCTTCCTCTGTCAACTGTGGTTAGAGGTGCATAAATGTGAAAATAATCTTCTCTACCCAGTGAGCGGGCTGGCTGTTGCAATTGTAGGGCTTTTATTTAATTTATTTCAAATAATTGTAAACTGTGTTTTATGTGCTAGCTGATAGCAATCTTATATTTAAGCCCGCTCACTAAGGTAATGGAGGGTATAATATGGAATTTGGGCGGAGATGCAGGGGGTCCAGCGGCCGAGGTTGGAGATAGAGGGATTCGAGTTCAATTCTAATTTGGAGTAAAATGTTTTGGCTAAATCTATTATATGTTTTCGGAGTGGCGGAATATTCAATATATGTAAAAAAAATCTCTTTAAAAATATTATGTTTACCGTATCGCGTAATAATACTTGTATCTATATTTATATATATATATATAATTATTTCAACATAATAAATAATCCCTCTCCGACATCTATTTCCTCCTTAACACACTGTACGTATGTATTTGCATTAGTACACACAAGACCCAGAAATAAATTCTTCTCTGTCATTTTATTATTTCGAAGAGACATTTCATTTCACGAAGGAAAAAACTATTTAATATTATGAAGTAATAAAACCGTGAAGCAGTTATTATTTATTGTCGTCTGACAATGTGTTGCCCTCTTTTAAGATGTGATCTACTTGATTGTGCCAAATGTTTGTGGTGCCCGCCCCCGACTCGTTCTCCCACTCGATCTGACACACGTGTCATTATTATATTCAAAGCAAATTATTTTGTGAAGATATGCTCTTTCGAAAGGTGAATTAATATAATTAAACCAAATTAATCACATTTCAGTGCTAACTTTAACGAACTATTAATACATAAATGAGGATAGTTGAAAGTATTTTATTACAGCACTTCTCAAAATAAGAACTTTTATATATTCAATTTTGGAATATCTTTTTGAAGCTTATAAACCTGATTGTAATGTTTTATTTTAATTTTTTTTAAATTATAGAAAGTAGCATATACATATATCACATTATTATAATAAAACAATATTTATAAAAAAAAAAAATATATATACCATATACGAGGTGTGTTCAAAAGAAAAGGTGAATTTTAGATTTTCGCGGGCTGTGTACATTCGATTATCGTTTTTTTTGTTATGTTGGTACACATATGTTAGCATTATCAGCCATTTTGGATCAGTGGTTTGTTTTTGACAACTGGAAAGGTTAGTCACGTTTTGTTTTTTCTTCGTTTTTTTACTAAAAGAAAATTTAGTAAAAAATCGAAAAACATCGATTTTTTGGATTTTTTGAAGAAATTTTGATAAGGACATAGAAAACAAAGCAAATCTAAAATTTCACTTCAATCGGACTGAAAACGAACCTAAAGTAAAAAATCGAAGAACACACAAAAACGTGACTAACCTTTCCAGTTGTTAAAAACAAACTATTGATCCAAAATGGGTAATGTTAACATATGATAAACATATGTGTACCAACATATCAAAAAAAAATCGGTAATCGAATGTACACAGCCCGCAAAAATTCAAAATTCACCTTTTCTTTTGAACACACCTCGTATATATATATATAAAAGAATGTACTAAAGTATAAGAAAAAATAAAACAAATATATACAATATTTTTGACGTAGAGTGAACTGGTCTCATTAGCTCAGTTGGTAGAACCTTTTTTCGACGACTCCAGAAGAAAATAAATCGTCAAATTTACAGGGTACACAAAGTTTGGTTGGGGTAGATGTCAAGGTAAAAACTGGTTCGAGCTATTTTTCATTATTTCATACACAATTTTTCTACAATAATAGGACATTATATTTTAAATAACAGTGGATACTCTTTTTCAGTGACGATTCAGAACTTGGAAACACCCGTGCTTTTGTAACTAACTAATCAACTAAACATCACTCCGTTTCCCCGCAGGGGTAGCCAGACAGGACGGACCGCCAAACAACTCGATCCACTCCCATTCACTTTCATACAACGTCTTATACATTCTCTTCTATTATTACGACTTCTGACATGGCCCGACTCGAGTATTTGATTCACTTGATCGTGTCATGTCTTCTTCGGACATCTCCGGCTTCGTCTTTACGCCGTTAAGATCACAAGTGAAAGGATTGATTATCCATTGGTTTCACTGACGTCAGAATAAATAGACTTGTCTTAAGTACTATTTTGACGGCTGGAGGCAAAGGTCACTTGACATCAATTTTGGCACCGGCCTAGTTCACTGTCGTCCACGATTATTCCGCGTGATTTTCACTGCGGTAAACAAATTATAAAAAGGTTCAAACTAAATACACAAAAAAACGGGCTTTTGCAAACAAGCCGAACCTCGCCCCATTCCTCCCTTATTTTTGTTTCTTCCCCTTGCATGTTATGCATCTCTATGTATTATTCGCTCTGTGTTTGGTGTCCTTGTGACGTACCTGGACAAGTAAACACGTTTGTCGTGATCGATCGTCTTTTCACTTGTCACGAATCATCTTGTAGTTACTTGTCAGCGAAAATAATTTCAATAAAATTCGGTTAGTACAAAATTCTGTTGATTTTTTTGTCGATCCCATTATTATAATTGCGGTCCGCGACCCCGGGGTTGCGGACCGCTGATCTTGATGACGAATACTCACAATTGCATTAAATACTAAAAAAATACATCATTTTTCACATGTGCTGCAAAACGTTATTAATTATAAATAATTGAATGTTATGCAATTTATAATGACATGCCATATTTAGGATTAAATATCAATAAAATCATAAAACATTTTGAAGTACATATTTCAATTGGTGTTTACACGTGACCCGATTATAATTAAATCTAAATACCGATCACGTGCGGTAAACGCAGTTAAGTTTTATCAGTTATTTTTTGAGCCAGCGGGCTCAGGGACTTTGGCCCAATGCAAACGTAAGCAGAATCTCTCCGTGCTGACCAAATCATCACGCGTCGTCAGGCAGGATATCTCCAGAGGAGTTGTAAATGACTAATCCTTCCTTACACCTCGTGAGCCGTTGTTTTGATCACGTTGTCACTGTCACCGAGAAGATAGAGTGCACTGCACTGCTGGTAACGAATTAATTATGGACTAATCTTATAGCAAATAACGGTGCGATGGCGGGCCTGCCGGGGGGTGGGGGAATATTGACTAGGTATTGTATATTGTATTGTAATTGTAGTAAAACGATTTCTATAGCGCCGTTTAGTGATTAAAACCACCTCCAGGGTGATTTACATTTTGCTAACGTTTGTAGCTCCCTTTAAAAATATATAATTATGATTTTTACAGGGTTTCAAAATTTATTTATGACTTTAGACCAAGTAGAAGGACATTCTAAGAATGTGGATCCCGTACATTAAAAGTTATGTCCTCAAATTTTGCGGCATTTTTACGAGAGGGTTCAACCAGTCTGTCAACGCACCAGACTTGGCCGACCTGATCGTGAGTTGCCTCTGAGTAAGATTGTCCCTCACGCAGAGATCAGCCAACTATGATGGTGCCAGTCAGTTTAGTGCCTTACGCACCATAAGACAAATCTCTTTCTGTGACTCGAAGTCAGTGTAGGCAGTCACACAGAAGAGGAGTGATATGACAGCCTTTGGTGGCACCGCATACTAGACGTGTTGAACGTCCCTTAACGTCGTCAAATGTACATTAGACAGGCCAGTATACAAACTACTGGAGTAGTCCAATCTGGAGACTACAGGAGCATTTACCAGTCTTATCAGAATCTGCTGGGAAACACCTTGTTATGGATTTTAATTGTCTTCGGAAAAATACACTAGACTTAAACGTATTACCAAGTGAACTGACCATTGGGAACAATCAACAAAAATGCCTCAGGTTTCAGATGGTTTCTGTCTTTCTCTTACAGAGCTCCTGGTAAGCTAACTTACCTAAATTTTTTCAAAATTATATTGTGCCTATTGTATTGCGAACAGTTCTATTGAGTGGGTGGTCATTCAATTTCCGTAAGGTTTAAATTTTGATTTCTATGCTGTTCTAATTAAAAGTGCAAAGCAATTATGGTTATCTAAATGGTATAGTAATACCAACAAGAATAAAAAAAAACCTGTTTCCTGAAAATTTAACGCAGTGAAAAATAGCTGTTAGTAAATACATCGGAGATTCAATGTAAGTGACGTCGATTAAGGATTGATTTTATCATCGTGCCATTTGATTTATTCGTCGTAACTATATTTCATCATTTGATGTAATGGTAATCATAAACATGACATGAAAAGTACTAATGATGTTGTACATAAAATATTATTGTTAATTTTCCACAAATAAGATTTTTCATAGAAATAACATGGGTACGAGTATACCTATGTACGAGTATATAATCATTCATGAATCGTGCATCAAATGCTGTATTGGGTAGTTCCAGCTAAGCCCGATGATAATGTAGTATTATAAATGCATTGTTTTAACACGATGCCCAGCCCAAATAACAGAATGGCGGTACACTATTTAAAGAGTTAAAATAAAGCTTGTATGTATTTTATATTAGAGTGCCCGGCGTTGACCGGGGTTATGAATGGTGTGGATGAAAGTTTTCACCTATCCCTACCCCTACTCCTACCCTATCCCCAACCCTACCCTCACCCCTACCCCTACCCCTACCCCTACCCCTACCCCTATTCCTACCACCACTCATAATCCCAACCCCTCCCCCCACCCCTACCCCTACGACCACTCCTACCCCTATCCCTACCACCACTCCCAACCCCAACCCCTACCCCCACCCTACCTCTACCCCTATCCCAACACTCAGTAGTCTTCCTCTTATTTCAAACGTTAAGTATACAAAGTTTCATCAAGAAGTATATATCAAAATTCTGCGTGTGTGGGAAAGGGGGATGGCGGTGATTTTTTAGAAATCTCATGCAAATAGTGGCCTTTCTATTGGTTTGAAGGTCAAGTGTGCAAAATTTCATCAACCTCAAAATGAAACTGTAGATTTGTCTACATAACAAACAAACACCGCCCGGGACACTATTCTTATTAGATTAATAGTGCTACATAATATAACCATATAATATTCTCTATTACCTAGACTCCATGCAGAAGGAAATACATATTCAGACATAGTAGATATGTTTAACTGCTCGAAATACAAATACAAACAGACGATTATTGCATACATCCTCAACAATTATTAATATATATGTCTAGAGTATAAGTATCGGTGAATGTGAGGTATATTTTGAATATTTGAATCTTGAATTTGAAAGTGGCACTTACACTGTTATTCCTGTATTTGTTCGTTATTTTACGTATGTACCTACTGTGATGTGTTTTGGACCTGTTTACCATAACTAACTATACATATAAAAGCCCATATAGGGCGTACATAATACAATAAATAAATAACCTAAAATTTATTAATTACTTCTTTTCTATAGAGAGATACGCAATGCGCAAAGAAACATTTGAAAACGTTGGCACTTCCCTTATGGTAATTTTTTTATTGAGAACGTTGGTAAACAACAGCTGCAGTTAGTTTTAAATAGTTCTGACTCAATATTAAAACAGACCAGTCATTGTGATGAAATGTACAATCGACGCCTTTGTGCGGAGGTTTTGCCGACGTGGCATGTGCGTCGCGACGCCCGCATTTCACTCATGCACCCATATCTTATGTACTGCGTTTGAATGTAACGTAAAAGACATTTGAAAAAGTATCAAAAACAGAAGAATATTAATAAGCAGTAAATTAATAAGAAAAACTTTGTTTAATTTGTAACGATTGTAACCTTTCTTATATAGGAAGGACAAGATATTTGAATGCTAGAGTTAAGGAGCACCTAAGGTATTTAAGTAATAATTATTATTCTGAATTTGACAACCATATTTTGGAAACAAATCATTCTTTTGACATAAATAAAGATTAAATTTTTTTTATATACGAATATGTTGGATTTATTAGATGAATTTGAAATTTGAAATTTAAGAAATGAGAAAGGTGTTAATGGTCAATTAAATATTATTAATAATAAATTTTATCGTAAATATCTATCTCTTAAATTTATTTTCACATTAATAGCTATATTTAGAATATTATTAATATATATTTAAAAAATATTATTTTTTAAATTTATATTATTTTTATTCATTTTATAATTATTTATTTATACAATTTTTTTACGCATTGTTATTTTCTTGAATTTATTAACATTAATAAATAATAAAAAATATTTTTAAAATCTCTAACATACATTTATTATTTAATATTTTTTAATAATTTTTTGTTTTTCAATAATATTTTTCCTTTTTAATTAGTTACTTTCATCACTTATTGTTAATTTTTGTTTATGTTTGTAATTTGTCTATTCTTACATTATTATTTTCCATGTTATCATTTGTATATACTTGTCATAACTGTTTTTATGATGAGGAAAGCTTTGCTTTCGAAACATTTTGATATATTAAAAAAGTGGTGTAAACAAAGTAATTCTTATTAATTTATTAATAATGACGCCACAAAGTCACTACAAATCTTTTGAGGACAATATTAATAAGCGCTTAATTCCGGTCTTGTTGTGTGGTGTTTGCAGTACACAATCGCCACATGAGAACGGGTCGCTTCTAGGACTTCAGCAACTCGACTGTGGAGATATTTGCCGGCCTCTGTGTTTCCTCCTTCCTACAACACGGGTCTTTTCAAGACCCAGGTTAACTCCTTCCTTTTCTACCAAAAGTCCAAAATAATAACACATATTCGATATGTACATTATTACCAAAATTTTAAAGGCTTTATAAAATTTCGTACTTGATACTCGTACATGGTGCCCGGAAGCTCGTGATACAATCGGGAAACTTGTGAATCTACATCGAATTTGGAGTCGATTTTGTTGTATAACTTTTCTTGATTTGGATTTTGGTTTTAAGTAAATCGAGTCCGAAGTTGGAATTTTTAACGTCAAATCTTAAATAAATCGGTCCTTTCGGGTTTACTATCAGTTATTTAATGTCGTTTAAAATGTGTCGAAGCGTAGATCCGGCTCCAAAAAAATGTTCAGATCTATTTTTTTTCGTTTCTTTGGGTTCTCTATGTGATTCAGATTCACCGGTTTCCCGCTTGTATTACGAGTTTCCGGCACCGTGTATAAACAGTGCTTAAGTAAAAATAAATAAGTACATCGTTTTAGCACAGCCCTCGAATAGATATTGAAAATGAATGACTAATAGTCACATGTTTATTCGCCTTGTAAAGTTTACCACCCGAATCGTACGTCGAGATGTCACATATAATAAATTATTTAGAGTCATGTGACTCCAATAACGTTTTTGATTAGCTTCTTCAATTGCCGAGATAAGCGGCTTAAAGTTAATTGTTCGCGTATTTTTATTAGAGCGCCATAAACCCGGACCTCGCGACAACAATGCACTTTTGAATTCGCTGCTTCAAAGCGTTCGTATATACGAGTATTTTGTACATTGTATCTGACGACATTCAGCTTTCTGATAAGGTCGTTTAAATGTTATACTTTTTAAACACTGAACAGAGGTAAAAGGGACTAATGCATACGAGGGGGGACCCAAAATAAATACGATTTATTTTCTGGAGGGTCCGAGCGGGCCCTTTCTAGAAAAAACTTACATCCACTAAGCGAGGCTTTTATTCAGGAAGCGGGTATGGATACATTGGGTACCGCCGCCCCGGGAACTATTCATTGGATAACCTTTTTTTTTTTTTTTTTGATTTTACGGATTCTTTCGAAATCCTCTAACTAGCTGGGGCTTATAGCAATACCCCTCATGTTTCTAACTAACTAGTACTGCGGCACTTTGGCCTTATTACTATCACCAACTGTTGGTGTTATTTAATTGACTGAATTTATTATTACATTTTCATGAGTTTTTAGGGAAAAGATCTTAACTGGATAAAAAACCCTAAACAAAAAAGGAGAAAAGACAAACATTTAGTTCTGAACTATTTACTCGTATTTATTTTTTCATTTTACTGAAGTTAAATATTTTATTTGTAGGCTGCGTTGTCTCTGGAATCTGCTGCCCTAGTCCTGTGGAAAAATGTGGGAAAAAGCATTCTTTCATGAGTTGGCGGCATCCTCCTTCATTTGAGTTGTCCTAGATCCTGCGGAGAAAAAAGGGAAAGAGGATGTGTGCCTGGTGGACGGCGAATTTGGATGTTTTATTCGCCGTCTGTCTCGTCGATGTGATCATTCTCATGGAGCTCCAGGATAATGTGTTTGGGCATTCTGTGCTTGTAGCGAAACGGGAGATCGTCGGGCGAGTTATATGCGCCCAGTTCTTTAACGAGGTGGTTTTCCGGGTTTAGGGTATCATAGAATCTTTTTGTTAGTTTGTGTGAGTATTCTTGTAGTGTGGGAATTTTTTCTTGTTCGTGTAAGTGTTTGAGGTTTGTGTACATGGGTGTGTTATATGTGATTTTAATGCATTTGTTTTGAAGTGTTTGAATTGCGCGATATGTAGAATTAGATATATTACCCCAAACCGGTATAGCATACGTAAGGACGGGGCGAATTTGGCTCTGATATAGCAGGAGTTTTTTCTTCTCAGCTAGCAGACTTTTCCTGTTGAAGATGGGGCTGATCGCTCCTATCGCTTGCTGTGTTTTTATTCTCGCATTTCTTATGTGCGCTCTCCAATTTAGGCGGCTGTCCATGGTTAGGCCTAGGTATTTAACTTCGGACTTCCAATCTAGTTTCACTCCACTCATGATGATTTTTTCTTTAGGTATTTTATTTTTCAACCTGCGTGTGAACGTGATGGCTTCTGTTTTGGCTTCGTTTAGTTTGAGTCGCCATTTTTTATAATAGTCTCCGATCGTGTTGAGACCCGCTTGCAGATATTTCACGGCCAACTTTGGCGCTCTTGATGAGGCGTAGAGGCCCATGTCGTCAGCGTAGGTTGCTTTATTGCATCTGGTGAGTGGAGGAACGTCGTAGGTGTACAGATTGAAGAGATGGGGACCGAGTAAACTTCCTTGTGGCACGCCTTTGGGTACTTCTCGTCTTGTTGATTTTGTCTCTCCCACTTTGACGATGAATGTTCGGTTCTTCAGGTATGCTTGGATTATTCGAATTATGTACGTAGGTGTTTTGGTGACGTACATTTTGTGGATCAGTCCGTCCATCCATACGGTGTCGAATGCTTTTTCAAGGTCTAGCAGTGCCATGGTGGTGTATTGCTTGTTGTTGAAGGCTCTTGAAATATGCTCCGTGACGCGTGTGAGTTGACGGATTGTCGAATGTTTCTTTCTGAAACCGAACTGTTCATCTGGCAGTGTCTTGTTGGTGTTGTGGTGGGGAAGATATCTGTTGAGTATGACTTGTTCAAGTACTTTGCTGAGCGTCGGTAGCAAGCTGATAGGGCGGTAGGATGTCGGGTTTGAACGATCTTTTTTCGCTTTGTGGAATGGTAAAACGCAAGCGTTTTTCCACGAGTCGGGGAAGTGTCCCAGCAGTAGGCAGGCGTTAAAAATCTTAGTTATGTAGACAGTCGCTCTCTGCGGTAGGCGTTTAAGTAGCACGTTGGTAATTTGATCTTCACCCGGGGCCTTATTTGGTTTAAGGTGCCTGATGATGTGGGCCACTTCTTTTGGCGTGGTGAGTTTTATATCCTCCACATCTGTTTGGGGAAGTAAAATTAGGTCTGCTAGGGTGCTATCTACCATTCTGGTTACTGCCGGGTCGCTCATTCCGTCTGTAGTGGCGTAAGCTTTTTCAAATCCGTCGGCCAAGGTGTTTGATTTTTCTTCGTTTGAGAGTGCCAGGGTCGTCGAGTTGAATTGTTTGAGAGGCGGGATGCTATTATCTTGATAGCGCAGGGCTTTAGCCATTTTCCAAATTGAATTGTCCTGAGTGCAGAGGGATGTTACTTTTTCTGACCACAGAGTATTTTTTAACTTCGCAATCTCTTCCTTGATTTCTCTACCGAGAGCGTTGATTGCTACTTTGAAGCAGCTTTCTCGGGTGTTTTGGTGGATTCGGCGAAGTCTATTTTTTTCTGTAATCAGGAATTTTACATGTGGTGTGAGCTTCACAGTGAAGGGTTGAATTTTCTTTTTGGGGATGCAATTATCTCGGGCTCTTTGTATGATTTTTGTCAGTGAATTGACCGCTTCGTCAATGTGTGCTGGCGAGGTGAGAGTTTCGGATGTTAGATAAATTTGCTCATTTATCCCCTCCTTGTATTTATCCCAGTCGGCTTTTTGGAAGTCAAGTTGAGTCCTAGTTATTCTCGTGATGTTTCCGCCGATTGTGAAGCTCACCGGAAAATGGTCTGATGATAGTTTGTTTAACGTCTTCAGTGGAGATATGGATGCGATATTTTTTATCAGCGCAATATCGAGAGTGCTTGGATATTTATTTCTTGCGTTGTACAGAGTCGGCTTGTCCGGTGCGAGGATTGCGTAATCGTGACTTTCGAGGTGTTTGAAAAGTATTTTTCCATTTTGATTGGTCACGTAGTTATTCCAATGTCGATGTTTGGAGTTTAGATCACCTCCTACGAGTACACTTGTACCTAGCGCAAGTAATTTATTAATATCGCCTCTAGTGATATTTACTGAGTTCGCCGGGCAGTATGCCGATATTATCGTAGTCGGTTGAAAGTTTATCTCCAGCCTGATGACGGTAGCTTCTATGTTGTCCATTGTAGGTGTTGGCACTCTGGTTATTTGGAGTCCTTGATGTGTTAGGATGGCTGTTCCGCCTGCTGCGCTCGCCCTTCCGCCCTCGCGTGGTACTCTGTCATTTCTGTAGACGTCGTAACCTGGCACTCGAAATCTGATTTCTTCGGTAAGATGTGTTTCGCTGAGAAGAATTATATCGATCTTCCGACTGTTGATCAGGTCTAGCAGCTCTTCGATTTTGTTTCTGATGCTGCAGGCGTTCCACATTAGTACGTTTAGCACAGATGCATTTTTATCCATTGATGGTGTCGTTGAGGAGCTCCATGAGGATGATTAATTTTTCCGCTTTCGACTTGCAGGTGGCCAGTCTGCTGCGCACTCTGATGAGGCCGTGTAGCAGTGCCATGATGTCGTCGTCGTCAGAGCTGCTGGTGGTTGGATCCGGTCTCGTGTGCTCCGGTTCGGTGGGTTCTTGGCGTGGTTCTCCTGGGGGGGTCGTGTTGTTGCCGCTGGCGACGTTGGCCCACGTTCGTCGGCCGTCTACTCTAGCGGTAGGTATTTGAGCTTGCGCCTCTGGCGCCCTCCTCTGCGGGGCGTTCCTGTGGGTCGTTCTGCGTTGAAGGGCCGCGACGTATTCGACCCTCTTGGGGCACTCCCTGTAGTTGGCCGGGTGTGGGCCTCCGCAGTTGCAGCATGCGGCGGGCTCGTCCCTGGTCTTCTTCGGGCATTCGGACGACGCGTGCTCCATCAGACATTTTACACACCTCGCCGTGTGCGCGCAGTTGCTCGATCCGTGGCCGAATCCTTGGCATCTATAGCACTGAGTGCCGTGCTGCAGGTGCTGGCTGCGGTATTTTTGCAACCTGATTCTGCAGTGGCACAAGTATTTGACGGAAGCCCTCAGCATTCCCATGTCCACTTCTTTGTTGAAGTGAGCCAGATATATCGGGTATTCTGAGGATGTCGTCGTCATCCTCACCACTTTAGTTGCCGGGAAGCCCTGGCTCTCGAGGTCTTCCTTAATGTAGTCAAGGTCCACGTCCGGTAGACCCTTGATGACGGTCTTCTTTTGCTTTTCTGCTTCTGAGGTGAATGTATGGAAGCTCTTTGCTCCCGCTCGCAGTCCATTTGTGAGGGCCCGGTGATCATTCATGGTCCGCACGAAGATGTTGGCCGTGCCGCCCCTATTATATTTGATGTTGAATAACTTACCGGGACCGAGGTGGTCCTGGATGCATGTGGTGATCTGCTGGTGGGTCATCTGGCCCAGAGTCATCACCACGGGAGGGACTCGCTCCCTTCTGGCTGCTTCACCTGCGGACGGAAAATTGTCATTATTAAAAGAGCGTTTTGTGCGCGGTGCGCCGCCGCCTTCGCTCACCTCGGGTAAACCGGTAAACCGGTTGTCGCATCGGGTCACGTTCTCCACGTTCGGGGAATGAGGTCGCTTGATCGGGTTTGTTGGCTGGCGCCAACCGTCGCTCGTAGGGGCAGAGGTGTCCACAGGTGGACGTGCTGGGGGCTTGTACGCCGATGCCGGTCCTGGGGGGGCCCGGTGGGGAGCCGATGACGGACCTGCCGTGGGCTGCATGGCGGCTGCGGGCTGGCTCATCTCTTCTGGGTTTTTATCTAAGGAGGGAAATGATACTTTGATGTGTCCGGTTTTCGTTCTCCTCAGGAACTGCACGGTTCCAGCGCGTTCGGTGGCAGGTGTGGGCAGCAGGCGATACAGAGCCGACTGCCTGTACCTTTTTTGCTGCGGGCTCGACCTGTGATTTAGCGTGGGTGGCGCCAGATTAACAGTTTTTTTGGGAACAGAATGCCTTAAAAAAGGCAGTTATGTGGCGCGGACGCCTAATTTGGAGGGCCGGATGATCTCCTACGGCGTCAGAAAGGTAGTGGCTGCGGAGTCCGCAAGCCAGGCAGAAACAGGATCTGTAACAGAAAGCACCATTTGGATAACCAACATCTCTGCCATAGGTCAACCCGTGTGGTTCGCTACGGCAGGTGACTTAGCGGGGGTGCCCGAATTCATGAGGTGAGGTTTTTCTAGGACCTAGTGGCGGGTGCGTCTGCCCACTAACTTGACCTCTTCGGTCGAACTCTCTCGATTCATCGCCTTGCGCTGCAGTAGAAAGGATGGATTAATACATCCATCACTCCTGGATACACTGACCTCCAGATTCCTACCCACCCCTCAAACCTATATTCATTACTTATATTTTCTGTTTCTAGTAAATTGTTAACTTTTGTGCTCGTATATCTTTATTTCAAGTGCAATTTAAAATAAAAATAAAGCAACGATGTTGTATCGAATGAGGTCGAAATCAAAATCGAAGACGATGATGTTACATCTACGAGAGTCTTCGTCTTCTAGTTTCCCCACACTCGTAGGTACACGCTGCTGTGCTGCGCGGTGTTTCTCCCACGGGTGTAGATGGGACAATGGTTGGGAATAGGGGAAAGAAGGGGATTTCATACTTACATTTCCCTACTCGGAAATTTACAAAGGTTTTTTTAATAAAAGAAATATATTACAATAGTTTTCCATTTGGAACTAAGCGAAATGTTATGATGACGTCATCTGATATAAAATAGGTTTGCGTGGGTTATGGCTTCCCTGTGTGTTACCTAAATGTTAATAAAACCTAAGGGAAATGAAAAACCATAAGTTCCTATGTTATTTCTACACGTTTACGGCTTCTGGGAAATGCGGTACGTGCATAATGACTGGTATTATGCAGGTTTTAGATATTACAATCTGCTTTCAAAAGTCATGTGATGCAAGTATCTACCTAATACCGAGAATCGTGCTACTATTTATGAGAACCGGACATAACACGGACACGTGGCTGTTTACAATTGTATTATAATTCAATGTATCAAAGTATTTCTTCTTCGTGAAGTCATATTTATTAATTCAATAATAATTACTTTATATTTTTGTCTTTCGACAGCAAAAAAACATGTAGAGATATTTATTTATTTTTATAAAAGTGGTGTAAACAAAGTACATTTTTAATTATTTTATTAACAATTGCTTTGTTTAAAACCACTGTATTTAATTTGTAAATATCTACATGTTTCAGAAGAAAAGCTATGCTCTTTAGGATGAACAATTTACACTAAAAATAGTTCATCCTGAAGAGGGGAGCTTTGCTTATGAAACATGTAGATATTTACATATTAAATACAGCGGTTTTAAGCAAAGTCATTATGATTGATATATTAAGTATTAAAATCTTTGGAAATATATACCTTTATTTGAGTTAAAGTTTCGGATACAACCGTGCGTTTATCAGGCGAATTAGTTAAGTAGCACCTACCTGCAGTAAGTAAATACTATTGGGAAAATATTCTCTTAAAAATGCTGTGTTCGAGATGTATTTGAAGTAATTTAATAGGCACCTGCTGTTATATTTTATTAAGTATAATTAGAATAAACGTGACGATTGTAATTATTTTTACATAAGGAAAAATTACTAGATAATTTGTAATTAGGGATAGGCAGAGAGGACGGACCGCCAAACAACGTCTTGGCATGCATTCCGTGCTTCATTCACATTCATACATTCTCTTCTGTTATTATGACTTCTTACATGGCCCGACTCAAGTATTTGATTCACTTGACCATGCCATCTCTTCAACGGGCGTCGCCGGCTTCTTCTTCCATTCACATTTGTATCATATATTCTACTCACCTCCCTTTTTTTGTTCATTCGCTAGAACATCACAGAGCTCTAAATAGCAATTAGAGAGGGTTACAAATATTACCCATAAGTTCTACGGTTTCGCAGAAAAATAATTAAAAATTACTTAAGATTGGAATAAGTGTTAAGAGGAACGGCTGCGCAACCTGTTTTCTACAAAACTTAATTTTGGATTTGAGGCTAAAATACTAACCTAAAACCAATGATATTTATTTTCATCAAAAGGTATGGCAAATAATAGGCTGGGGAAGAGCGATAAAACTAACTTATCCCCATTGGAAATAGTCCAAAGAAGACTGATTAAAATCATTCTAAAGAATCATCTGATTATTCAACCCGTCAGTTATTCAACGAAATTAAAGTTTTAGATTTAAATATAATGTACAAAAAAAATTAATACTTCAAATCCATAAAGAAAACCTAAAATTAGAGTAATTGAGCACCAGGCCGAGAACCACAGGACAAATAATAATCCCTAAAGTTAATACAACAACATCTCAACACCATTACACATATTCAGCCACAAAATGTTTTAAAGAACTTCCTAAAGAAATACAAGCTGAAAAAAAAATTGTGAAATTTTTAAGAAAAAACTTAAAATACATTTAACAAGAAATTAATTTTAGGTGCATATTATAAGTTCACTTGGAAAAAGTGTATATATGTTTATGTACATATATTTTATTTCTAAAAAATTCCATTTAATTTATATTTTTGCAATTAGAATATCATGTTCATGGTAGTACTATTGAAATTAATTATATGTATTAAAACGGGAATTTCTCAATTAGGGAGGTATTAATTAAAAAAGAAAAAAACTGTAAGGAGTATATAAATAAATAAATAAAACATTTTTAATACTTACATACCTACTATCATTACCGTGTAAACAAAGTTTTATTATTTTTTTATTTATAATTTTTTTAACTTGCAAAATGAAGGCCTTTAAAGAAATCGAATTTTCTCGATTTTAGAGGCAACTTTAGCAATTATTTGAGGGCTAATGGTGTTTAAAAGAAAAATTTACCCAGTTTTTACCCAGGAAGTATAACGATATATAAAATAAGTGTTAAAATAAACGTTTCGTTGGACTTAAAGTTACATTAAAAACGACCATTTTACGTTGGAACACAAATTTGCCATACATAATTAAAAATATTGAACCGAAAAAAAACGTTTTTTTTAAAAGATGTTTTTTTTATAATTTTTAAAATTTCATTACTTTTAACACGTAATACTTTTAAATATTACGATGAATTGTCTGTTGGCAGGTGTACATACGAAATATGAAATTGAATAAATAGAAACTTGATTAAATGAAACTAAATTAAATTAAAAAATTAAAATTATATTTGAAATTATTACTTCCCACTGCCCTCACATAATAATGTCTAATTATTTCTGTAGTTACATAATTTTTAGATAGTTTTAAGAACGCTAGTGAATGACACGGATTTGTCGAAACCGGTAGCAAATAAATAAAATTAATTAACAAATGTTGATTGTGAATAAAACTCTTGAAATAAAATTTAAAAAAAAGAAGATAAAAAAGTCAAGCAATTTTTTATTTTTTATTTAAAATTTTTCGAAAAAATTAAGGGTAAACGAAACATAATACTCACTCACAGATGGCGCTAATTTGAAATATTTAGGAGAAAAAAAAACACTTTTAGCACTTAATGATTTTTAATATTGAATGTTTATAAAATTAAAGTACTGTTTATATTAGTGTTACAACAATATTCTGCCTTTTATATGTCTCTTGTTTACTTATGTATATCAGCCAACAAAGTATTCATTTCAATATTTAAAAGCATTATGTGCTAAATATTTAAACTAGCGCCATCTGTGAGCACGTATTACGTTACGTTTAGCTTTAATAATTAAATGAAATAGGTCTTTTGTGAGTTGAAACAGGAGAAACAATTAGAGGTAAGGTAGGGAGACGAATGAAAACACAATATCGCCCCAAAGTTTGGTTACTGCTAGTTTTAAATGGAAAATACATAATTGTTTTCTCAGATACATCAAAGTTAATGGTTTTTTGTATCAACTCCCATGGGTAGGGATGAGTCAGTGGACATTCTCCGTAATTTATTTATTATAAACTAGCCGATGTGTACCCGGCCTTGCTCGGGATCAATATGTATTTTTTAATAAAGTTATGAACTTGTGAATTTTTGCTTGTGATTTGAGTGAATTTAATTAATTGATTGTCTCTAAACAAAGAAACAAAGAAACATTCGTTTGATATTTGCATTTCATTCCAAAAACTTATTTTTTCAAAATATATCTAAATAATAAAGTTCTTAAGTAGGTAGGTACCTACTTGTGTTTTCCGTTTTGAAAATATTCTACCCAAACAAACCTTCTTCTTTTGAATATGTAATCTGTGGCTAACCAGAGTGGTATATCTATGGGCGAACCTCAATAGAGCATGGTGGGTTCAATGTTTTTCATACTAATTTTAAAACGTTATAGCAACAGTTTTACATATTGGATTTCATTAAAACTACTCTCTAAACCTTCCTGGCAATAATAAGAACAAACTGTTCTATTGTCGAGTAACTTTCGAGAAAATCGAGGTCAGACAGGCAGACAGACAAACATTCATTTATATATATTGGTAGGTAGATTATTATTTTTTTATATATATATATATATATATTTATTTCTTGCTAAAGCAATCCCGATGAGTTTCAAAACTCATTTTAGGACGGGAGGAATTTACAATACATAAGTAGGAGATAGTACATACAATTTTACATTGACAGCAAAATATCAAAAATAGAAGTTTCACATACAGACAGAAATAATTTTATAAGGCCAAGTTAAATAGAACAACACACAAGAGAAAACATATAAGGGAACAACAAAATATACAAATATGGATTTACTGATTTTCATTTTTAAATATCCTTAAAAAGTATTCCTTTATACCATCATTTTGGGATTTTTTATTTTTCTGGATGGTTTTGTACATATCTGGAAGCGAATTATAAAGTGTGTAGGCAATGTAGTTTAAAGATTTTATTCCATATTTTGTAGTGTGTGTTTGAGGAATGCGGATTTTATTGTTATTTCGAGTATTGTGGTTGTGGATGTCTTGATTGTAAAGTGGCTTGACGTTAGTGTGAGTTGATTGTTGAGTAATTTGTAGGATGGTGCTGGTGATTTCATACTTAGGAAGGATCGTGATTGGAAGGATACCGGAAACTGAGTAGATGTCCCTGACATGAGTGTCCCATGGAAGTCCAAAAACATTTCTGAGGGCTCGGTTTTGAACCACCTGCAGATCAGCAATCAATTTCTTCGAGGCAAAGCCCCAGATACAGCAGAGATAGGAAATGTGTGAATGTACCATGGCGTAATATACTGCAGTTAGTAACGGAATGGGTAGTAATCCTTGAAGTCTATATAGCACACCAGTTATGGGGGGTAATTTTCTCCTTTACATGATTTATGTGGAGATCCCACGAGAGTTGAGAATCTACTATAAGGCCCAAATATTTTGTTGTCGTTTTCTTTTCGAGGCAGTTGTCACCAATTTTGATATCGAGGCTGGAATTTTTCTTGTTGCCGAATAGTAAATAATGCGTTTTTTTTACGTTAAGGGTCAGTTTATTTATTCTCAACCAGGTTGTGAGATGGGAAACATCGGCATTCATTTCCATTTCGAGTTCCGCTAGGTTTTTTTTGTTATAAAAAATTACAGTATCGTCCGCATAAAGTTGAAGAGTTCCTTTAATGCCCCACTTTGTTATGTCATTAACATATATTAGAAATAGCAACGGTCCAAGAATTGATCCCTGTGGCACTCCACATGTTATTTCACCCAATTCACTCATTTCTCCACCCAGTTCTACTGCCGAAAAGCGATTTGATAGGTAAGATCTGAAAAGTTCCAGAGGAGTACCAACAATACCCAAATGTTTCAGTTTTTCGATCAATACGTTATGGTCCACCGTGTCAAACGCCTTCTTTAGATCAATAAATATTGCCGCTGTAAAATCTCCATGGTCAATATGTTTCTGCAGATTTGATATGAAATCGAAAGCTGCACATTTAGTGTTAGATCGTCGTCTGAAACCGTATTGTTTTGAGGTGAGAATTTTGTTTTGTTCGAGATATTTCAATAGTCTTTCTTTGATGACACATTCAAAAATTTTGGAGATAGCTGGAAAATTAGCTCATGCATATTACGATTTATTATTTAAAATGAATATTACCAGATATAGTTTTAATGGAAGTCGGTTTTTCAAATTGTTTTTAAAAACTGATGTATTTGTAATTCTGTCACATTGACAGCTAGGTACTTAAATAAAATCAGACAATAATATAATAACTTTAAACATAAAGCGGATTAAACAAAGTGATTTCATTATTAAAAATAATTGAAATAAAGTTAGTTTTATTTTAATTACGTCAATGCTGTCACAAAGTGATTGCGTCATGTTAATGATTTCACAGAGTGATTGCTTCATATGAAAATTTATCTTTATTAAGACAGTTTAACATTACACGTGCCAATCTTGTGTCTAATATATCAATACATTTGAATTACACGTGCGTTTGTATGTTTAACCTGCTGGCCTTAGGCCCGGCTTAACTATATCTACGTCGTGGTTAAAAGCAGTGGCGGTTAGTTGGGAGTTCAATCGGAGATTAAAAAAGTGAGAAATAATTTCGCTCTGTTGAAATTTTTTTATATTTTATTTATTTGAAACACACGCATTGTTAAACAATTAAATGTAAGAAAGTTTTGACTGCCCAACTGGGAACAAATACCGTTTTAGGACAGTCAAATTGACAACTTTAGTTCACGTCCAGTGCCATTATATAAAAATAGAAGAGAAAAAAGCTAGTATTTTTTAATTTTATTTTTTATATGAATACCGCACAAGAGTCCCAAACTGCTCCCAACCGTCTGGAGCCAGTGAGACTATGGCATTCCCAATTGGGGAATGTTGTGAGGCTGAAGGTATTGGGGAGGGGAAGGAGAAGGGGGAGAGGAAGGTGGGGGATAAGGGGAAAAACCTGGCTATTCAGATCTGGTCACCAAACACGGCTAAAAGCCATTTCAAGCAACGTTTCAATTCTGAATGGTGGTCTTTCGCCAGGGCGATACTGAGAGTATCTTCCACTCTGGAACGTGCGCAAATATACCATATATTATTTTTAAATGAATTAATTGTGAAGCAACACAAATTAATTAAATAAAAATTACTTGCGCACGCCGGGATTTGAACCCGCGACCTTCGGATTCGTAGTCGAGAGCCTTACCCCTCAACCATGGAGGCCGTCATTGACATAGTATGGTAATATAATATATCTAGAAAAAGGTATAATAATTAAGTATAAAGAGATGTGAAGAACAGTGCAGAAAAAAACTTTTGACCGTACTTATGAAGAGATGAGGAAAACAAATATTATAGAGTAAACAATTATCTATATGTGTTTGTTAGGTACTGGTTGGTGTTATGATGAAAAAAATTCATTTAAAATTGAGTACTAAAAAGAAGATAATTTTATTAAGTAATATTGATAAGATTGAATCACGTATCACTCAGGTTTATGAGCCGAGGACGAAACTCACGGGTGCAGCCCAAAAAGGGCGCAGCAAATAGTTAATAACATATAACAGTGCAAAAAGTAACTTTAGTAAATTGCTTATGACCAAATGTTTGTCCTTTTTCCTTTCCTTGGTGAGGGTTTTTAATCTAGTTAAGATCTTTTCCCAAAGAGCACAGATAATGCAACATAAATTCAGTCAAGTAAATCAAACCATGAGATGGTAATAGTAATTAGGCCAAAGCGCCACTAATGCATATGTTTGTAATTATTAAAAAAATAAATTAAAGAATTAACTGTCAGTCATCGTCTGTTCACTTTTGACCCTCCCTAAACCAAGAACCATGTTGCCCTTTTCCATATTACATATATTTTTCACTAGATCTAAAGGAATTTCATCAGATCACAGCACCTAAAATTAGTGACAATTCGGCGATTCATTAAAACGTCCGTGGTTAAATAATAAATAATATAGCATAATGTTGTTTAGGTTACAAAAAATCGTTTTAAATACGAAAATCATAATTTACGTAAGAAACTTTACGGTTTGTTTATTTAATATAAAAAAAAAACTTTACAATAATATAAAAAAAAAACTTTTAAAAATATAACAACTTGATTTAACTTTTGAATTATTATATTTGCCCTGACGAAGCTTATCTAAGCGAAACCGGTTAGCATAAAAATATAATAAATTTGTGGTTTACAACAAAGCGTTTGTTTTATTTAATATGATGTCAAACCACAAAGCGATTGCATCTTATGAAATTTAGTTTTTAATTTTTTAAAAGGCTTTATAATTTTTATTTGAATTGCTTTAGTTTTACCATAAAATTAACGGAATTATTCAGTACTATAATCGTAAATAATATAATCATTTGTTGTTTTTTTGGCATTCGTTAAACATGTGTGAAGTGAATAAATTTAAAAAATACGTTGTTTCTATATGAATACAATATACATATTATACATCTTCCCAGAAAGAGATTATTCCCATTTGTTGAAAGAATATTATAATATGAATTGTTTCTGTGATGTAATATTTACATTTTTAAAATAATTTTGTATTAAAAGTAAGTCCACAATTGTAGCGAATATCGCGCGGTGTGGCGCTACGATATCTAATGTAAGGTATTCGTAAAAAGCATTTACTTTGTGGCTTATATACTTATAACACTTTAATTCAATATAATAATCTAGAACGGTTTCAGAGGTACCCTTCCCTCGTCAGGAATATATTAAAACTAAACTATTATATAAAATAATGATAGATATATATGAATATATCATATTGAATATTTAATATAGTTTTAATATATTCCTGCAGAGGGAAGGGTACTTCCGAAACCGGTAGAGATTACTATATTTAATTAAATTGATTCAAAACAAATGTATACGTTTATACAATATATAAGGTTTTGCACTTGGAATGGACATTGAACTCGCCAGCGTGAACAACTATGATAAAACAAAACATTAACGCGGAAGTGATAAAAGATGTGGCTTTAAAATTTAAAACAGAGCCTTAGCTTTCGCCCCGAGAAATTCCACAGTTACAGATGTACTCGTATGATGGGTGCCATGGAAATAATTGTCAAACATTGTTGATTGTCATATTCTGTTGTGTTGACTGCCAAACTTGAAAGGCTTCAATGGATTATGAACTTTGACGTCACCGCGAAATACCCGCAATAAATGTCACGCGGAAAGAAAGCTTAGCTTATCGTATTATATTGGTCTGTTGTTAACGGAAAAAAAATCTGCCATAAAGTTGAAGAAGTTTCTTATCTTGTTGCTTGTTGCCTGTTGTGTTGATTGTTTGATTTTGGGTAGTAAAAAGACCTCCCGCGGTAATGACAAGGATGAGTGTGCTGCAGAAACATCGCTCCTGATAATTATTTGTTTATACGCTTAAAAAGACTTTTATATAAAGATGAATATCTGTTTTATACAGGAAAAATAATAATGTTTTTTTTTTTTTTTATATGAATACCTCACAAGAGTCCCAACTGCTCCCAACCGTCTGGAGCCAGTGAGACTATGACATTACCAATTGGGGAATGTTGTGAGGCTGAAGGTATTGGGGAAGGAGAAGGGGAAGAGGAAGGTTGGGAATACCTGGCTATTCAGATCTGGTCACCAAACACGGCTAAAAGCCATTTCAAGCAACGTTTCAATTCTGAATGGTGGTCTTTCACCAGGGCGATACTGGGAGTATCTTCCACTCTGGGTCAGTTATGTGGTCAGTTTTTTTTTCAGATTATTTTTTTTTTAGAAATAAACAGTAAAAATACTTTGTTAAAATGACAGGTGTAGAATTCATATGTTTTTAGAACATTATTACAAGTGTCTCTATGAAATATCTGATGAGTGAAATATAATTTTTACCGAGCGGAGTTGGTGCGTACTAGGGGATGATTTGAGATATTTTATCATAAAACATGTAGTTAGATGTAATTATATTAAAAGGAATTCAATGTGTATTTATTACCTTCGTTTTCTTATGTTTGGCAATTTTTTTTTAATAACTTTTAACAACTACTAAATGAATTAAAATTACTTTATATTCACCACTTTATTAATATATACATATCAATCAGCATGTTTCGAAAGCGATGCTCTACTCATCAGGAATATATATTTTTAATGAATTTATTAATAATGACGCCTTCAAACCAATATATTGAAGAAATTATGATAACAATTACTTTAATTTATTTAACAAAGTAATTATTATGAATTTATTTAACAATATAATTGTTAATAATTTATTCAACATAATAATGATTATGAATTTATTTAACAAAGTAATTGTCTTTAATTTATTAATTATGACTCCGCAAAGTGATTACGCCTCTTTTGAAGAATTTTGTTTAACGAGTTTATTAAATAGATGCTTTTAAGTACAATTCCAGCATAGATGTTTCAAATGCGTACCTACCTAATTTGTTAGTTAGCTCAAACTTAGTCATCATTAAAAAATTGTAAACATTAATATTGAAGTTCATAACAAAACAGTACAATAAAAGTAATCTCGTTGACAATAAAAACAGGGTTGTTTCCAGTTGTTTTAAAGGACATAAACATTTTGGCCATAAACATTTATTAGTATACTACATATTAGTATAGTCTCGGAATTTATTCGTTTATTGAACGCTGTAAGGGCTTTTTCAATTTATTTATTTTTATTTTAGAAACAAACAGTACATGTATAAAATGAGTGGTGTACAAATTACAAGGTTTTGGAAAATTATTACAAGGATCGGTACCGATGACATGTCTCTATGTAATATCTAGTAAGTGGTAATTTTTACGGTACCTCTACATGAGAGAGTTTGGTTTTTACCCATGGCTGTGTCCAACAGCATTTATCTCGGGAATGCTGGGTATATGCAGCCTTAGTTCCAGAAGGGATGTTGCATTACTACTGATGGCGTATAAGCTTCTAAACGGTATAATCTCAATACCAGATATTCTGGCTAAAATAGGATTCTATGTCCCGGATAATTTTGCGCGAGGCCGCCAACACAGGCTTTGATTCTTCCTAGGTGCAGAACTAACTTACCAATAGTGATGCCCTTGGGAAGAATCACTAGGTTAATTAACTGCCTCGCAGGAAATGTGGATATTTTCCACATGTTAGGAAACGTGAAATATTATCATAGTAAACCTACATTTAAAATTTTTCTTTTTTGTCTCACTTGTTAACTATTAACTTTTTGTAATTTTTACTTACCTATATTGCAATGTATTGGTTCATACTGTTTTTGCAAATAAATAAATAAATATACATTTTACCGGGCGGGGTTAGTACAATGCTAGGGAATGATACATGGTATAGATAAAGAGCCATATGAAAAAAGGTCTATAGTGTATAAGTGTATTTTTGTGTGTGTATGTGCGAGCGTATATGTGTAGCTATGTGTCTGAATAGTGCTATGTACTGGTGAGTTGTGATTGCGCATTGATGTTACGAGTAATATTTTTCTTAAATGACGGTAGGGAGTCAAAAAATATGCCAAGATTTTAGTTGGGACAAATATTATTAAATGTTTGAAGAAACCGGGAAATCGGTGAATTTGCTGCAGCATTTGTTTTGTTGTTTAAGAGTTGATATCACCGCCTATGACGGGGGTTTGCCAGAGACTCACATTTTAATTAATTCCGACGACTTCGTAACTATAGCAAGTTTTTTTTTCTAAGGTAACACTGGGAATGCATGTTATTTATATTTTAGATTAATAAAAAATGTGCTTTAACATAAAATTTTTTCACTTAAAACGTTTTAAAAAATTTGAAAAGCGTTTTACAACTATAACATTAGCGGTAGCGATCAAATTTTATTTTTCTAAAAGATGAATTAGTAACTTCCCGAGACATCAACCTGAAAACATCTGTTCTTTTAGGAACATATTCATCGGAATTAATTAAAATACATCCCTCGGGAACTATCATTTTTTAAGCCCGCTGAAGCAATCTCGACCCTATGCCCCTCAAAAACCCAGGCCGCGGGCGCGCCGAATAGTGTTTTACGTGTCAGTCACTTACGGCATTTAACTGTTTAGTTGCCGATCAACATTCGGCGAGTGAGGACGTGTTACGGCTCGATGCTACATTGACTTATTTCCTCACATTTTTTTTTATTCTTACGAATACTTGAAATCTAATATTGAAATTTTAGGTTTTTTTGTACTAAACTTCTTCTACAAGTAAGTAAAGGTATTTTGAATTTTTCCGCAATTTAATAAAACATGTTACTTTCTAGCACAAAATTTATATTTTTAAAGCGCACAATGTGCTAGTTTTAATGAAATGCGGACATAGAAATATGTACATGTATGTATATATTTTACTGTTTTAAAGTATATTTTTATTTTTAATATTTATTATTTATTATTTAAATTTAAATATTTAAAAAAGTTTTGCGGCACAGAATTTTTTTATGTGTGTGGAGGCATAATTTCGGAATGTCAAACAGCTGTCACGAGTAAAAACAATTATACGCAGATTTTTTTTGTATTTCTTTTTAAATTAACGTAATTATACATACGATTTTTTTTCGCATATTAATTATTTATCCGTGATGTCCGGAAATTATTGGAACAAGAGGAAAATGCTAAATCTAGGAGTCGTTTTAGAGAAGCTTGAGTCCGAAGTTGAAATTTTATTTGCGGCACGTTCCAGAGTGGTAGATACTCTAAGTATCGCCCCGGTGAAAAAACAACATTCATAATCAAAACGTTTCTTGTTTTGGCTTTAGCCATGTTTGATGACTAGATCCGAATAGCCAGGTACTTTCCAAACTTCCTCTTCCCAGTCTCTCTCCCTTCCCGACTTCCTTTACCGTCACAACATATCCCGAATAGAAATCCTATCGTCTCACTGGCTCCGGATAGTCAAAACTCTGGTGCGGTATTGACATGAAAATAAAATACTTAATTAAATAAAATGTATTTGCGCACGCCGGGATTTGAACCCGCGACCTTCGGATTCGTAGTCGAGAGCCTTACCATGGAGGCCGTCAGAAATTGATACAATCGTGGAATTATATTCTTACTGGCTGGTTCTATGCAGAAATCTCCTAACAAAACATACCAATACTGAAAAAAAATGTATTAAGGATTTCTTTTCTCCTTTATTTAAATTGAAAACAATTATTATTACGGCGCTCCCTTTACGCTGATATATATTGTTTATTGTTATGAAAAACTCACTCTTGTAACGTCTTTCGTTTCTTCTGTAAAATTTTAACTTTTTCCTAAACACAGTCGATTATTTGAAATAAATATTAGATAGGTAATTTATATATATGTTTCATTTTTCATCTGATGATTCTAATTTTGTCGCTTTATATTCATATGTTAAGTAGCACCCTCAATATTTTTTACTATATTTTTTCAGATTACATGTATCCTACGTAAACATTCTTTGTTTGTGTAACCAAATTATTTTAAAGATTTTTTAAAACTTTGTATTTAAATAAAAGTTTCAAAAATAGGTGACCAAATATTTGACGTGAATAAATATTAAAAACGAAAATCGTTTGATTTTGAGTTTATATTGGCCTCGGAAATTTCCACCCAACAAAAATGAATAACCAAAGAAAGGATGTGCGATTTATGATTATTTGGGAACTATCATATGCTGCAGATGATCATAATTTACCACTGTACGGAACCATGAGTTTCCACAAACAATGTAAATTATATTATTACCTAACTATTGCTAACAATAAACTCAATTTTCATAAATGCATTTAAATATCATACAGAAATTCATTTATATTTGTCCAAATAAAATCGCGACATGTCACACTGTGCAATAATTTTTAGCTGCGAACGAAAAGTTCGCCGTGAAACATCAATTGGTCCGCCCGCGAACTCCTCCCACCGGTCTTTAGGAACGCCCTAAAAGGATTTTTTTTAGGGTATTGTGTCCTCTTAATGTGTAAAATAGTTTGGTGTGGCGGGTACGTTTCGATAGTATGTTAAGGTTAATTTGAGATAGGATTTCAGGGCAGTCTATTTAATTATTTAAGATTTTATACAAGAATATAGAGTCGTACAAACATAGTACATGTCTTAAAAAAATAAGTTTGAATAGGAGTAGGTATATTAATTAGTTTACTCTTTTTATTTTATTTTTTATTTTTATTTATTTTTGGGAAAATTAACAGCAAATCTATAATTTTCATATATATAACAATAAAAACAATAAATCATTGTTCAATTATAAATTTTCCTCTGCTGATGTTAAATACTACAAGTAAAGTGTGACAATGTACAGTTTTTCATCAATTAGCTTAAACTATGTCAGTCGGGGGAGGGGAGGGCGCATGGGAACATAGGAGTGGGATAAAGGTAAAATGGTGGTTTAAGTTAACTAGTTTGAGAGTGGTCGAATTATGGATTTTAATTTAATATCACGTGTAGTTGAGTTAAAAGGTCAATGTGGTAATAATTTAAGTTAAGCGAGTATGTAGATCTGTAGATAAAAGAGTTTTGTTTGGAATTGGTTTTACAACGAGGGATATAAAAAGTAAGTGGCTGTCTGCTGTTGCGATTTGGAATATGAAATAATAGGCGTTTGAGAAGATCGGGGCTATCAACTAAGTTATGTGCGATTTTAAATAACATTACGGAATTCGCTATATTTCTTCGGCAGGTTAATGTCTGTAAATTAAAAAATTGTGCGGAGTCTTCATTGCTAACATGAGATCTAAAAGAGAGGAAGTTTAAGTACCTTAAAAATCTATTTTGGACGCAATTCTGTTTTTATGTACTGCATAGATATTTAATATTTTTATTTTACATTACAAACATAATAGTAGGGACTTAATTTTGCAGAAATACATCAGATACATACATAATTAATTAGTTTTTCTTTGATATAGGGCGGAGAGGTGTAGAATATGATAATTGAAAAGGTGGATATAGGTGTTGGTAGTTCGGTGAAGACGCGCTAGTGGACAGGTATATGAAATTACTCAATCAAAAATACGGAATGCCACTATTGCGGAATTTATAATAGTTACTGGATAATTTATAAGATGCCATTTTTATTAAAAAATCGCCAGCATTTCCGCTTCATTTTTCCATATCCCATTCCTTCTCTACATTAAAACATTTAATGTGTCTTTTTTAATAAATAGATATTACCACCTACATAATATTACTTGGACCCATGACACATTTAATTCACACTATTTCGTGACTGGTGAAAATTTATCGACAGGACAATAAAATTTTAAAAAAATCATCCAGAATGCTTTTAGAGTGTCAACATTTAAAATAATGAAATTAAACTCAAAGAGATTTCAGTAAAACAAGGTATAAGTAAGATATAACTAACACGGCTTGAAAGATCCTTGGCTTCCTTTGCAGAATTTGATAGATTTCAAGTCTTTAGATTGTATGAGACTGCTCTACACTTCATTAGTTACAAGTCAAGTGGAGTATAATTCACCTATTTGGTACCCTTTCAAACAATATAGAACGGGTTCAGCACAATTTTTTTTAGGTATATAAATTTTAAACTCAAAATTAGAACCGAAAATATTAATTATGTAAGTTGGATGATTCGATTACATCTGATTACGCTGTCTGACAGGAGAATTATGTCAAACCTAGTTGTTTTATATAGAATAATTAACAACTTATTTGAAAGCCCTGCCATCATCGCCACCATTAAATTTAATGTACCGACGAAGAACACAAGACAAATTTTAACATTTTTCTGCAACACTTACACAACCAACTACCAATCTCAATCATTAACAAATAGGATGCATGATCTGGGCAACAGGTTTGGAGGTGTTTTTGATGCATTTGCTGACTCCATTTATACAGTAAAGCGTCATCTATACCAGCACTTTGATGAATACTATAATATGTAATATTGTAGCTTGGATAATGTATTATAATATTGTATTGGATTTCTATTTTATGTCACTGTTAAACGTTTGAATAAGATTGTTCATTACTTTATGGTTTAGAATCTCTATGTACTTGTAATTTTCGATAGCTGTAATAAACATTATAAACAGTTTATATGTGTACATTCCTGGAGAAGGTTGAGTCCAACCGAAACCGGTCGAATGCAGAAATACATTTAAATAAAATAAAGTGGCTTAAAACAAAAACATTTTTCATTTAAATTATAATGTCAAGTCACAAAGTGATCGCTTCCTTCGATAAATCTTTACATTGTGTTGTAAAATCTACGTGAAAGCCCAGATGGCCGTATAAATAATTAAATAAAACGCCAACATGAATGCATTATTAAGAAAGCTCACTTTATAAACAAAGGTAGGTTTACGTAAAGGCCTTTGAAAGACCAAACGATTTCATTTGTATAATATAAAAAAAAAAATGTGTAATAAACTTTGAGAACGCCAACAAAAAGTTTGATAGGTAAATAATAATAATGGTTTTTATTTCAGGATGTGAGGAGATTAGTGCAATCCTATACATCATATAGAGAGTATTTACATTACGTAGGTAATATCAATATGTATATAAAATGAATGTTTGTCTCCCCGTCTGTCCTTGATTTTCTAGAAAATTACTAGACCGTTAAAAAAATTAACCCTCCATGTTTTATTTAGGTTAGCCCATAGATATACCACTCTGGTTAGCCACAGATTACATATTCAAATGAAGAAGGTTTGTTTGGGTAGAATATTTTCAAAATGGAAAACACAAGCAGGTACCTACTTAAGAACTTTATTATTTAGATATGTTTTGAAAAAATAAATGTTTGAAATGAAATAAGTTTTCAAATGAATGTTTCTTTGTTTAGAGAAAATTAATTAATTTAATTCGCTCAAACGACAAGCAAAAATTCACAACTTCAAAACATTATTTAAAAAAAAACTCGAGCAAACCGGGCACATCAGCTAGTAAATATATAAATATAAACTTAAATTAGACACACGATTCATAATGTAAACAAGTACAAAATATTTGACACTGGAATCGGGACTCTAGTGGGATTCTGATATAAGGACATTTCCCGAGTTATCTGTCTCTTATTTCGGCTACAAAGTACACTCTAACAAACATCATGCGGTAACCTTTGTTGCACCCAAAGCCTTTTCATAGTACTCTTCTTAAAATTTACAGAGAGCTCGCACGTGTACATTGTGGCGCAGGACGGTATAAAGAGTATCGTTTTCATCAATGGGATGCAAAGCCGAAATCTTCGACAAAGCATGTTAGCTTTTATGCTAAGATCTCGCCTTTACCTGTCGATGTCGTCGTTATCTCTTAGTTTGCTGGTGATGATATGTTCCAGGTGTTTGGTTAGCTCTACAGTAAAAGGCCTTAGAATGACCAAACGGTTTTCATTCGTATAATATAAAGAATTACATATAACAAAAAAAAACTTGGGGAACAAGAACAAAAAGTTTGTGTTTTAGAATTTACAAAAAAGTACCATCGGTTCGAATTTTAATTTTAATCAGATAATCGTCATAACATTTCCGAAATAAATTCAGAATTTTCATCTTGTGCAGGACTTCGCCCCAAGGTCAGCTAATGCTTCAGCTATCTCCGCACAATTATTAATCCTTCTATTTCTAAGAGGTTCTTCTAGCCAGAGCTACTATCAGTTATATGGCTTTTTATTGCCTCGCTGTCGAATTTTTCCTTTAGAATTGTATAAAAAACAGTTAGTGCGATGTATTTAAAAGATTTAAGAAAAGCTTTTTGTAAGTCACGCGCTTGCCCATTTTCTCGGAAAATATTTTTTTACTTTATGACTTCTAGCATCTTGTCTTTCTGTTGGTTCGTGTATTAAAAAAACATAAAACTTTTGTCTTATCACAGGCAGGTAATCCCTTCGACTCTCATCTCTCATAAATAATGTAACTACAAAATAACGCTCTATTTGAGGACTTCAATGTACTTGATGTTCGACAGTGTTACATTAACGGCCATTCTTCCCAACTTGTCGAATGATCAATCTGAGTCACCGATCAGCCAAGTGTTTAGTTAAGTATTCGCTCTGTTTGCCTGTTTCCAAGCATATTTTATTCTAAATCATCTATGGAGATGGCCGCCCACTACAAAACAGTGTCCGCCCACTTTCATGTCGCTCACTTTTAAGACAACGTGACATCGAAGGAAAAACTTTCAATGTAAAATTAACAAAAATTACTTAATATTATATTTATTATGAATACATATCATTTATTTTAAAAACTAATACATACATCAACGTTTTACACTTTACAAACGTGTGCTTTAAAAATTTATTGAAAATAAAGTGTTAGCTTGACTTTTGCTAATGCCGCGAAAGCATCTTGTTGGTTTCGTACATTTGACGTTTCTCGTCCGTGAAAAAAACAAAACAAAACGTATCTTATAATAAGTAAAATAACTTAGGTTCTATTCAGTTTTTTTAAAACATCCAAAAACATGTTTTTACATTCGAAAATGGAAATAAATCTTTGTCATTCAATATTTGATTCGCGTAAAATAGATCGTAAACTAATAATGACATTTCACAATTCGGTACCATCTTTTCACCCTCTTAACACTTTTCATAACTAGTCCTTTGTTGAGGGGAACTCAATCCATAAAAATCGATATCCTAAATTGATCGTAAAGTAGATCGAGAATTTCGTTGGGAAAAGCGTATTTGTGAATTTGAACAGTGTTGCTCAGTGGGGTTGGAATCAACGGCCGGAAGAAAATTGTGATGTACGAGTATGTCCATAAAAATAAAAACAAAACGAAAACAGTCGAACATCAACATCAGACTACAAATAAGGGCAAAAATGACCTCTCTATTCCAATGAGCAGCACTGTGATCTATCAAAAAGTGTTCTCGTACCTCAGATCGAAAATATACAATAAAATCCCCCCATATCTGAAACTGGTGAATTGTCATCCAATGGCTAATAGATTTAGGCAGGACAAATTCAGAAAAAATATTAAAAAAAGTTTTCTGATAATTTATTACGAGTAGTTTTCTCCATGTTTTTTCCAATTTTTTTTCTGTTCTTTAGAGTATTAATTTAACTATTTTTTTTATATTGTAACATCTACATAAATTGATGTTGTGTACCAACTTATAAAAAATGTAATAATATAAGATAATAAACGTAAAATTGCCACAACATTCCACGGCATCATTAGTTTCTTAGAACAGGCACTACCTAATTAGGAACCAATGTTGACTGGGCCATAATGTCTTCACACTTGTATTGTAGCTTATCCTCGACGCATGTATAATTTATCAATATTTACATTATTGGCTTAATTCTCTATATAATTATGTTCTTTTGTAACAAATGTATTAAATTAAATAAATATATTTAAAATTAAAAAAAAAACCAATTGACAATTTGACACCGAGTAACCTGTTCACAATTGACGTCGACTCCATGAAAAGTGATCGTTTCTATGAATCGTTCTTGTTCTTGTGTAAAAAGGGACGCTGGTAGAACGGCCAACCGGAATCAATTTTTTTTTTCAAAAAGAAAAACAAATATTCCCTGGTTACGAATAACCTGACAATATTTGAAAATCTCTTACTACATCACAGTAAGCGGAAGATGTTGCTTGTGTCGTAACGGAGGACTTAACCAGCCGAGGAATCGAACTCACGACGCCTGGGTGAGACCCAAATGCGATGCCAACTCAGCCACTGACTGGTCAAAAAAGATACAGCATTAATGACTATTTTACCTAATTCATTGTCCTCAAAGACGATTGAATTCAATTAAGACAGGATGTACAACATCCAAAATAATTACTTAAAAATATAGTAAAAATTTAAAGAATGAAGGTAGACATACATAATCTCAGTAAATTGCACACAACACATACTGGTATTATACAAGTAGCGACAAAGCTTTATGTTTAAACGCAGCATCAATGGTGATGCTAAATATTTCGATATGAAGTGATTCTATTTAACAGCAAGATTGCCCTCCCCACCGGCATGACCTTTGGCAAGTTGGTCCTACCGGCCGGGAGATAAAACAGTCTATGCTGTTGGTGACGGAGATAACCACCGGGAATATAGAAATTAATGCTCTCCATGATAGCCGAGTTTTAGAATCATCCGCGTATCAGTCTGAAGAAATGTGTAACAATGTGTACATCCTTTCTGACCCGCATATGGTTCATTCCGAGCATACCTGATAGAAAGTCGGTAGGATAGAGCCACGGGTAGTAGCCAAACTCCCTCAGGTAGAGAGATTTAAAAAAAAATCTGAACTCTCTCCAACATGAGGGAATACTTGACCTGATGTGGGCTGTAACCACCGACCCATTCTCAAGCCTACTCCTTACTAATGAGTTATATAATATTATAAGAACCCGAGTGTCTTTAAAATTCCTTGCAGTATGTGTAGGTATGGTGCAGATATTGGGCGACCGAGAGGATCACTGTGCATTAGAGCAAACATGACTTCTCCAAGATTCATCAAGTGTAGCCCAGAAGTAAAAAGGCCACGTTTCAATGCGTACTGCACCAGCCTTTATACTTCGGAGTTGTGGACCAAGAAAACCTAAAAATAATGGAAGTGCAATATGACAACTCGCACTGAATGCTTTTTGGGATGTCCTGGTACTGCAGTGCTACTGAGATGTTTGCAGAAGGGCGCGTTCCCGGATCCCGAACCCTAATTAGAAAACGGTCATCAAGTACAGAGCGCGACTAGCCAAAATCGAAAACACCCCTGTGATGACAGCAATGGATTTTTTTAGAAACGATAAAGCCAATTCTTGATGCTTTAGATTTCTGAAAGTTATTATTCTTAGTTTTTCTTATACTTATTCTATGGGAACTCGTGGGGTTGCACTACCCCCCCCCCCAGATATGGAATAAAAATATAAACTAATAATAACAACAGTAACGAATGCTCCTTTACTATTACGTATTATGTTTAATGTTCTTTTCTTTGTTTATAACGATTTATATAACTAGGTGATGTGATACCCGGCCTTGCTAGGTACTTATTTTTTAATAAACTTATGAAGTTGTGAATGCTTGTCGTTTGAGTGAATTTAATTACTAATTTTTCTTTTAACAAAAAAACAAGAAATATTAATTTGAAAATTTTTTTTTCATTCCAAACATTTTTTTAAAAATATATCTAAATAATAAAGTTCTTACGTAGGTACGTGTGTTTTTCTTTTTGAAAATTTTCTTCACAAACAAACCTTCGTCTTTTGAATATGTAATATGTGGCTAACCAGAGTGGTATATCTTATGGGCTAGACTAACCTCAATACGACATGGCGGGTTCAATGTTTTTCATACTAATTTTAAAACGTTATAGCAACAGTTTTACGTATTGTATTTCATTAAAACTACTCCCCGTCACTAATAAGAACAAACTGTGCTATATTCAGCGAAATCGATCGAGTAACTTACGAGAAAATTGAGGACAGACATACAGACAAACATTCATTTTTATATATTTAGATAGATGGTAATTATTAGGTAACTGCGGGGACTATGAGGTACCCGCCATTATTAGCTTAGTCAACCGATTTGCAATCGTAGTAATACGTAACGAATTAAATAATAATGTAAACGACCGTGAGTTTCGAATTAAATCCAATTACCTTTAAGTCGTAATATTATTTAATGCATTTTTTTTGTATTCCATTGTAATAATACCTTTTACACGTAACAAATCCATTAAGTACATTATTTTTTTTTAAATACGGCTGTGGTCTTCCGAGGTTTTTACGATTATCTGGAAATCGATGTGGCAAAAAATTGAACAATATCAACATGTTTTGGTAGAAAGCAGTCACTTTGTGAATTGACACATTAAATGAAATAAAATATTTAACTAATTGTAACCCATTCTTGTACGTTACATTCTTGTCTGTCTCTTTCTCTCCAGTCTGTTCCATTGTTATAATTTAAATGTAATTTATAACTATCTCACTGTTGTTATTATTCTATGATTATGAGTCCTAAAATTCAATTCATTTTATGAATACTTTCCAGTCCTAAAAATTAATACCAATAATTCAATAAATACCATCTCTTCTTGTGCCACCGATCATCTAATAAATGTAACATCAATAGAAAAGGAGAAACAAATAACCATGTCAAACTATCATCTCTATAAAAAAAAATTCTAAAACTGTGTTCATCTGAAGCGACCTGCCAGGTAAGTATGTTTTTCTGTATCTGTTTGTACATAATTAGTTAAGAAATATTTGTACAGCGCCGTTGAGGTGATTTTTCACAAAAACGGCGCTGTACAAATCATCCAACTATTATTATTATTTATATTTTTTCATATATAAATACAGAGGAAGACAAGCACACACTATGTATTTTTTAAAAGTTTATTGTACCCTGATGAAGCTTAGGCTCAGCGAAACCGGTGGGTGATAAAATTTAAATAAATTCCCATTTACCCGATTATAAGATGGGCTAACGACCTAAAGAGAACTAAGAAGGATGGGTGAGAGCTGCGAAGAATCGGTGAAACTGGATAGTTCGGTCAATAGATACGTAAAAAGGCCTTCGCTTTGCAAAAGATTTTTTGTTTTTACATTTAAAAGGTTGGTTTGAAAAAACGTTCACATGTCGCTCGTTATGAATAACACTAAAACAATGTTTAGACATAAAATTTAAGCTATTTTATCTTATTTTAGTTTGTGTCACACAAATTTCCTCGTAGGATTCCTCGTTGAGGAATTATTTTCTAAAAACCAATTTTTGACACCTTTCATCCAAGATGGCGGCTACTTAGATTTTTTCCAGGGTTGCAACCATTAGAAAATAAAATAAAAAAATCTTTAACCTCTCCTTTTGCCAATTAGTTCAGTCGAACAAGGGGCTATAAGTCAATAATTTACCTGTTTATTGGAAAAACACATAAAAAATTGGCATTTTTACATTAAAAGCTTGACTTTAGTCCTTTGCCTCAAATGTGTCGACTATATAATATGATAGAGTTTGCTAATGCAGGCATTTTTGTCGGTAATCTCTATTTTCAGAAAAAAATGTCCTGGTATTACTTAAAAATATGTAACTTGGATCTCCCTTTGTGTCTCTTGTTTCTATTGCATTATGTATCTTTGAGTGAGTTTGTGTATCCTTTGTCTGATTATTTGTAATTTTTGTATATTAACTGAGTTTTTATAACTGGATTGTTCTCATATAAGTGTGAACATCTGCAAAACCCCAGTATAAATAAATACATAAATAAAACGTCAACCACTGACGTCAGAATGGATAGACGGATTAACGTATGATTTCGACGGCCTCGAAGCAAATGTCACGTTTCATCAATTTTGTCACCAGCCTAGCAGACTGCCGTCCACGTTTATTTCACGTAATATTGACTGCGGTCAACAAATTGTAAAACATTCATAAAAGAGTCAAACTGAATGCTCTAACTAAATATTCGGTTTTTGTAAACAAGACGAACCTTTTTATTTATTTGCCTCCCTTATTTTGGTCGCTTCCCCTTGCGCGTTAGGGCATCTCTATGTAGTAGTTGCTCTATGACGTCAACGCAATCTGGTTAAGGGAACAATTATGTGGAAGTCGACTAAATGACATTCGCTTGTCACCACTTTCACTCCTTGATGAGAAATCCATTTCACAGACGCAAATTATGTATTGTCTTTTTAAATAAAATAGTTCATGGTTTCAAATAAGCGATCGTCGGGCAACAACTGACAGTTGTCAGACGACCGGTAATCTGACGAATGTTTATAAAACGGCGAAATCGAGCGGTAGTCCAAATTTTAGTTAAAAAGGATATCAAGCATTACGAACGGATGGTTATAAAACCGGCCCTCAGTGGATCACTTAGTAAAGTGAACAATTCGATAATAAGTAGGTCTTCTATTAACAGCATTCAAATGGTTAACATTGACATTGAAAACTACCTTCTTTGTTTCATTCGATTTTATGTACTGTGTCTTCATTAAATAAAGGCATAAACCAAGTTCGTACCTATTTCTTCGTGGAGTTATAAAATGTACGTTAAAAAAGAATAGCAGGTAAATTGTTTGAAGTATTTAAAAGGCGATAAATTGAAGCCTAAATGAAAAATAAATGATGAAATAATCAGCTACTAATTGAAGTTTACAAGTTTTTATACTTTACATATTTTTTATATTTTTCCTTTTTATGCTTTACACTTTTATATAGGAGATTTTTAATTGCTTTTTTTTTTTAAATATTTGCTAAACTTACAATTTTTTGTTGTTGTGATCATTGTATTATTTTATTTTTTAATTTTATCATTACTGTATCAATTGTTATATGGCAGACTGGGCATTCCAGCGTTCCCCAGTTCTGCCGGAATAAATTTTCTCCAATGTGAAGAACCCTCAACCAGAAGAAAAGTACTTTTTAAGGTTGGTACCTACGTAAGAAGTAAGTCAATCACTCCTTTCCTATCTGAATAAGGAACTCCAGTGAAAAATATATTGTCCTCAATAATATATATTCATATAGTTCAGCAAACGCCGATTCTGATTATATAACTTTTATTATATATAATTAATTATTCGTACAATTTTTAAATCGTTAATTAAAAGTGAATAAATAATCATCTCATAAAAACATCTTGTTGTATTGGTACAATTGTATTTGGAACATCTGACGTCACGTATGTATTCTGTTTTTTTGATAAGTATGGAGATTTTTATTTTTCGATATTGTTTTGTATTTTAAATATGTATTTTTTTAGCTTCGGCGAAATTTAAACTTAATTTGGGTGACTGAGCTCTATAATTGTTGTTTAATATTAACAAAAAAAAGTGTTATTAATAACAGGAATTAAAATATTCATGAGCAACCCAATTGACAATGTTAAAGGTACATAATGTTATTACTTATGTTTAGTTATGGTTTACGATGAATAGAATATAAAATTGTGTACAGTAAAGCTAATCCTTTTTTTGCCATTTGACATTCTAACCTCAAAACTGATCAAAGCCCACCGGCCATAGATTTAGAACGTTTTGGCGGCCTTTCAAAAATAAAAAAACTTTAAATTATTGCATTGCCACGGAAGTGATGCATGTGGTTTTATGTAGTAAATTTACTGGGAGCTACAAATCTCTGCAGACCCGTCAGAGAGTCCATGAAGTGAGACATTGCGAAACATTTACCGCATTTTTGTTGCACCCGGTTTATGTCGATTCCTTACTGGACCGTCAGAGAACGGCCTAAAATTACGGCAAACCGATCCAATAAAGCAGGTAGGCACTGAAGAAAAAATGATAAGATCAATGGTATCGTACAAAACGCAATAACCGTCAAGTCCATTGAACAATAAAATTATAAAAAACAAATCGTTACGTAATTCGCACAATAATGCGGGTTTTATCAGTATCCTAGCTATTTATTGGTCTGTATCAGTGTGGACAAGGTATTAGGTAGGTACTTTTAGTATAACTGCGATCGTTTTATTGTTTTATGGTATACGACTACCAGTATGTAGGCACTGGAAATGATATGAGAATTTTTACCAAAAAATCTTTTAATTCAAATTAACGGTTTCTCGTGATTTATAAAATAACCCGATGAAGATACGAATACGCTGAACCCGGTTGTGCAGGTTATCAATATACAACTGTAAGTAAAACGAGTAATAAGAAACCAAAAAGGAGCCGAGGGGCGAGCTAGGCGTGCTGCCAATTTGAATGAAATGAGTGCAAAAAAGGTTCGGCTGGTTTACAAAACCTAATATTTTCGTAGAGTATTTAGTTGGACCCCTTTAATGTTTTATAATTTGCTTATCGCAGTCAAAATCACGTGAAACAAATGTGAACGGCAGTGTACTAGGCTGGTGCCAAAATCACGTAACCTTTGCCGCAAAGTCTATTAATTCTGACGTCAGTGTACTGTATATGTTCATAATATACATATATATATATTTTTTAATAATGGAAAAATTTAGACACAGCTTTTTTTTTTTAAATGTATATAGCAGCACGGTTATAAGAAAATATTAAAATCGAAACATGAAACAGTGCGAATGAGTCTTCCGCACGACTGGTTTGTCCGATACTGACTAAAGACCTGCGTCGAAAGACCCCACCATCCGGTCGTCCTTTCTTGAAGTTGGTAGGCTTGACTTTAGGAAAGGACGACTGGATGGTTAAACCTTTCGACGTGGTGGCTTTAGTTAGTTTCGGGAAAATCAGTGGTGTGGAAGGGCCATAATAATAATAGTTATTTATTCCAGAAGGTATGCAGGGGTAATGCAATGCAATACGTTCCATAAGTGTACATAATACAAACAAATAAATAACAATAAGTACGTAAAATAAGAGGAAGAAAAACAAAAGAAAAATATTGAAAATATTAGTGAGTAAAATATGCAAAATTAGTTCATTCACTAAGAGTGAAAAAAAATGTACATGCTTATGGTGGATATTTGACGGTCTCCAGTCTCCAAAGGGCCATCAAGGGAGACTCCATCCGTGCAGCCGTGGCAGTAATGATGGTATTCTTGGATTGGCATACTCTGCACCATAGGCTTCCCATGCGATGGAGAAGTGCTCTGAAAGAGTGCACTCGTCCTTCTAGGAACATTTCTGTAGCGATAATTTTAAGAGTAATCGCAGCGAATTGAGGTCTCAGTGGTAACAGGGCAAGAATTAATTCTGCTGCAGTGGATTTAGATTAATAAGTATTATATTATTTATTTAAGTTTTTTTTTTAGTAAATAGTGCTAAAATCATCGTATCATATTTGCATAAAGGCTTTTTGAATCTATTCACTTCTATTGATATTAGCATGAAGTTTGACGCTTTCCAATCAGCGACTGCCGTGTTTCAATCATTATCTTCGTACGAGTATTCAGATTTCCACAATAAACTGTGATGCATCTCCCACAATATGTGAACAATTAGATACCCGAGTGATCTGAAGACACGTCACTCGAAAAACCGCCGTCAGTGCGGCACCTTGAAATATCGATTATTTCTCCGCATCGGTTTAGTCGCGGCCGGAAATTCTTAGCCGAGAATTAACATAAATTTATATTATCTACAAAACGTTTGATCTCAATGGTCTCTTCGCGTGATATCTCTGCATATGGACAGGTACTTAAACAAAATTTCATACAATGGAAATTTGTATCCGCTAAGCTACTGCAAGTAGTGATATAATAACACACATATGAAACTTATTTCCACTTTTATTTTATTTCTCCGTGACCGGTTTCAGCTTGTTAAAGCCATCTTCAGACTGGTAAAAATTAATCTTAAACTACCGTTTATATACACAACATGTGGGGAGGAGGGGTGGGGAGAGACTACAAGGGATTTATTCTATTACATGGGTTTTCTTTATATTTGTCATTAAGTCGTCTTTGACTGCCGACTTTCTAATTATGTTGGTTATTCCCAGTAAGCTCTGGTTTGTAGTTAACTTTAATATTGTTAGGGGAATACCTTACAAGTAATGTGAATTATTAACATCAATTCTTAATTAGACTCGTTATTATAATTGTTATGCTATGGGATTTTTTGATTAACAACTTTTCAGGAATAGTCTTATAATTAGGTTTTATATAAAATAGAATAGATATTTTACTTAGAACATATGATAACAATTAAAAAATACAGTGGATATAGGAGCGGAGATTTGGCAAATGACTCTAATTGTTTATTCATTACGAAGTTGGGGTCTATTTTTTTAGTTAGGCAAGTAGCTTATAACCAGGAGTTTAGTTCAACAATATCATATAATACTCGTATATCAATAAATAAAAAATATTATACAAATAGTTGCGCAATAATAGAACAATATGGGCTCACATGTAAACTAATTGGAAAATAATATTTTATAAATATGAAAATAGTAGAATTTAAATAATAGTTAAATCAACGAGATAAACAGCAGATAACGAGGAGATATATGTACAATTAAGGAGATCATCATATTTGTTTAAAACACAGCATAAGAAAGAGCAAAATAGCATTAATACAGCAGATGTCAAGGAGATATACAGCAGATAACGAGGAGATATATGTACAATTAAGGAGATCATCATATTTGTTTAAAACACAGCATAAGAAAGAGCAAAATAGCATTAATACAGCAGATGTCAAGGAGATATACAGCAGATAACGAGGAGATATATGTACAATTAAGGAGATCATCATATTTGTTTAAAACACAGCATAAGAAAGAGCAAAATAGCATTAATACAGCAGATGTCAAGGAGATATACATATACAATTAGGAAGACCATCAGATTTGTTTAAAATATAACATAAGAAAGAGCAAAATAGCATCAATACAGCAGATATCAGGGAGATATACATGTACAATTAGGAAGACCATCATATTTGTTTAGGTGAACTCATCGAATGGGTGAACTCCGTCTTCCCATCCTGCTCGAATGGTCAGTCCACCTGTTTCCACTGTTGCACCTATTTAATCATGCTTTACGGTGTCCTATCATCTGAAATTCTTTCCACATGGCAGCCCATCGCACATCCCAGTCATTGGGACCTGCAGAATCTTAAGAATCTTAAGAGAAGTACTGATGTTTCAATAGTCTAGTTACCTTATTTTATCTTTTTATTGACGGACTATTGTTCAATTACTTAAAATACAAAAAAATAACACGAAATTAAATAAACAAGAGTTACAGAAAAATAACAGCACGTACATAATACAAGAATGGAGCAATGACAAAAATATACATTTGAGAGAACATTCAGGTCTAAGCCTGAACAAGGTTTTGGTAGACATGATAATCTTCGAGGTTTAATTTCGTAAAGCCCGACAAAAATCATTTAGGCCGGTACCCTGGCTTGAGTTAACAAGTCTCGACTTTTTGGACAGTGGAGAATAGTAGCCATACTAGTAGTGTTGATTGGGGAAAAGCAATTCATTGTTTCTGAATCTACGGCAGGGAATGTTTGAACTGGGTGAGTTGTAACAAAGAAGGTGAGTCAAGTCAGATCAAAGTCTTTCCTACGCTTTTCTAATGAATGCATATTTACGGTTTGTTCAATTTCATAATACTTATAAAACGAGTATATTATATGATTCGTTGACATGCACCTCATACGCTTACCTCTTGCACTTTATAATTTAAATAATTAAAACAGAAGTTTTCTTTTTTTTCGCATCCCTTAAGAGATTCGCTATGTTATGAAAATATTCATTGATTGTTTTTGTGTTTAATTCGTAGAACTCCGTTTAATCTTTTTAGAAATTTAATGTAAATAAAATTTAATAATATTATTATTAAGTTCTCTGATTATTTTAGTTTTTATTATTGTGACAGCTGTTTTGGCGTTCAAGGCCATTTTCAAACTGTGGTTATTCCACATTGCGACGACTTACTCCCACCCAAATTCAAGTTTGGACGTGTTTAAAATTATTCATTACCGGTAAAACCGATTTAGTTAGAAACTAACTAAAATTCTCTTTCCACAGAATATTATTGTTGTCAAGCGGGGTGTGATTATTTACTAAGATATTTCTGCGAATTTGAAAAAGTGCTTTTATTATTATAATATCGCATATGTTTTTTGAATCTAGTTCAGAAAGCCTTTCCCATCTGCCCGATATATGTAGCGTTGCAGTCGGCGTGGTCATAATTTAATTCATATATGCCACCTTTGAAAAGCACCTCCAGATGTTCCTATATTGTGCTACAGAAAACTTCAGTTATCTCAGTCCATTGCAGGCCCAGTCTCTCCTTGCGCAGCCTCTACGTTTGTTTCCCACAGAACGTCTAGGGCAATTTACTGGACGTCTTCGCAAGTTCCCGGATTATTTCCGATTGTACGAGTAGTTGCTCTGATGCCATCCTGGACACATGCCCAAATATTTATTAATCTGGAGATTCTATCTTGAGGAGTCATTTGACTAAAATAATACCGTGCTATCATCTTCAAAATCTTCAACGTTAAAAATAATAAAATTTCATAAAATTAATAAAATTTTACAAAAATTTTTTTTTTTACAAAAATAATGAAATTTTATAAAAATAATAATATTTCAAGAAAATGATAAAATTTTATAAAAATAATAAAATTTCATAAAATTAATAAAATTTACTAAAAAATGACGAAATTTACTAAAAATGGCAAAAATTCATAACATCCTGAAAATATTACCTGTCATATTCGTAAGGGTAGAGACGGAATAGGCTCTTCAAAAAGCTGGCACGATCAAGTTGAACAGGTGTTGCAAGATAATTCAGTCGGAAAAGGATGATGAATATTGTTGTAATTCCTAGGATCGTTTTTCCTAGGAATTACAACGGAATTACATACAGGAAAATGCGTACAAACAAGAAAATTAATTTGATTGTGGTGAGATCTAATGTGATTTCCTTTTCAGTGAAGTAATTCAATTCACCACATGAATATATTGCACGGATAAGCGGGTATTCCCTCATTAGAGGTTGACGCAAATCATTTCTTCTGTTTTAACTTATCATATATAGATTTGTTTTATTATTATTTTTTTATTATTATAGTTAGACTTTTTTAAATTAATTGTATTTTTGTTAAAAAAAAAACCCGAGCGGTTAAATTAAAATCCAGTCTTTCAACCAAGATGTTAGTAGAACACTTCCTACTCCATGCCTATGGCTATGCAGCATCTATAGTCCAGTCAGCAGGGGTTTTTGCCATGCAAAGGGTGGTGTAGATATATGTTATATGTTACAAAGATATATGTTTTCAACCTTGTGTGACCTTCGCGTCAGCCGCCATCTTGGATGAAATTTTTGGAACCTTTTTTCAGGGTTAACCCATCTTTTGCGAACTAAAAGCCTGTTTATGTCTCTACTGACTGGACTACTAATTAAATAACATAATTTCCTTGTGCGTGAAAGACCACCTGTCAGAATCGAAAAACCCGGCGTGTGCTAGTAAATTTTATGTCATTAATTTGTGTTATTTCATCTCTTCTCTATATATAAAATTGAATGTTTTTCTGTCTGTCTGTCCTCGATTTTCTCAAAAATTACTAGACCAGTTTCGCTGAAAATAGCACGTTCTCATTATTGCCGGGAAGATTTAGAGAGTAGTTTGAATGAAATCCAATATGTCAAACTGTCGCTATAACGTTTTAAATTAGTATGAATAACACTGAACCCGCCATGTTGTATTGAGGTTAGTCAATAGATATACCACTCTGGTTAGCCACAGTTTACATATTAAAAAGAAGAAGGTTTATTTGGGTAGAATATTTTCAAAATGGTAAAAACCTACTTAAGAATTTTATTATTTAGATATATTTTGAAAAAAATAAATGTGTGCGATGAAATAAAATTTTCAAATGAATGTTTCTTTGTTTAGAGATAGTAATAGTCGTCACAAGGCATTAATATCACTGTGAAATCAATTATGGTACCCAAACGACAAATAAGAATTCACAACTTCATAAGTTTATTAAAAAAAAAAATCCCGGGCGAGGCCGGGTACACATCATCTAGTAACTTATAAATTAAAAATAATATGTAGTAAATTGTGGGCACGTTCCCGAGTTGTGGATACTTTCAGCATCGTCCTGGTGTAAGACCACCATTCAGAATCGAAACGTTGCTTGAAATGGCTTTAGCTGTGTTTGTTCCCCTCCCTATACCTTCCAGCCTCACAACATACCCCATAATAATTGTGAATGTCATACCCTCACTGATTACATGGCTCCGATTAGCAGAGATAAGTCGGGACTCTTGTGCGGTAATTACTTTGTTTTTTAAATCTCAGTTTATATCTTGGCAAAAACTAGTAATATTGTATTTAAATTGACTCAATTATAAAACCGAAACGCTCACCCACTGTAAAAATAATAATGACACTAATTCATTTAAATTCAAAACATATTTTCAAGTGCAAATAGTGCATCTTTTGGAATAAATATATTGATTTATCTCCACGTCTGCCAACATAAAAAATCTGACCTATTTTGCCGCTATTTCTAAGTTTTGGAACATTCGCTTACCGCCATTATTAATATTCTGCTAATTAGGCGCGAACTGTTTTGCTCTGTCTGAAATATTATTGTGCCATGTGAGTGATGGATGATTATTTCTGCTTCTTTGGAATTGGATAATTAGTCTGTCGGGACTTTAAATGATTAGTAACGAATTGTCATATATAAATAAGACTGCAGTATGTGAGTGTTGAGAATTTGAGAGCACACTTGGCTAATTGTTTGATTGTTTTATTTTGACAGAGGCAATGTTTACTGCAGATGAGACATTGAGAGGACATAGGTGAATTCCATATCCATTGGGTGGGGAGCAACTCGTCACGCGGTGTGGGGGAATATAATGTGAAAATAATCATTCAGTTTGGGAAAAACATGTTATACGTACCCACAATTTATAATATTGTCCCGTCTGAAGATCCACAGAGCAGGATGAAACCGCACCCGTCTAAAATAGTTGGATAAAGTTAAAAAGTTTCTTTATACTCGTATAAAGAAGAGTGTCTGTAGGTGTGTTTGTTTTTTATACAAATCTGCAGTTTTTTTTTTTTTTACATGAATACCGCACAAGAGTCCCAACTGCTCCCAACCGTCTGGAGCCAGTGAGACTATGGCATTCCCAATTGGGGAATGTTGTGAGGCTGAAGGTATTGGGGAGGGGAAGGAGAAGGGGAAGGGGAAGGGGGTGGTGGGGAAATACCTGGCTATTCAGATCTGGTCACCAAACACGGCTAAAAGCCATTTCAAGCAACGTTTCAAATCTGAATGGTGGTCTTTCACCAGGGCGATAATGAGAGTATCTTCCACTCTAGTTTTATTCTGAGCGTGATGAAATTTTGCACGCTTTTTATTTTTACAGTAACTCCGCACAGGAGGCCCCGAGGGAAATAATTTCCCTCGGGGCCTATATCATCTTTGGGGATGCTGTGTGGAGGGTCTTTTAGAGGATAGGAAGGAGTGAACCTGGGTCTTGAAGAGACCCATATTATAGGAGGGAGGAAACACAGTGGCCGGCAGATCATACCACAGCTGAGATGTTGAACACAAGAACGAGTCGTAGAAGCAAGCTGTTATCATGTGACAAATGTCAACCGTGTACAAATGTTTGGCACGCTTTTGGCCTGTTTCTAGACTGTGCACTAGGGTGGTCCAAAATTTTTTTTTTATTATTTTTCATCTGACCGCTCCGTGAATTTGTTACATGTATTCATAGTAATAACATAGGAAAATTTCAGCGAGATGGCTCAAGTAAAAAGGGGTGCTCAATCGAGTGTTGTTTTTGAAATTTTTGTGTAAAATGCTTAATTTGTACTTTTTAATATATTATAATAAAACTAATATAAAACTTTTTCCACTTAATTTTATTTGACTGTAACCAGGTTCAGCCTGTCAAGACCATCTTCAGACTTATATACACAAATATGGGGGAGGGTAAGAGGGGTGGTCTACAAGGATTTTATTCGAATATGTGGGTTTTCTTACAATTGTTACTAAGTGGTCTTTGGCTGTCTAATTTCTAATTATTTTGGTTTTTTCCAGTAGGCATAATTACCTCGGGCTTGTAGATTTACTTCAATATTGTTTGGGAAAAACCTTACAAGTATCATTCATTATTAATAACTCCAATATAAAAGAAAAATTTGATATTGACTCTCCATTAGTAATTCATTGGGACGGCAAACTGATGACCGATATAACTGGCAATAAGAAAGTAGAGCGCCTTCCGATTTTTGTCTCTGGTAATGGTTGTGAAAAACTACTAGGAGTACCTAAACTTACAGCAGGAACGGGGGAACAAATATCTGATGCTGTTTTTGACACAATGCAACAGTGGAATGTCACAAATAAAGTCCGGGCTATGAGTTTTGACACTACTGCTTCTAACATCGGTGCCAAAAAGGGAGCTTGCACTCTTTTAGAAGGAAAGACAGGATGTGATCTTTTGTGGCTTGCTTGTCGTCATCACATATTTGAAATAATGCTTTCAAAAATATTTACTCTTTGTTTTGGGCCATCAAGCTTTGGGAAACATTACCGAAGGAGGACTATGATTGTCTTGACCTCGATAAGAACGCAGAACAGTTCACTGAAAATACTCTTGAGAGTCTTACAACCGCTGTATCTAGAGATAATCAAGTTCGTGATGATTACGAAGAGCTAATAAAGCTCACCATGATTGTTTTGAACAAACCTCCTACGAAAATACATTGGCGCGCTCCAGGTCCGATTCATCATGCTCGTTGGATGGCGAAATTGCTGTATGCTTTGAAGATTTTTCTCTTTAGAAATAATTTACAAGCATTTAAACTAACCAAGAGAGAAGAAAAACAAATTGTTCGATTTGTTAGTTTTGGTGTGCTCATCTACACCAAAGTTTGGATCGAAGCGCCTTTGGCAGCAGATGCGCCAGTAAATGACTTACTACTTTGGAAGAGCTTAAAATTATACGAATCCATTGATTCCGAAATCAGTATAGCAGCTAGGGATGTCTTAGAGCGTCACTTATGGTATTTGTCAGATGAACTACTTGCATTTGCCTTGTTTTCTGACAAGCTGTCTGATGCTGAGAAACAGGCCATTGTTCAAATATAAATTCTGATGTCGGTAATCGTTCAGTACAAGGTGACTCTGTTAAGCTTTCCTCAGAGGTTACATTAGATGCTTTTGCAACACAAAAAACGTTGAAAACACTCTTAGTTCTTGAAATCAAGGACTCTTTCTTGCAATTACCTCCTGAGACTTGGAATGACAATGTTAATTACCTTCAAGACAAAAGCTGCGTCACAAATTTGCGTATTGTTAATGATACAGCGGAGAGAGGAGTTAAACTGTTTGAAGATTACAATACGTTACTCACTAAGACTGAGGAAGAAAAGCAATTTTTACTTCACATCGTTGAACAAAACAGAAAAATCGTTTCCACTGAAACATCCAAAAAGGAGTTAACAAACATAGTTTTGAAAGATTGCGACTAATATTATGTTAAATATTACTTTGTTACAAAATTTTATTCATATTTAAATAATTTGTATACTTATTTGATTAAAATACTTGTAATATTAATAAACCTTAAATTACGTGTTTTATTTAAAATCCTGAAATTTTGTCAAAAACTTATAATTCGATGAGCACCCCCTTGTATATAAGATAAGGGGCTGAAATTTTTAACACATCATAGGAATGGTAGGTGTAACAAATCAAAGGTATGGCTACACCTATATTTGATTATTTTTTTTTTTACTATATAGGCCTGGACCACCTTACTGTGCACCGGTGCTGAAGGGATCAATGACGCTAACTCTTCAGAGCATCTTCCATTAAAATACCGGTAGAATAAGGACAGCATTCCCACCTGACGTCTGTGCTCCAAAGATTGCAATCCGTTTGTTAAGATAGCCGAATCTATCAAACGTACCGCCCGTTTCTGTACTGAGCCAGGGGTTTTTTCCGATATTTTGTGGCTCCCGATCAGAGGTGGCTACCAAATTCTACAGTGGGGCGCACTTGCGATTTGTACAGGGTCACTTATTTGTAGGGTACTTGACCTTAAAAACAAGAGGAAGGTTACTGTCTACATGAGATTTGTAAAACCACCCGCATCCCCCTTTCCCACCCATATATAATAGATAAACACAGTATTTTATACCAAGAGCAATCTGGTTTCAGATCCAATAACTCTTGTGATACAGCATTAAACATAATGGTTGAAGAATAGAAGGAAGAAATATATAATAACAATTTTATCTTAGCAATATTTTTGGACTTTCAAAGGGCATTTGAAACTATAGATAGAGAAATACTGATAATAAAGCTTAAAGAAATTGGCTTCTCAGATGTAACTATAAAATTAATAGTAGAATATATGAAAGAACTAAAACAAATAACAAAAGTAAACAATAAAATCTCAACACCAATGGAGAATTATTTAGGAATGCCGCAGGGATCAGTCCTCGGACCTTTAATGTTGATTATTTATATTAATGACATGTTAAAAATATTTTCAAAGTGCAAAGTTCGATTATTTGCTGATGATATACTCATATACTCGTACATAATTAGAGATAATTATGAGGAATCAATCAATATTTTGAATAATGAACTAGAAAATGTATCAAGATGGCTAAAAATAAACAAACTAAATTTGAATACAAAAAAGACAAAATATATGATAATTGAACATAAAAAGATATGCAGCGAAAGCAAAATAAAAATTGATGGTGAAATTATTAAAAATGTAAATGATATGAAATACTTAAGAGTTATATTAGATACAAAACTTAATTTTAATAAACACGCTGAATATATCAAAAAGAAAATCGGGAAGAAGATTTCTTTTTTGGGAAGAATACGTCCAAAAATGTCCAGAAAGACGACACTTACAATTTACAACTCTATTATTGCTCCACATTTTAATTACTGCTCAACGATACTTTACACTGAGACGAATGTATGGTAAAACCATGCATGGTCGTGTGAGAAATGTGGAGATTCGTAAATAATGTATGGCTAAGTGTAATCAGCAAGATTAAGAAAGGGACGCATAGATGATTCGGGCATGTAGAGCGAATGAACGAAGAAAGGAGTGTAAGGGGAATATATGACGCCAATGTGTATGGAAGACATGACACGATCAAGTGAATCAAATACTTGAGTCGGGCCATGTCAGAAGTCGGAATAACAGAAGAGAATGTATGAGACATTGTATGAATGTAAATGAAGCAAGAAGTGTATGCCAAGATTGAGTTGTTTGGCGGTCTGTCCTTCTACCCCTGCAGAAAACGGCGTGATAGTGTCCTAATATAGACATTTTTGTTGATGGATTCTGAAAAAAATGTCCTGCTATTACTTAAAAATATGTAACAATGATTGGGATAATTATATAATGTATCACTTGTGTCTCTCTTTGTGTCTCTTACTTCTATTGTATTTCGTATCATTGAGTGAGTTTTTGTAATCTTATTTGTTGTTTATCCTTTGTCTGATTATTTTTAATTTTTGTATATTAAATAAGTTTTTTAAAACTGGATTGTTCTCACGTAAGTGTCAACATTTGTAAAAACCCATTATAAATAAATAAATTATTTTTGCCGTCTACGTAAGTACCACACGCTACTGAATGTCAGTGTCTGGATCATATCACGCCAATATCTGGGAACGGTTAAAATAACGTAATAGCGGCAGAGTAATATATCAGGATTAGATAATGTCGCAAAATAACGGGTATGACTCAGGCCTAATTAATATTGTAAAGAAATATTCCTCTGTTAACTGTATTGACGCAGAAAAATTATAGCAATTAATCACATTCTTCAGCTTTCCGCCGCCCACAGCAAATCAATTTATCAATTAACAGACAACCTGCTTCGCAAATAGGTAGGTAAATTTACAATTATTCCATTCAAGATCCTAAACATTGTAGGTATGTAAAAATAATACTTTACAAAGTGTAAAACGTATCCGACGGACTTTAACCGGTGATTCCCGAGCTTATTTGTAGTAAAATATGTGGTTGCACATAGCAAATAATACACTGAGATGCTCTAACACGCAAGGGAAAGAAACCAAAATAACGGGGGCTGGAGGCGAGTAATTAAAAAAAAAACAACAACAAAAATATTTAAAAAAATGAGTATTTTAGTAGAATGCTTAGTTTGAGGCTTTTTATAAATCTTTTATAATTTGCTTACCGCAGTCAAAATCACGTGAACGGTAATGAACTAGGCCGGTGCCAAAATGGGTGTCACGCAGTGGCGTGCAGTCCATAATGTCTTAAAAGCTGTGCCTACCCTAAGAAAAATGAACTGAACTAACTAACTAACCATCACGCCGTTTCCCCGAAGGGGTAGGCAGAGAGGACGGACCGCCAGACAACTCGATCTTGGCATACACTTCTTGCTTCATTCACTTTCATACAACGTCTCATACATTCTCTTCTGTTATTCCGACTTCTGACATGGCGCGACTCAAGTATTCTATTCACTTGATTGTGCCACGTCTTCCTTGGACTTCCCCGGCTTCTTCTTCCATTCACATTCATGTCATATATTCTCCTTACACTCCTTTCTTCATTCATTCGCTCTACATGTCCAAACCAGCTAAGCGTCCCTTTCTTAATCTTGCTCACTACGCTTACATCAGCCTTGCATTCTTTACGAATCTCAACATTTTTCACACGATCATACATGGTTTTACCACACATTCGTCTCAGAGATCTCATTTCTACAGCATTCAGTCTACTTTTATTCTTCCTGTGCCAGTTCCATGCCTCACTGCCATACATCAGAGTTGGTATCAGCACTCCATTGTGGACTGCTAGCTTCGCTTCTTTCGACAACTTTTTGTTTGCGCCAACAGCGTTCAGTCCTCCATTAATGGAGTTTCCTGCATTCACCCTTCTTTCAATATCCCTATCAGTCTTTCCATCTCTCGTGAACATACTCCCCAAATACACAAACTCATCTACCTGCTCCAAGTATTCATCATTCACAACTATATTGCACACTGTTTTCGTACTCTCTCTTTCAAACACCATGACTTTAGACTTACTTACATTCATCATTAGCTCATTCTTCATACATACTTCGTTCATCCTAGATACGAGGGACTGTAGATCTTCCATAATGAACTGTTAGATGAAATAAAATAAAAATTTAAAAGCCGACAATTTTTTCATGATAATTTATTTTTTCCTGAATTTAGAATCCCTCATTATTCAGTTTCAGTAAATAGTAATTTTCCAACATTCAATAGACAATTCATACCCGAACTTGAAAAACTACCCACAGCCTTGTTCATAGAGCAATGCACGCCACTGGTGTCACGTGCCATTTGCTTACAGCTGTCGAAATGGTACTTAGAACAAGTCTATTCATTTTGACGTCAGTGTGTGGTTGGTATTTTAGTCTCCAGCGAATTTTTTTAATCATTAAAAAAACAGTGGTGCTGGAGGATAGGACGCACTGTCTAGTTCCTCACTGTTAAAGATTAAATGAATGCTTCATTTACAGAATCCTATGTTTTATTTTCATTTTTATGTATTATTTAGTTCCGCTATATATTTATTATGCCCTTCGAAGGACAAAACTTCCACGTGTAAGAATAATCACCGACCATAACATAGTAAATCTTATCAAAATGACATCACAGTTTGGTAATGCCCTCGAAGCCAAGATATAGTAGCTACTAGCCATTTAAAAAATAGATAAACCTAGTCCAATGAGGAAGGAAAGGGATGGATTTAATTTGGGTAAATATTTAACATAAAAAAATTATATCATTACCACAGAGCCAGTAATAGATAGAGAAGCCCCATCACTCCTAATAATCATAATACCAGAGCAAAGCAACTAGACAAGCAAAGTGTAATACATACTACTTTTGGACAAAGATTCTCTGAATTTTTAGCTGTAAAATTATACAACAAACTCTCACTTAGTATCAAACAAAATAATTAAATCAATAATTGCATCAAGTCCAGCAAAACTTGGCTTAAGGAATTAACAGAAGAAGAACTAATAAAAGCGTTGATAGTGAATTAAATTTAATTAAGAATGATTTTTTTTAAATAATGTAATTAACAAGGATAAAGCTAATATTTTAAATAAATCGTAGGTATATAAATTAATTTGTAACGATAGCAACTTTTTTACATAGGAAAGACTTCAATAAATTTTAATATTAGAGTTAAGGAACACCTAAGGTGTTTAAGTAATAATAATTATTCTGAATTTGCTAATCATATTCAAGAAACCAATCATTCTGTTGATGTAAATAAAGGTTTAAAAAATTTACATACAAATACAACCGGTTTACAATTAGACAAATTTGATATTTTAGAAATTAGAAAAAGTGTCAATTGTCAAATAAATATAATTAATTACCAAATATATATTTTTTTAAACAGATATATCTTGAATTTATTTTCATATCCATATTAATAATAAAAAATAAAAAATTTCTAAAATAAATTTGCCATTCAATGTTTTATAATATTTTTTATTAATTATTTACCTACTTTAAACAAATTTTATTTATGTTTATAATTTGTCTATTCTTAGATTATTGTGTTCTATGTTTATCATTTGTCTATACTTGATATTATTATTTTTTAATATTCTATATATTCCTGATGAAGAAAGCGTCACTTTCGAAACATGTAGTGTATATTAACAAAATAAATTTTAATTCATTAATAATGACGCCACAAAGTGAATACCAATCTTTTGATGAAATTATAGAAGAACAGACTAGTATTCTTAAAACAACGTCATATAAGTTACTGAAAATACCTTACCCAAACCTTGAAGTCAGTACAGGATCTCCTAGTGAGGAGGACTATGAAAAAAGTTCAATAATATATATGTACCTTAAAATGTTAAAATTATATAGAAATCAATAAAAAATAAAATAAAATAAAGGAAGGGGAAGAAACGTAAATAAGAGGGGCGGGGGAGATATTGTGGTGGCCCCAATTAAAGATAAACATCAAATAAGTAAAAAGGTTCGACAAGTTTACAAAAAAATATATTTTATTGGGTTATTTAGTTTGACCATTTTTATAAATGTTTTGTAATTTGCAACTAATGTGGACGGCATAAACTAAGCTGGTGGCAAAATAGGTGTCACGCGACATTTGCTTCAGCCGTCTAATCGTAATCAGAGGATGTCTATTCAATCTGAAGTCAGTGATCACAAATTTGTTTTTTTTTTATAAAATTATTAAAAATCTTAATTTGAGATGTGCTCGTGTGTCATCGTTATTTTTGCAATTATGTAATCGTACTTTTTTCTGAATCACAGGAAAACCGTTCTCGTTCAAGGTTAATCGATATTCTAACATTTCTTAATCTGCGTTTGTGTAGTTTGATTTCCTTATGACGGGACACTAAAACGACATAAAAAATGTAAGCATTTAAAATTTATTCTATTTTGGAAATTAAAATAATTACATAACGCATTGAGTGATAATTTACAAGCGTTATTGTCGACATGTAACATTGTTTACCCACCAAGGAGGAGGTTGTTTTAGGTAGCAAAACGCGTCGGAGCGAGGTTAAACGAATACATTTGTTAAATTACACCATAAAACAATGATATTACGATTATGCACATTTTATAAGCCGTTTATTAAAGTATCTTTTATAATTTTTGAAATGTCAAGTATGAGAGTCGTTATCCTCCATTGCGACATTTTCACGGTCTTTCAAGTTCTGGAAAAACTATTTATTTCTATGGCATCATGCCTCGGTCAGACGATTCAGTTTTAATAACTCTTTATATTATAATTTTAAAAATAAAACAATAACTTTGTTTTACATCACTTTTATTTTATACTTTAGCCGACCGGCTTTCGCTACTACCGAGGCTTCTTCAGGGCAGTATATAACTAAACTATGAACTAAGATGCACATGTGTTATAGATTGATACAAACAGGCGGGTGAAGGGCCAAGGGTGTGTACTTTGTTTATTGGGAATAATTTAAGGATTGGACTTCTATTTAAATTTATTTGATTAATTTATGAGTCTACTATTAGTGTTTTTGGCTTTCCTTCTTTCTAATGCCTCTAAGTTATCCAGTGGAATGCCGGTTCCATTTTTATGTAGTAAAATAGTGCCTGTATTTTTATTGAATGTGTACATGTGCATCTTAGTTCGTAGTTTAGTTGTATACTGCCCTGAAGAAGCTACGGTAGTAGCGAAACCCGGTCGGCTAAAGTATAAAATAAAAGTGATGTAAAACAAAGTTATTGTTTTATTTTTAAAATTATAATGTCACATCACCTTGTTTGGACGGTACACGATTTTTGTTGTAGTTTGTGGTGGTCCATGTGTAGGTTTATTTTTAAAAATCTTCGAACATCACTCGCCGCCTGTTAATACATGAATGACGACTTCATGTATTCGAGAAATGCGTGAACCCGCCTGGTGTCAAATTTAGAATATCACGTGGTTTCCCTCTAGTGGTCAAAGTGGAAAGCAAATTTGGCTATACGAGGTGTGCTCAAAAGAAAAGGTGAATTTTGAATTTTCGCGGGCTGTGTACATTCGATTATCGTTTTTTTTGTTATGTTGGTACACATATTTTTATCATATGTTAGCATTATCAGCCATTTTGGATCAGTGGTTTGTTTTTGACAACTGGTAAAGTTAGTCACGTTATGTTTTTTCTTCGATTTTTTACTAAAAAAAAATTTTGTAAAAAATCGAAAAACATCGATTTTTTTGATTTTTTGAAGAAATGCTGATAAGGACATAGAAAACAAAGCAAATCTAAAATTTCACTTCAATCGGACTGATGAAGCCCCAGAAAACGGCTATCAAGTTCCGACCAAAACTAGGAAATTCCATCATAGGATTAACAATTATTAACAATTTTTTTTTAAAAAGAATCAATTTTTTGGATTTTTTGAAGAAAAGCTGATAATGATATAGAAAATAAAGCAAATCTAAAATTTCACTTCAATCGGACTGATGATGCATCAGAAAACGAACACACAAAAACGTGACTAACCTTTCCAGTTGTCAAAAACAAATCACTGATCCAAAATGGCTGATAATGCTAACATATGATAAACATATGTGTACCAACATAACAACAAAAATCGATAATCGAATGTACACAGCCCGCGAAAATTCAAAATTCCCCTTTTCTTTTGAGCACACCTCGTATGGTATGTCTATTAATTCTTACGTCATCGCTTATGATGAAGAAAAATAAAATTGGTCAAGTCGGGTTTTCATTAATGTACCTGTTCCTATATACAAATTATTATTAGATATTAGTAAAATAAATTACTGCACATTGAATATTATTTATAAACACATTTATCAGAATCATTGAGTATTTACAACCTCTTGCAAATGCAGCCTGCGAATTCCCGGATGAGGAAAATATATTTTGTTTAATTCTTGGAAAGAATAAATGAACCTATTAGTACCGAAACCACGATGTGATACAAAGCAACTGTCACCAACAACAAAAGTACCTACTGAATTCTAGTACTTTGATAAAAAAAAATCTAGATAGAACCTCGAAGTACGCCGTGTACCTACCTACCTAGAATTATCTAGGTTTAAAGTGTGCATGAAAAGTCTACATAATAACAAATGCTAACAAACATGACTTAGATAATATAAATAAAAATGACCATGGAGAGCATGAATCAACAACTAAATTCAGATAATTTGCTTATATAGAAATGGAGAATCTATTTGAGACCTTGGGGTAATACCGGATCTAAAACTGAATTTTATCAAACAAACCAATGAAGTTATCAATAAAACCAATAAAATGCTGGGATTTATAACTCGTATTTCAAAACTTTTCGCAACATAATGACTCCATACTCCCTTTACACGGCGTATATCCGCCCTCACTTAGAATATTGCACACCTTTATACCAAGCCCATATTGAGAGAATCGAAAGCATTCAACGTAAACAAATACGACGTTTAATATTTGATCAAATATTGTCGTTCGAAATTATGAATAATAACCTGGACACGCCAGAGCTAATTAACTTTATAAAAATTCACATACCTTCAAGACCAACCCGACAAACCGATTTTTTCATTTGCCAGCATGCAGGACCAATCTTCGGATAAATTCTCCAATTCCCCGTATTTGTTCACAATATAACGCACAATTTCACAACTTCGACATTCTTCACAATACCCTTTCACATTATCGAACCGAAGTAATGCGTACGACCACAAATTGATGCACGAGTATAATATGTATCGAGAGCATCTCCTGACCCAATTCTATATTCCTCTTTTCTCTTCCTTCTAATTTTGATTTTTTTTATTATTTTTTATGTTTAATCTTGCTAGCGTCATAAATTAAACACCTGTATTTAACCACTGTTAGCACAAGAAACTTTGTTGGCTTACCTTTTGATAAACTTCCTTTGTATATATATATTTGTATTAAAAGCTGTTTGTTTCTTACAAATAAATAAATATATTGGCATCCTTCAGTCTAACGATAGTTTCCTATCGTTAGATTCCTACCTTCTTCTTCTCCAAGTTCCACTCCTGTCGAAGGTTGAAGAACCTTTGACATTGCAGCAGGAATAGAGACGCTTGTACTGCACCCAAGTTTCAGCAAACAACACTTTGCTACGTATCAACGTTTTATTTCTTATTATATGTCCAGAGTACCCACTGTACGTAGAACATTATAATTGTGTTGACAGTTTTCCCATGCTTAGATATTCTTGTCACGTCCTCTTCATAAGTTGCTCAATCTGTCCGGGGAATTTTCAGCATTCTACGATATTCCCAGTACAGAACTCAGAGGAACCCAGTTGAAAGAAACGAGAATGGAGAAACTTCAGTTGCTTTTATCAGTGTTCACATAATTTATCAACTAACCATTCGCAAATGTAGTAAGGCATTTACGTATCGACTGCAGAACACATTCAGAGATATTTCTAGAATGTTCTACGTTGATTCCCAGTATTTAAAAATCCAAACATCAAACAATTTTACGTACCTACCATAGATATCATAAATATTTTAAAAATGTTTTATATTATTGCAAGAAAATATGTGGATATATTTTCAGGCTCTCTGGAAACAAACCCCGTAACTTCCAAACCCCCGTCCAATGCTTTTACCATTACAAAGAACGCCATTATTAATAACGTTTTCTTAGAAGGTAATTACTTAGTGGTTTGACATATTAATGGGACGATATGTAAAAAAGAAAGAGACAGAACGTCAAAGGAGGGAGGGATTAAAAAGTAGGGGGAAATTTTGTGGTAACGGGAAATATATCTAATACGGGACTGTAAGACAAGTTACGTGAATATTACTATTAATTTTAAAGCTTTTTTAATTCTAAAGTTTCTAAATTATATGTATAGATTAAATAATCCTTCCTTTGACGTCTCTTTCTTTTTTACATGTTGTCCAATTCTAATACATGTCTCTATCTCTGTCTCACTGTTCCGTTGTTTTGTTTTATATTTAGTTCTCCCACTTATTATATTTTGTATGTCTCACCTATATACTCGTATATGTGCATTCTATGTATTTTTTTTAGTTTTAAATTTTACCCTCACGAAGCTTGGGATAAGTGAAACCGGTTGTTGATGATTAAAAAAAACAGTGGTTTAAAACAAAGTTTTTGTTTTATTTAATTACTAGCTGATGTGTACCCGGCCTTGTTCTGGATTTTTTTAAATAAAGTTATGAAGTTGTGAATTTTTGCTAGTTGTTTGGGTGCCATAATTGATTTGACAGCGAAAGTAATGCCCTGTGACGACTATTACTATCTCTAAACAAAGAAACATTTATTTGAAATTTTTATTTCATTTCAAACATATTTAAAAAAAAATATATCTAAATAATAAAGTTCTGAAGTAGGTACCTATTTGGGTTTTCCATTTTCTACCCAAACAAACCTTCTTCTTTTGAATGTGTAATCTTTGGCTTACCGTAGTGGTATATCAATGGGCTAACCTCAATTCTTTAAGCCTTAGGAAAAGGATAAGGAATCATCCTTAAAAATAATAAGAATAGCGCTCCTGGGTTCATTGAAGGCATCCCCTCCTTATTCCTCAAACTTATGGACATTCCACACTACTGGTTTTACCGATACTTGCTAAAGCCACCGCGTCGAAAGGTTCGACAATCCGGTCGTTCTTTTCTAAAGTAGTCGTGACGGTCGGATGGTTCAACCTTTCGAAGCGGTAACTTTAGTTAGTACCAGGCAATCCAGTCGTAAGGAAGGGCCATTACCACTTACCCCCATACAAGAATAAAAAATAAAAACAAGTTATGTCTAATATCTAATTCGTAAACTACCACTTTAATGAGTACATTTTATTAGGAAACAAAATATTCTGTGGTAAGTGACAATTTAAAAACAATTAGACTGTTTACGCGTAATGATTGTTGTGGCAGAACTAATTGGCGCACTTACCCATCGCGTTTATTACGCTTTTAGGCATCGCTATTTCCTTGTTTATTATCTTCCCCGTAAAAGGGTATTATTAACCTTGAATTATTATATTTTATTTACATTATGAATTATATGATTACGATTTTGTAATTCAACGAGTTATGTTTTAGTTTAGTAGTGCTATTATGTCAATGTTGGATGGCCTTTCCATTGTGGACTTATACCTACGTGACATAAATCAGCTACCTATCTACCTGTCGTCTGTCGTAGACTATAATGATAAAATTTCAGAAATATTATAGGATTTCTCCTTTTTTGGCCTCGTGGATGATAAAGGAAACAATTTTATATAATATCGACTATTAAACAGTCAACTTCAAAACAGGCGTTTCCACGACATATCGACACACGCATGAATCGGCATACTATAATAATAAATTAAATTTTAATTAAAAAAAAAAAATTAATTTAAATATTTTTTTAAATTTTTTTGTTTTTTGTTTTTTTCGCACTTTTAATGACTGTATATCACGTTTAAAAAGTGTATGTGTCACCATAACAGGCATATACATGTGTACAATGGCGTGCAGTCTATAAAGGCTGAAAATCTGTGCCTACACTAAGAAAATGAAATTTAAAAACATGACAAATTTCTAGCCAAAATGTATTTCTTCCAAGACCTTAATAAGGAGGTTCTACGCTCCTTTATTCAGTTGGCCACAACTAGCACAATAAATGAATACTCGAACTTGAAAAATTGCAAACCCTGCCTTTGGTCATAGAATGATGAACAATCAAAAGCAGCGACAATGGAAAATATGTGAAAATTAATAAAGGTGTGTATACAAGGGCAGTATTATGAGGGGTTCCATCCATTCTGTCTACCCCGCTCGGGCAATAACCCAAAAAAGACCTTTGAAAATATTTAATTTTAAATATTTTAAATTTTATGTAATTCCATTTTAATAATGTTATTATTAAGTTCTGCAAGTATTTTTAGTTTTTATTATTGTGACAGCTGTTTCGGCGTTCAAAGCCATTTTCAAACTGAAATAAAGTTTAACATTATTAAATTTCATTAACATTATTTTTTTTTAAACTTAATGGAGTTCTGCGACTTAAACAAAAAAAACAATTAATAATTGAAATTTTGTGTTAGAAATATTAAGCTATTCATAGCATGAGCTTCTCGTTCGCACTATTATCCCATTTAAACATCTATTTTTAAAATTAGTTTTGCTTTGTAAAATGTTTTTGAAGCATTTCCTCATATAGAACTATGTTTTGAAATATTAAATTAATTGAATTAAATGTATTAATGTTTTAAAAATTACTTTATAGAAATATATAGTTTTTCTGACTACTATGCACAATTAAACGGTGAAAATTACTGATGACAGTAAATTTAACAGAAATGAGTAGGTTTATGAGATTATTTCAACGCGCTAAATATTGTGGTTCTGCCAAGTTTCGCAAAACAACTTCTCTAATCTAATTCTGAACCCTTTCGTACCGTACGAATATGAAAATACATAGATTTCAGATTTTTTTCTTTACTATCTAGAGCAAATAAATACTGTCGATTTTTTGTTTTCCAATTGCTTGTATTAATGGCTTCGAGGTCTATTTTTTTGGATTTTAACTGCTCGTTTAGGCGTCAGACATTATATTATGAAAGGTGGTTTTTGAGTTTAATATAGACTTTAATTTAAAATTTTTATAAATGTAAGATTCGCAGGAATGTTTTTATTGTTTAATTTTTATATACATACATACTTTGTCCCTCATAGCACCAACCTATCAAACACATATACATAATTGTTTGCTCTATAATACTTGTTTTTCTCATCTTTTCATAAGTATTTAATTATTATACTATACTCAAAGTATCTGGTATACGTAAATGATTACTCTATACTTTTTTTTCTTATATCTTCGAATTTAACTATTATTCTATATTAATTATTATACTACACTCAAATTATCTGGTATACACAATTGTTTTTTTTCAGTACTATTCTTCACATCTCTTTATACTTACTTATTGTACTTTTTTCTAGATATATTATATTACCATGTGTCAATACTAGCTTCTTTACCATATATTTTTGTATAATGGCACTTAATATGAACTAAAGTTGTCAATTTGACTGTCCTAAAACGGGATTTGTTCCTAGTTGGACAGTCAAAGCTTTCTTACATTTTGTTGTTAAATAATGTGTGTTTCAAATAAATAAACATTATTGCTATTATTATTATTACTTAGTATATTTTGTACACATCCTTCGAGGCCTAATGTTCTTTCAATTTAAAGTTGCAATATATTCTAAAGTATTGAAAAAAAACTGCACTTAATTTTTTCAAATAATTCTTCATCGTGTTTGTTCTCAATCATCAAATTTGTTTTATCACTGCCATTTTTAATTCAGATCTTAAAGGGTTAATAACAAAATTATATTTTTAGATCCGCTTTTTTAGATCGTGCGGCTTCTTCGTGACATCAATTCAGTCAATTCTAGAAGATTCCAGAAACTTCTAATTATAATCGTGGAAAACTACGTAGAATTCTTGCAATTATATTCCCGAACGTCATTAGTTGTTAGTTGTCGGGCCATTAGTTCCATTAAATGTTCATTAGCTCAGTGTGCTGTTATCAATTGATTTAAGGGGGCTAAACAATTCGCACTCGTTGTGTTTATTAGTCATGTGACGCTTTGGAGGAAAGTTGCTCAAAGGTCGCAAGCCGAATGCCGAGTGACGCCGTAACGCGCAGGGAAAAGCCGGTCTTCCATTGTCCAAATGATCATGGTAAACTATGGATGCGTTACATAGTACACGTAATTGTTACTAAGAGTATTGCACTGAAATATTGTACTAAATAGCATTATCCGGACTACCTATATCCATTTAACACAAAACTCCGAAAAATCATAAAATAATGCAACGTAAACTAAAATAACATATGTTCTTCTTTTATTATATAAAGAACAATGTCCCGGAGGGCGGCGTTTGTTTGTTTTATATAAAAATCTACAGTTTTGTTCTGGACTTGATGAAATTTTGCACACTTGACCTTCAAAACAACAGGGAGGTCACTGTCTATATAAGATTTCGAAAAACCATCCCCATCCCCTATCCCACCTCTTAAAGAAGAATTTTTTGTACTTCTTGATGGAATTTTGCACGGGGTGGGAGTAGGGGTAGGGGTAGGGGTAGGGGTAACCCATAATAACCTCAAAACTTTCCTCCTAACGATTCATAACCCAGGAAACGCCAGGTACTTCAGGTAGTATTATATAAAATTATATATTTTCAATGAGATCCTCATTTCCGAGATATTAACCTACGGTTGGTACATAAGTAACATAAATAATATAACTTCAATTTTTGCTATTTACGTATGTTGAAATTTTAGCTGTTGTTAAATTGTTTTATTATTTACAAATTATTCGGCAAATTTCAACCATGTCTAGGCCCATCTCATCTGTAATTAATGTTAATACTTTTTTTCGTAAATGAATTAAATAATATACTTTGTAATTTCTTCAAACGATTGGTAACTTCGTGGCGTCATTATTAATTAAATAATTAAAAATGTACTTTGTTTACACCACTTTTATAAAAATAAATAAATATCTCTACATGTTTCGATAGCAATGCTGTCATCCTCAGTATTCATTTATTCCTGAGGATGATAGCATTGCTATCCAAAAATTTGGAGATATTTATTTATTTATATAAAAGTGGTGTAAACAAAGTACATTTTTAATTATTTAATATACTTTGTATTCACCACTCTATTAATATAAAGATATCAAAATAATACTTGTTTTAGTTTCTATAAACTTTGTATTTACACATATTTTATGTACACGGCGTTCGGAAACTCTCGGTACAAGCCGAAAACTCGTAAATATCGATCAGAGTCGATTTTTCGGCATGACGTTTTACTTTTGAGCTTTCGTTTTCGAGTAATTTGAAGCAGAAGTTAGAAGTTTTTATGATCAAATTCGGTCGCTACGGGATAGCTGTCGGCAGTTTATTGTTTTTAATAATGCGCCAAAGCGTAGACCCAATTCCAATAATTAATTGCTAAATGAAATGGAAAAAAAAAAAAAAACATTATTTCAATGCACATTTCGTTTTACAAATATATGTAAATTGTAGTTTAAGGTAGGTAATTAAATTATAGTTTCGAGTAAAAAGTATACGTTTTTTATATTTTAGATAGGTATTTTAACTAGGTATAGTTTCCGATAAAAACGTAAGTAAATTTTATTTTAAGGTATGTATTTTAACTATAGTTTCGAGTTAAAAATATACTATAATAATAAAAATATAAGGCAGATATTTTAATTATAACTTTGGAGTATATTATGGCTTTTGCGGCGAAGTTTTTTCTCAAAAATGGCGTTATTAAATTTTTCCTAGTAATACTGAAATAGTTTAAATCGAAAAATTCAATAGATTCAATCATTTTCGTTAAATTGCTCACATTAAAGAAGCAGCAATTTTTAACCGGTACTCTCTCGGCACAAACCCCATTACTCTGTAACATGGTGTTTCATAAAGTACATGACGTAATGCACAGCTTCAAACGCAATAAAAATCATTGAACTACCAAAACAATCGACCGAGAGAACAATCAAAAAGGTTCAATATTATTTCGATTATTGCGTTGGCGCAGCCGAACAATAATCGATTATTGATTTGTGCGTAGCTCCAACTAATTCAATTGGGTCGGTCAATTTGATCGATTCCACGTGGTTTATTGACGACAATACTCTGATAATTTTGTTTATCGATCTCTGAGCAGTTATTGGATTTCGGTTTAAAATTAATTGGATAACAAATAATGCGCAGTGCGGGGTCATGTTGATGGGATAAATTATATGCTCTGATTCTTGAAGATGGACACTGCAAGGCTCTTCGAAACGTTAGATCGAGGAGGAGAAGATGAAATGATAAGCGTCATCGATGCATGACTCCAATTGAAGACCAATTTCCCGGATGTAAACTATAAACAAGGCTCTTCTGATAACTCGGTGACTCTCCCTGACTCCAAACTTGAGTGCAATCAAGCAATTGTTTACTTCCAATAATATAATGATTCATACTTCTAATTAGAAGTAATAATTAATATTTTTTATAATAGGTACCTTTAAGGTTAAACAAAACGTGATACACGATCACAGAATTTAGATAAAAACACTTTTAGCAAGTAATCGTTTTAAATATTGAAATGAATTGTTTGTTGGCGGGTGTAAAAAATTAACTAACTAACCATCATGCTGTTACTCCGGGGGTAGGCAGAGAGGACGGACCGCCAAACAACTCGATATTGGCATACACTTCTTGCTTCATTCGCATTCATATATCGTCTCATATATTCTCTTCTATTATTTCGACTACTGACATAGCCCGACTCAAGTATTTGATTCACTTGATCGTGCCATGTCTTCCTCGGGCGTCCCCGGCTTCTTCTTCCATTCACATTCGCGTCATATATTCTCCTTCCACTTCTATCTTCGTTCATTCGCTCTACATGCCAAAACAACCTAAGCGTCCTTTTATTAATCTTACTCATTAAGCTTACATCAGCCTTTCATTCTTTACGTATCTCAACATTTTTCACAGGATCATGCATGGTTTTACCACACATTCGCCTTATTTCTGCAGCATTAATTTAATTTCATCCTTCCTCTGCCAGTTCCATGATTCACTGTCATACACCAGGGTTGGTATCAGCACTCCATTGTGGACTGCTAGCTTCGCTTCTTTGGACAACTTTTTGTTAGAGCCAACCGCGTTCAATCCTCCGTTAATGGAGTTTCCTGCATTCACCCTCCTTTCAATATCAGTCTATCAGTCTTTCCATCTCTCGTAAACACACTTACCAAATTCACAAACTCATCGACCTGCTTAAGTATTTGTCATTCACAACTATATTGCGCACTGTTTTCGTACTCTCTCTTTCAAACACCATTACTTTAGACTTACTTACATTCATAATTAGCTCATTCTTTATTCAGGGACTGTAGATCTTTCATACTTCTAGCAATCAGCACTGCATCAGCACCACACAACAGGCGACATCCAGGTATAGATTGAATGATCACGGTGATAGTATTGGTAATAATAAATTTTGGCGGGAATGTGAAATGGAATAATTTTTTACTCTAGATTTATAACTCAAGTCCTTCAAGAAACTTGTAAAAATACCATATATGATATGTTATATGATATAATATATTGTAAGTTTCTTAAAGGACTTGAGCTTTAAATCTACAGTAATAATTTATTCCATTTCATATTCCGTGTCTACATCCGCCAACAAACAATTTATATCAATATTTAAAAGCATTTAGTACAATAATTTTTTTTCTCAAATATTTGAATTAGTGTCATTTGTGAGCGCGTTTCATTTAACCTTAATGGTGAAAATTATAAGAATACGTAACTCTGGAATGTTCTTCATTATCATTATTCCAAAAAGCATGCATTTACTGCAGTGTCACGTTAGAACGTTATCATGTCATTGTTTTGTTTATTGGTTACTTTAGGGATGGTCAACCTTTTTTGTTGGAGGGCCAATTTATCCATTTTAAATTACTTTACGGGCCGCGGAGGGTAGGTACTCACAGCTTAAAATGATTAACTTTAGAGTCGTTAGTGTAGTTTAAAAAAAAAGTTAATATTATGCATGAAATTTTCCCCAGGGAAACCAGTAAATCCTGTAGATTTTTATCATTCTGAAAATAAAATGTTAGGAAAATGTTTGTGACGATACAACAGAGCATAAACCGTTAAATATTTTAAGCACCTGGAAATCCGAACGATTGCTAAAAAATAAGAATGCAAAAAAATCACTGCTGTTACTTAATATGTTTCAGAAACAACATTTGGTCGTGTACCTATCCTTATAAAATGGAACCCATTTAAACTCATTCATGGGGTGCACAAAGAAAGCGCCGCAGGTGAATTTGCGAGCTATACGAAATCTTAAGCAGTTCTATCAAACAGAAACCTTTAAAATGCATTAAATGTTCACGTATCAAAGCATTTTTCTTTAATATTCAACAATCACCGACAGCCTCTTTCTCCGCCACAAATTCCATCTTATACCCTCCATTACCTTAGTGATCGGACTTAAATATAAGATTGCCATCAGCAAATGCCGCTAGCACATAAAACACAGTTTAAAATTCTTTGAAATAAATTAAATAAAAGCCCTACAGTAGCAATAGGCAGCCCGCTCACAGGGTGGAGATGATTATCTCCACATTTGTGCACCTCTAACCACAGTAGACACAGGAAGAGGGAGAAATGTTCCCTGGCACTGTATACATAAAAATTACAATATTAGGAATGACAGCAAACTTTTTGAACTTTTATTTGGAAAGGGCACGAAATGGGCTCGCGGACCGCGGGCAGTGTGCCACTGCTTTAGATGGACAATGATTAAACAGATTTAATTCGTGCCATCTGTCATCACCGTCACCAGTCATCCGAGCGTGACTCCAATTGAAAACAGATTTCCGGATGTAAACAAGGCATTTCTGATAACTGGGTGACTCTTCCTGGCTCCAAAGTGCGACTCCTGACTCGGTTGGTAGCAAAGCACAACACACCCAACCATTTAAGGGAACCTTCATCATACTTCAAATAAAGCTTTGTAACGAACCCCGTGGAGTATTTATTATCACGTTTATTATAACTATTGTGTTATATCTTCTTTAAGTCAAGTATTTGTTGCCATTTTAGACGAATTTAAAGTAGTTTTAAATATTAATTTAATCTAGTTTGTTTTTTTAATCATTATTTTCATATTAATAAAGGTTTCAAAATTTTACATACAAGTGTAACCGGTTTACAATGAGACAAATTTGAAATTTTAGAATTCAGAAAAGTGTTAATAGCCAATTAAATATAATTAGTAATCAAATTATCTCATGAATTTATTTTGATATTAATATTAATAATAATTTCTTATTCAATGTTTCATAATAATATTTTATTAGCATTTTTAATTAATTACTTACCTACTTTAATCATTTTTTGGTTAAGTGTAAGCTTATATATTATATCTATTTTTACATTATTGTGTTCTATGTTTATCATTTGTCTATACTTGACATTATTATTTTTTAGTATTCTGTATATTACTGATGAGGAAATCATCGCTTTCGAAACATGTTGATATGTATATACTAATAAAGTGGCGATTACAAAGTATTTTTTAATTAATTTAATAATATTGACGCCACAAAGTGAATACCAATCTTTTGAAGAAATTAATTATTTATTTTGTTCTTGACGCCTACGATTTTTTGTTGTCGCTGTGTCTTTGACAAGCTTTTGTAATCTACTTTGCTTGTGTTTTGCTGCCGGCAGTCAAGACCTGATCACAGATGAGTGTTTTTATTATACCGTATTGTCCCTAATATAACAAGGTGTCGGATATTGCGCAGCCTGTATATTTTGGAAAAGAATTAGAAAAATTTTCAGAGTTCTAATTGCTCCCTGCTAACCGGAACCAGTGAGACTATGGCATTCCAATTAGGACATGTTGTTAGGCTAAAGGGTATAGGGATGGGAATGAGATGAGATAGAGGAAGATGAAGGTTGGATAGCACTTGTCTATTCAGATCTGGTCATCAAATACGGACAAAGCATTTTAAACAACGTTTCGAATCCGAATGGCCATACTGAGAATATCTACCACTTTATTCAGACATAAGTACGTACTTACATCAGCTTATTGCGTCGCTTGTATTATTTGAATTGCCCGATGAATCAATATTTTAAATCCTCAGTCCCAACCAGATTTTTTGTAATGAAAAAAATTCTGAAACACTTTTCGATAAGATCCAAGCCATAAAGATACGTTCTCCTGAGGCTGAAATGTTTTTTTTTTAATAATTGTTTTACTTGTTGGTGTCAAGTCAATGTACGATTTGCATCTAAAAGACAATTGGTGTACTAATTTTGTATATCTATCTATCTATTATATTCTTATTCTTCTATATATTCTATTATATAAAGGAGAATGTCCATGGCGGGCGGCGTTTGTTTGTTTGTTTCAAATACAAATCTACAGCTTTATTCCGAGCTTGACGAAATTTTGCACATTTGACTTTCGAAATAAGATGAAGGTCACTGTCTACATCAGACTTTGATAAACCACCCCCTTCCACATTGCCCACCCTTACAGCAGAATTCTGGTACTTCTGAATGAAATTTCGCACACTTGACCTTCAAAATAAAAGGAAAACTTTGTGAAGGAGTATGGGTAGGGGTAGGGGTAGGGGTAACACATAACAACCTCAAATCTTTCCACCAAACCATTCATAACCCCGGGCAACGCCGGATACTTCAGCTAGTAATGTGAGTATATATGAAGAAGTGTATTCCGGGCGGTGTTTGTTTGATTGTTTTGTATACAAATCTACAGTTTTATTCCGAGCTTGATGAAATTTTGTACACTTGACCCTCAAAACATGAAGAAGATCACTTACGTGAGATTTCTAAAAACCATCCCCTTCCCCCTTTCCCACTTCTTAAAACAGAATTTTGGTACTTCATGAAATTTTGCGCAATTAACGTTCAAAACAAGAGGAAAATTATTGGGTAGGGGTAACACATCACAAAATCAAAACTTTACTCCAAACCATTCATAACCCCGGGCAACGCCGGGTAATTCAGCTAGAGGTTTATAAACTACTTTCATAATTTGCAATTGATAAATCATTTCTCCTGGAATTATCACCAAATACAGAAAGGAAAAGTACACTACACACCTCTTTTCTCCATTCATCATAAAGAAGGTGAATAGCTTGTTGGTAGATTCGCGGAAAGAAAATATATATTACTTATCGTTTTGTCGGAATGTCACTACATCAGGTCACTACATTATTATTCCAAGAGAATAAACATCAAGTGTTCGGGGAATATGTCATGTACGAGTATATGGCGCTATGCATTGACGCGGGTGATATAATAAACTATGATTCAATATGTCCGTTATTTCGGCAAGTGGAAAGTTCAAGGAATGAACCCCAGCTCATTGTCTAGGCAATAGTCTCGTGACCACACCATTCGTCTCTCATCACTCAACCAACAAACATCACCAATATAGTAATACATACGCAGGACAATGATCGATCTCATTAATTATTACCATTTGACGCGCAACTGGGATTCGCTGTCATTAGACGAGCCTTCTACTAGAGAACAACATTATTCAATTAATCAACCTACCCATACGAACGTAGTGATACGGCCGCTATAATATCGCCCGAACCCAACAAGCCGTATCTCATGCGTTCTGGTACAAAAAACTATACTCGAAACCCACAAAACATTCGTATACGTCAAGTTTGTTCCTGCGTCATCTCGTTTAGCATTTAACGTAAATTACTAAACGAGACATACCAGACAAATTTTGTTTGGTATGTTGTAAACACGTTTTGTTATTGCGAAATCTGATGAAAAAACCCGATGTTTTTTTAACTGCTTTTTGAATAATAACCCAAAGAACAGGCGGTTAAATATGTCAAATGTTTTCTTGTTGGTTTTATTCATGAATCAAATTGGTGAACTTCTCGCTTTATGTAACAGCTAGGCATCAGGTTTACAAAGGCAGGTATTTGATTTGAACTGATGATCACTACAGTGACGTGCATCCCATAAAGGCTGAAAAGCTGTGCCAAACCTTAAAAAAAACAAGCAATTAAAGAAAAATAAAATTATGTTACGATCGTTCTACATTGATAAATTGTTTCTTCATGACAAATTTACAATTTTTAGTAAGATGATAAATTGGCCATTTTCAAATTTTCAATACGAAATTCATACTTGAACTTGAAAAACTACACACAGCCTACCTTCGGTCTTATTTATTCTTTAAGGTAAATAAATTTCATATTTTTATGCTTAAATCGAAAACCTAATTTTTTTAACTTAAATCATAGTAGAGGATTTCCCTATGCGGAATTTTTTTTAGAGATTTTAAAAATTATTGTAGATAATATTAACGACTTTCAAAATGACATACGAAACAGAAAAGAAAAGATAACGGTAGCAATCGGGAGTCGAACCCAGGACCTCGTGTCTATCCGGGACATTGTCCTTTTTCTTTTCTGTCTTTTCGGTTTCATGTTTCATTTTGAGAGTTGTTAATATTATCTTCAATGATTAAAAGTATATTACAACGAGGTTTATAAGCTTCAATAAATTATTAAAACATTTGAATATTTAAAAAAAAACATTTTCTTAAATTTTTATATACTGTTTTAAAATGTAGTTTAATATATATCAAAATCTTTAAATATATATTTTTTAAATACATATCAATGCAAGCCACTGTCATTGGAACTATAGCATCCTCAACAAGGGAGCTTTGTATTGCGAAAGCAACGGGGTGAGACTACAGGGAAAGAGTCGGGAACCTGGATATTCAGATTTAGTCACATCATAAGTAGGTAAAATTTAAAACAAATATTTTTATTATGAATTGTGGACTCTGCCTCACATTTTCCACTCTATCTAAAAAAAGTAAGTCATTTTCACATTTTCAGAAGCTTTTCCAATCAATTAATTTATCATTTTTCTTAACCGCAGCTCTTTCTGTTTTTGTTAATTTTACCAAACATTACAATCAATAATTAAAGTCCAAGAAACATTACATAGATACCTATGTAAATTTAATACGTTTATAGTTTATACGGTATAAGTAACCCGACTCCTTTCTACACCAAAATAATTTAAAAACAGCGCAATTTCCACGTAATCGAATAATACCTGACAGCGGAGATAGTAGGTAACCTACATATAGCTTGACATTTGATTGCAGATATTTATTATTTTGGAACTACAAAATGTTATTACTATGGCAACACAAAGCTACTCACTTCGTCTTTGAAATATGATATTCACATTAAAATGTTTTTGAGAGTTTGTCTTAAAGAAACAACGTAGAATATTATAAATAATTTTTTCACCGTTTAAAAAAATAGATAATAATATTGGTCTGTGAATTTGATTGATTTATTTAAAGACACACAGCAATGTTGCATTCCCATGAGTTATCAATTAAACTCATTTTGGGGCTGTTCATTTTTGCTACATAATATTAAGTTTAACAAAGTTTTCAAGGCGAATGTTTAAATGAAAATATTTAATTTAAAAAAAATGTATTTAAAAAAATAACATAAATAAAAATGTACAGGCTCGAAACATATTGATACAATAGAAATACATCACAACGTTTTACAAGAGACAAATATACCTACATCAGAATCTGAAAAAGCTTAGGGATGGCTATCAGAACAGAGTTGGTATCTATGATAAACGGTTTTCTAAATAGCATTTTAATAAATAAAATCTCAGACCATTTCGAGATTTGTTCGAAACGTACACAATTATTTATCTAACATCTAAAATATGGTTATTTCGATACATAAATTTCAGAAAATTGAAAAATCTCCTTTCTATCTAATAAGGAACTCCAGTACTAATAATGACGTTGAAACTTAAATACCAGTATATTTGTTTTTTTTTCTAAAGTCAGTTTTCATAGTTTTCACAGTTTCAATTTTTCAAAGCCCACCAAAACGCTCCAAATCTATGGCTGGTCGGTTTTGATCAATCTTGAGGTTAGAATGTTAAATGTCAAAACAAGGATGAGCTTTACCGTACACCATTTTATATTCTATTCATAGTAAACCATAACTAAACATAAGCAATAAAATTGTGTAACTGTTTAGAAACTTTAACTCAAAGAATAATAATAGTATTGAGTATTAATATTATCATAATATCCGTATTGATAATTGGTTTGCTCATGAATACTCTAATTTATTTCAGTAATAATAGTTTTTTTTATATTGAACTACAATTATAGAGCTCAAAGTCACTAAAAAAATACATATTTAAATTACCTAACAAAATCGAAAAATAAAAATGTCCATACTAATCAAAAAATAGAATACACACGTGACGTCAGATATTCCAAATTAAATATAACAAGGTGTTTTGATGAGATGACTATTTATTCAATTTTAAGTAACGATTTATAAATTCTACGTATAAAATAAAAGTTATATATTCAGAATCGACGTTTGCTGATCCATATGAATACATATTTTTAAATCCATTATATTTTTCACTGGAGTTCCTTATTATCTTCCGTTCAAAGCGTTAAATAATAAAAAAGACGTTTAAAGGTAAAATTGTCTTAGAATATGATATAGAATCATCTTCTTTCGGAACGTACTACTAACACATATGCACTTGAACCAATGTGCTTTTTAAAAAATTACAATAATTTTCCTATGAGTCATCTTGGTGATACCATTTAAAAAAAAATAATTATCGCAGCGCCTTCATTTTTCTCTAGTATTAAATATCAGACTGTACTCGTAGGCACGTAGGCATTTACTGGCTGACTGCATTATTCCAGATTTCGCGTTATTTGTCTGTCCTTTTTAATGTCAATTTGAATTAACGATCCCGCATGTTATTTGACTCTATTGTTTTGTTTTCGTCAACAAAACAATTCAATAATAATAAAAAAAATTACTGCTAATTATGTCATTGTCAAAATATTTAAACCCGTGACTTGCGAGCATAACATAAGGGCCCTGTCAATAATAGCATTATCGTCGGTAAATTATTGCAGGAAATACGTAATAACTGCACGTACGAGTACAACAGCGGTTATGACGTATTACAGTTACTAACTCTTGTACATTGTACAACATCAGAGCCTTGGTACACTTGAAGATATCAGTTGACATTGTTCTATGGTAAACCAAAAAAATCATTTTATTATAACTTAATAAATAGGTCAATGAAGATATGTCATTCCTGATTAAATTTCCAATTGACAAAGGAAAATGTGTTCGGTGCACCTACTTGTTTATTAATAAATCGAATAATACAGTATTTTGAATTGTTTTCCATCACCTCCTAGATATTAGTATTGATCCCTGACTCATAGTTTCGCCATAAATACCTATTTCATATATAAATACGTATTTTAAGGTAGAATTATGTTTTGTAAGATGGTACCTACCTCACTAGATAGTAATGACCTTTTTATTCTGGCACTACTACTAAAATTGACATTTGCCGCCGTGGTATATCTAGATTGGTATATCTTTGTGCATTGTTTTACTTGTTACATTGTTAACTTATAATTAACATTGTAAACTTACAACTAACATTGTTAACTTACGAGTATAATTAACATTGTTAACTAATAATTAACATTGTTAGCTTATAATTAACGTTGTGCGTTACCTTGGCAATTTACTTAAAATAGAGTTTTTCTCTTATTAAAACTACGCAAATACTGATATGTTTAGTTAATGTCATTCACTGAATGACAGCTGTCATCCGAGAGAACCGGAATCGCAGGCAAGAAGTCTAAGGAAAAGGATAAGGATTTTTCTAAAAAAAAAAAAAAAAATAGGCCTCCATGAAACTTCGATTTGCTCCTCATTGTAAAACAACAAACTAAGCGTAGGTACTTATAGTAGGTCATTATACCTATTATTAAATATTTTAAGATGTTGTTGAGAGGAATCTCACTAGGGTAATACTGGTTAATTTACTGTTATATTTTCTACTAATTCAATAATTTGATTCAGTTATTTTTTTTTCTTAAGTAACTAAATAATCACCACCCCGTTTTCTCTCAGAAAAAGGCAGAGAGGGAGGACCGTCACACTACTCTGCCTTAAGAGGAACGGCTGCGCGGCCTGTTTCATACAAAACTTAATTTTGGATTTTAGGCCAAAATACTCACCTAAATCGAATGATTTTTTTTATCAAAAGCTATAGAAAATATTTAGTACGGGTTAGAAGTATTTTTATTTCTTTTGAACTTATAAAATAAAGGCCATTAAAGAAATTAAACTTTAGCAATTATGCTAATGGCGATTTAAAAAAAAAGGTTTACTCCGTTTTCTATAAAAATATAATGAAACAAAAAATAAAATTAAAATTAAAAGGGCGTTAAAATAAGCATTATAATGGACTTAAATTTAAATTAAAAACGATCTTTTTACGTTGGAATGTAAATTTGCCGTACATATTTTTAAATTTCGACACGAAAAACCTTTTTTTTAAAGATGTTTTTATTTTTATTTTGTGTAATCATATTTTTTATTTTTTTATGTTTTACCATAAACCCGCAAATAATTTAAGTTTCCTCTAAAATCATGAAAAATTGTTTTCTTTAATGGTTTGAATTTCTTAATAAAAAAAAACTTCTAATCCATACTAGATATTTACTATATCTCCAATTTAAAAACGATCATTAAGTTAGGGTTGATATTTTGGCCTTAAATACAAAAATAAGTTTTGTTTGAAACAGGGCACGCAGCCGTTCCTTTTAACACTCACTGCTTGCTTCATTCACATTCATGCATCGTCTTATATATACTCTTATGTAATTTTGGCTGTTGGCATGACCCGACTCAAGTATTTCATTCAGTTGATCGCGCCATGTCGTCTTCCGACGTCAACGACTTCTTCTGCCATTATATATTTATTCTTAATAAATCTATTGGCGGATGTTAGCTACATTTATTCCAAAGACCCAATTATTATCATAATATGATCATAATATGATAATAATTGGGTCTTTGGAATAAATCGGAAATATAAGCCGGCGTGACCCTGAGAGCGAAAGCAATAATGACCCATAGCGACCGCGAAAACCTAAGACCTGTTTGCCAACCTTATAATAGCATTGTTTTATATTGCTATCATCTTGGAGAAGTGTGTTAAGGTTTATATTACCTCAGCAGTGATGACATTTTTTATGGCTGCATTGAATGTTGCAGTTTTTGTAATAGAATTGCATAATTAATTCACGATAAAGTGCAATAATCATAATGCATACAGTGCATGCAACAGTCCATCAATGGGCAAAAATTACGAAACATTTAGACAAATGTTCAGTTCTTTAATAAATACATATTCACTTTATGACATAAAAGAACAATTAAAAAAATATATTATTTACATGAATTAAGTCAAACTATGTTGCAATGACTGTCCTTCGTTCTACATAAGTAATAAATTCGTAATATAAATATGAAAATCACTGAACTTATAACACTTAAGTTGTTCATTAACAATAATTTTTCAAAGTTTGGCAATCATCCCATTTCTCCCGATCATATTTTTAATAAAGATACAGGAGTTCAAATTCTTCACCGTAATATTGAAGGTAAAAAATTAGGTAATTTTGAAGCACTGGAAATTAGAAAATCCCTAAATATTAATTTCTAGTGTATTGAATAACGAAATAAATTTATCGTCATCTTTTAGATATTTTTCCAGTGAATCGTTTTGTTCCTCCAGGAACCCCCCTAATTACCGCTTCCCATTTGATCGGCTTCCGCTCCAACACCAAAATATTCATGTATGGCTATCATTATTTTGTATCTTAGTTAAGTGTTTAGTTAGAAGGGTACTTCCAAAACCGGTCGATTATTATATTAAATTGAAGTGGTTCGAAACAAATTTACGCGTTTATATTATAAAAAATATTTTGTTTAAACCACTATTTTAATAAATAGATATGATATACATGTTTCTAAACCAATGTATATATTAAATCCTGATGAAGATACCACTTGATTTTGAAACATGTAGATGTCTATTTATTAAAATAGTGGTTTAAACAAAAGAGTTTATTTTTTACGTAAGTAAAATTTTATTCGAAGAATGTAAGAACTTTTTTTTTAAAATCTATACTTTATGTATCTACGTATTTGTCTATAAAAATAAAGAGTTGGTAAAATGTAGTTTGACTTCAATGTAATTGCGTGGAGTTATTAAAAATAATTATTGCTTTGTTTATCGGGAATTAGAATGATGAAATTTATTAGTTTATTTCTCGAGCTTTATTTTATTTAGATTTTTTTTTGTGATTGTATTGTATTCATTAGTAGTGTGGGAAAAGTGGTATCATCTGCGGGTGAAATTCGCGTTCTTTTTGTGAATTTACGTTATTTTTGGAGAAATTCGCGTTATTTTTTCACGAAAAACGGTGGTATTTTGCAATAAACGTGGTTCCTCTTTTTTTTTAAATATTAATTCAATATTATATTTATAGAAAAAATTTATAATTACAGTACGCCATGTTTTCGACATGAAGTTAGTTGCGTTTGGTTTTATGAGTACTGTATGATGTACTATATTAAAAGAAACATCTTCCGCTTACTGTGGGCAGGAAGAGATTTTCAAATATTATCAGGTTAAAATTAAATTAATTAAAATCTTATTTTAAAATACCAGAATATCACGTGAAAAATACGAGAGTTCACGGGATTTACCGGAAAATTGTGAGATCGCGTTATTCTCGTGAAATAATAATAATAATAGTTGGATGATTTGTATAGCGCCGTTTTTGTGAAAAATCACCTCAAGGGCGCTGTACAAATATTTCTTAACTAATTATGCACAAACAGATACAGAAAAACATACTTACCCGCAAAATAGCGATATTTGCGGAAAGATAACGAATTTCGTTCAAAAATTTGCGTTATCGTAGACGTGAGATTTTCAGGTCTCTAGTGATGACTAATGACATTTCTGTCAGCTTACTTTGATATTTTATAAAGTAGGCTTTCCTTATAGGGTTTATAAACCCGCTTATAAAACTATTCCAGAAGTTTTCGGTATAAACTTGATTGCGTATGTACTTAACTGGAGGATTCGCTTTTATAAGCAGCGAACTTCATTTATAAACAAATTGCTACAATGTTTTAAATTTTTAGAAGATGTTTGGACCGACTAGTATCGAAGTGTATGTTAATATGGTATAGTAATCTGTATGGAAGTCCGAGCAAATCTAGTACCCAAAAGCTTAATATTCTGTATTTAATTAATATTTAATAAAATTTCTTCAAACGATTGGTAACTTTGTGGCGTCATTATTAATTAAATAATTAAAAATGTACTTTGTTTACACCACTTTTATAAAAATAAATAAATATACATGTTTCGACAGCAAGCCTGTCATCCTCACGAATATATGAATATAGTATTCAAGGTACAAAGTCAAAAGCATACCGGCTTCCATTCAAATCTACGTGAAAGGAATTTCTAGTGTGTATTCTTTATTTTATAGTTTTACAATAAAGTGAAAAATATTATGACTTTAATAATACGTATTCGTATACGAGTATATCAGCAAACGCCGATTCTGAATATGTAAATTTTATTATATATAATTATATCTAGAATTTATTTGTATTTTAAATGTGTATTTTTTTAGCTTTGTTGAAATTTAAACTTAATTTGGGTGACTTTAAGCTCTATAATTGTTGTTTAATATATAAAAATACTATTATTAAAACAGAAATTAAAGTATTCATGAGCAAACCAATTGTCAATATGGATATTTTGATAATGTTAAAGCTCAATACTGTTATTATTCTTCAAGTTAAAGTTTCTAAAAGGGTACATAATGTTATTACTTATGTTTAGTTTGAATAGAATATAAAATTATGTACGGTAAAACTGATGCTTCTTTTGACATTTGACATTCTCACCTCAAAACCGATCAGCCATAGATTTGAAGCATTTTGGCGGCCTTTGAAAAATTCGAACTTTGAAAATTATTTCAACTATATAAATTAATTTCAGAAAAAAAAAGGTAATATGCTGGTATTTAAGTTTGAACGTCATTATTACGAAGGAGCCTTCAGCTCTTTCTAAGTCTGTCAGAAATATCAACAAGATATAAATAAATAATCTGTATTCATGCGTAATAGTATAATCACCGTTATTAGACCACGGATTTTCCCCAAGCCTCCAGAATCTTTCGTAAAAGCCAGGAAAACATAGTTCTACGTATCTTCCGAGAAAATTGTTTTTTCTTAGCCTTTATATCTTTATGACTATATTTTTCATGGTTGTTGCTAATCATGGGTAGTTACATAAATGATTTATGAGGAAAGTTGTCCTATAACTTATGTAAAAGAACTGTAATTTAATGGGCACCTTCGGTCTGTCTCGTGACTGTGATGACATTTCCCAAGCGGCGTGTAAAGTCCTTGGTTCAACTATGTGGGTAAACTCGTCTTGTGATTTTGTTATTGTTGTTTTATTGAGGTTATGTTGGCACTACTGCGGGATTCCCCTTCACGTGACTCAGAACTTGAACCATATTAGGTAACTCTATGAAATAGCCGGTATGGACCTATATTAAGTAGCTTATTACTTGTTTATTAAGGAAGTGATGGTTAAACCCCAGTTTAATTAGTTAGGTTCGGTTGGTTTCTGGCCCGAGGCAAATGACGTTGGTGAAATTCTAGTAACTGGAAACCGGAATCAGGTAAATACCGCGTAGTGCGTAGATACATAATTTATTTTAAATAAAAATGAAACAACATCTCATTAGTGTCCTGCTATGCAAGTGCCTATGTACATAGTTGAAAATATTACATTTTTCTAGACTCTTGGCGAATAGTAAAGTTGTTATCGGCAGAAAGCGATCGTTTTCCCGGCTCGTTCTTTTGTAAAACCACTTGTATGACATTCGCCTATCTTCCCTCTAGCGATGAGTCGTTCATGAACGAACCGTTCATTTGTGCCGGCCCATTTTAATGAGCCGTGAGCGTACGACTCCTGGTAAACCGTACCAGAGCTCAATTTAACTGTGGTTATTTTTGACAAACCTTTTAATCACTTGAGAAAGATTGTTTATTTATCTAAAAAGATAAACATAGCTTAGATGCTCGATTGTGTTCTTACGCATTTCTGAGATGACGCATCTTTAAATATTTTGTTTACATAAAATCATCGTATACGTGTCTAACTTCTACAAGGCTAAATTGCTATATATATACGAAATTGACCGTGGGGCTTGCGATAAATATTTGGCGCCATGGTGTAACTTAAAGCATTTGTCTTGTGGGGTTCACGCATACCTGTGTGGAAAATAGAATAATTACCGCATTTAGATGTATTTAGGCACTCTACAGTACGTGAACGATACCTGACAGTCTGGCATCTGGACGTTATGTACCCACACCTATATGCTGGGAGCCTTGGAAGCTGGGAGTCGTGTGAACTGGGAGTCATATGAACTGGGGTATGAGCTCATGAACTAGGAGTCGTATAAGATGAGAGTCGTGGGAGCCACTACCGGCCGACTCTTAATAAGTGCTGGCTCAAAATGAGTCGTCGTTCAATTGAATCCTACTTTTGAGCCGGACGAAAATATTGAACTGGTACCGTGACTCCCGCTCTTAACAAAATGAGTCATGACCCATCGCTATTTCCCTCATAAAATGCAAACTTCTTGAAGATCCTAATGTAAAAAGTTTTATATCGTGTCTTATAGTATGTGGATATTGATATTTCATATTCTTTTACAAGGTTTTAAAAACATTTTTTTTTACAATTTGATTTACAGTTTCAATTTGAATTCAGTGAAGTTTTTAACAAACCGGTAAACACCAACTTGGTGTCATATGCCTGATCAAACTTATCTCTTTTAAAATGATTATATTATTAGGTAGCTCGTGTTTACAAAATATCTGTTAAAGATAAGCAAATTTAGACCACTGCAAGCGCAGCTCATCACGGCGTGATGTAATGATGGACTCATAAATTAAATACCTAGTTAGGTTCCTGTTATTTAAATCATTATAGTCTGCAAACGTTTGCCTAGGATTAAATAGTGGTTACTACCCAGCTTTGCCCTAACAGATAATATTTTGTCAACATGACGTCTTATGTTTTAACAGTAAAAAGAACATTCCACAAAATTCAAAATTTAAAAAAATCTTTATTGTACAAATCCCTATATACAAAAATAAATGTTTGTGTGTTTGTCCTCGATTTTCTCGAAAATTCCTTCATCGGTATCACTGAAAATAGAACAGTTTGTTCTTATTAGTGCAGGGAAGGTTTAGAGAGTAGTTTGAATGAAATCCGTAAAAGTAAAACTGTTGCTATAACGTTTAAAATTAGTATGAAAAACATTGAACCCGCCATGTTGTATTGAGGTTAGCCCATAGATATACCACTCTGGTTAGCCTCAGATATTTAAAAGAAGAAGGTTTGTTTGGATAGAATATTTTCAAAATGGATAACACAAGTAGGTACCTACTTAATAACTTTATTATTTAAATATATTTTGAACTAATAAATGTTTGGAATGAAATAAAATTTTCAAATGAATGTTTATTTGTGTCTTTGTTTAGAGATAATAATAGTCGTCACAAAGCGTTACTTTTGCTCTTAAGTCAATTATGGCACCCAAACGACAAGCAAGAATTCACAATTTCATAACTTTATTAAAAAAATAATAATAATAATCCAGAGCAAAAAAATTACATACTCCGTGAAAAAATTATTTATAAAATCGTTTGGAGTAATAAAATTTCATAGTTTAAATTACATTCATGTCATATATTGCATTGTGGATTATTACACTGATAAGATTATTCATACTTTCTTCTATGGTGTAAGTTGTTGCAGAATTGCAGAATCCACTGCAGAATCCACAATTTAAGATAAATACAAAATATTTTTAATGCATGCTCTCACTCAAGCGTGAATAATCTGTAAAAACCTGATATAAAAATAAATAATAATTCTAAGAATAACACTAATTTCTAAGTATGCATATGTAATATTTAATTCATACATCTTACATCAAGACACCTTTAATCATATCCCATTCCTTTGATTGCATTCACAATAATACCAAACAGCCCTGGACGTGTACAAGTATCGAATTAGTCAATCAGTATGTGTATCTAGGTGTAACGGTGGATTGTATAATGAAATGGGCCGTACAAATATCCAACCTCTATAACCGCCTTCGAGATATTGTAGGAAGACTAAAAAAGTAAAATTTTTGTGCCTATAAAAACTATGAAACTAATTTATTTGTCTCTAGCAGAATCGACCGTAAGGTATGGTATAACTTCTTGGGGACACTTGTATAAGACCAACATAAAAAAATTACAGCTGATTCAAAACGCCATGTCAAAGTTGGTAGTAAGTAAAACAGTTTTTAAGCAAAGGCGAGACATTGATATCATGTACAAATCAATTAATGTATTACCTGTTCGTGCTTTTGTGGCAAAGAATTCTACTGCAAGACATATTATTTATTATTATTTATTTATTATTTATTACCGGTAAAACTTATTTAGTTAGAAAATAATTAAAATTCTCTATTCTGTGAGGTTTTCCGTTTATAATTTGTTTTCCCCGTATTTAAATGACAATGTTATCTTAATTGATTTATTTGAATGTGTTATATTGTTTTGGCAGTGTGAACATACCGAGAAGTGGGGAATATATAATTTTCCTTACTTTATTAATTAATGTTACATTAGGATCATTCGTTCGTTTATTAATTTCTAATTGTTCAAGTAAATCTAATCTAAGACCATGTCTTTCTATATGTAAGGGTTTAGGTTCGTTGTTGTCAAGCGGGACGTGGTTATTCACTAATAGATATTTATATATATATATAATACGATTTTCTGTTGCTGATAAAAGTTAAAAGAAACGTAATACGCGCTCACAGATGGCGCTAATTTAATATTTTTGAAAAAAACATTTGAATTGTTTGTGTACCGATGTACACATGGAATATGAAATGGAATAAATTCTTAATGAAGATTTAAAACTCAAGTCCCTCGAGAAACTTATCAAAACACAATATATTGTTGTAAACTAACATATTAAGTATTTTTACAAGGAAAATCTTCAGTAACAATGTATTCCATTTCATATTCCATGTGTAAATTCATCTCAATATTTAAAAGCATTACGTGCTAAAAGTGTTTTTTCTAAAATATTTAATACAGCGCCATCTGTGAGTGCGTATTACGTTTTATTTAGCCTTAAAACGGAATTCCACCATGAACTGAGAGTTTCAAAATTAGAAATAGAACATTCTTTTAAGAAAATAGAAATTGGAGAGCATTCTAGAATATTTTCGGAAACCAGAGGATTTTTCTAGAACACATTTATCGTCCGTAAAACCGTCGCCACAGTGAACTGCTAGTAAATTTATTTTATATAACATTTTGTACGAGTAAAGTGTTTAATATTTGATTAAGAGAGTGTTGAATTTGACCCTGCATAGTTTATCGGCCAACGGATTATAGAATAAGATTGACGAGGTAAAAAACACAATACAGTATTTATTTTGAGAAATAACAAACAACTCATGTCCACGTGACCCCGTAAATTAAAATTCCACGCCATAAATATGATATCGGTATCTGTAAATACTGTCTGCAAATGCCAACGTTCTAAAAATACCGAGTAAGTTTCTGCAAATTGAAAACATGCTTCTCGTGAAGAAATGAATCTCATGTGTAAAATGGTATGAAGAATTTATATTCTAATTGTGTGCGAGAATCAATCTTCATTCTTAAAGTCTTCAGGGTAACAAACTAATCTGATACATAAGTGCAACAATAATAAAAGTCGATTTTTGAGACAATTGATATACAAGTTTCAATTCCAAGAAGGTCTACATTCGAGCGGAAAACCGATGCAATGGGAATTAAAGCAAAATCATGTGTTTTTGGTTTGAAAATGGAATGGCCTAGAAATATCACAGATGATTTAATTAAATACTGCAAGTAAAACACACACAGGCCTTTCGTTTAATTAAGCATTTTTTGGTCTTTTAGGTCTTTTTATAAACCTCGAAAAAAAATTTGTGACAAAAAATAACATAATACCTAGCAGGTATATAAGTGTAATATATGATATATATGTATGTGTAATAATGCACAAGTGGATGACACAGAGAAGTTATAAAGGGAAAGGTTTGTAATTTGTAGAAAGTTCTTTTTTTTTAAAATAAAAATAGTAATAGCCTGATCTACATGATACATAATATACAAGTGCATAATATAATATAATATGAGTGCATGACATTGTGAAAAAAAAATCAACTTGTTTGTATATTTCGGATGACGTGAAAATATATGAAATTGAATATTATATAATATTGTGCATGACAGAGAGAAGTTATAAAAGGAAAGGTTTGTAATTTGTAGAAAGTTCTTTTTTTTAATAAAAATAGTAATAGCCTGATCTACATGATACATAATATACAAGTGCATAATATAATATAATATGAATATATCACATTTAAAAAAAATCAACTTGTTTGTATATTTCGGATGACGTGAAAATGTATGAAATTGAATAATATATAATATTGTGCATGACAGAGAGAAGTTATAAAGGGAAAGGTTTGTAATTTGTAGAAAGTTATTTTTTTAAATAAAAATAGTAATAGCCTGATCTACATGATACATAATATACAAGTGCATAATATAATATAATATGAGTGCATGACATTTAAAAAAAATCAACTTGTTTGTATATTTCAGATGAGGTAAAAATGTATGAAATTGAATAATACATAATATTGTGCATGACAGAGAGAAGTTATAAAAGGAAAGGTTTGTAATTTGTAGAAAGTTATTTTTTTAAATAAAAATAGTAATAGCCTGATCTACATGATACATAATATACAAGTGCATAATATAATATAATATGAGTGCATGACATTTAAAAAAAATCAACTTGTTTGTATATTTCAAATGACGTAAAAATGTATGAAATTGAATAATACATAATATTGTGCATGATACAGAGAAAGAAAAAAGTTTTTGGATTGTTGATAAGTAAATAGATAATATGAAAAAAATAAAACAATATATATCTTATAATCGTTGCAATATAAAACTATAATTCAGGTATCTTTTAAACACGGGTAAACTTATAATAAATATATCTATAGCAGAGGTGAATTTGTTTCAAGTGTATGTAGATGAGAAATGGGTGCATGCATTTGGTAGTTAGTCCCAGAATTATTGTTGCAGAATAATATATTTTGCCGAGTTATCGATGAGGTACTTTGAAGTTGATTAGTTGCAGGAGTTCACAACACATCTAATACAGAATAAATAATTTTAAATAACAAAAGTTGTCTGTTATTTTTCTTCTGTTTTCTAGAGTATGTATTATGAGTGTATTTAGCAAGAATGTATAGTTTATGTGTTGTATCGGTATGTGTAGTTTTAAGTTAATAAAACGTAAAAAATTGCGCTGCACGCGTTCAATACTTTTTATATGAATAAAATAGTATGGGGACCACACTTATGCCTGAGCTTTATAAAATAAAATGATCATTTTGGTAATGTTGTATGTAATGTATGGTCCGGTCACGGTCAAACTGATACCTGTCATTGGGTTATCCAATATTCGCGGTTAACGATGGAATGTTACATAGAACATTTGGTAGACATTTGCGATATAGTTAATCGATATAAAATATACGAGATTGACACTTGCGGTACCAAATATGACCCCATATATATATACGAGTATGTATATTTTAACGGACTATTGTCCAATTGCACAAAATACACAACACGAAATTAGATAAACAAAAGCTACAGAAAAAGAAGAGCAAATATACATTATACCATATACATTATTTATTTATTTATTCATATTTACTTATTTTTATTCGTGTTTTATTTTTTATTTATTTATTACTATTTACTGGTTATTATTCACTTATTATTATTTACCTATGATTATTTACTCACTACTTCACCCTATGATTGTGGCTAATTGAAACACAGATACTTTATGATGGTTATTTGGGTTACAATGAAATTATTATTGTGGTAATAAATGTACGGCCCAACTTTCTGTACATTTTGTAATTGTTTATAGTCTAAATAACTTTGTGTTAATTAAAAAAAAACATATATAATATATGGTTTCAAACATGAATGAAACAATGACAAAAATATACATTCAAGTCAAAGCCTGAACAAGGTTTTGATAGAGTACATGATTTTAGATATTCTAAATGATATTCTTCGAAGTTTATTTTCGTAAAATTTGACAAAAATCATTTAGACTGCTACCTAAAATTTCAAGCCCCTGGCTTGAGTTAACAAGTCTCGTCATTCTGGAAAGTGAAGAATGGTACCCATAATTAGTAGAGTGTTGATTGAGGAAAAGCAATAATTTATTGTTTCTGAGTGTACGATAAGAAATGTTGAACTGGATGAGTTACAACAAAGAAGGTGAGTCAATAATACAATTAATTATTTTGAAAAAATAAATGAGATCATATTATCAATCAGACCATTAAATGTCTATACGATTAACATTGAAACTGCTAATTCACGGTATAATTCCACTGTACGAAATATTATAGTCAATCTTTGTAATTAATGTAGTGTATGGGGACATTTTCAGACTGATTCTGGAAATTCGTTGGACAGAAAATGCCCTTGGTAGGGTGAAACAGTGCGGTTCAGCAAAAGTGTGAAACAACGTTATAAAGGTATTTAATCATGGTATGACTGGAGGATGAATGTGCCACAGGTAATCACAATAATTAGCTCATTTGTATGCCGTCGTTTTTGTAAAAAAAAAAAGGACGCTGTACAAATATAACTTCCTAGGGTTTATCTTATTATATACGAGTACAACGTAATATTTTGCAACACCAAGCTACTCATTTCGTTTTGAAATGTATTCTTTACATGAAAATGTTTATACATATTTGCATTCGACAATTTGTTTAAAAAAGGAAACAACGCAAAACATCATAATTTTTTTTTCATTTAAAATTTTTTGTATTTGCTTTTGTTTTTTTTTTAAATTATCTAACATCTAGTACATGGTTATTTCGATACACAAATTTTCAGAAATACAAATCATGGTTTTTCATATAATGAACTTCCTTGCAAAAGTGTTAAATAATAAAAAAAGTTTAAATATAAAAATATTTTTGAACATGTTGTAGAATCCTCCCTATAAAGTACCACTAATTTCTGAGTACCGTTTGGTTAAAGTAAAACACATGCATTTGGACCATTGCGTTTTTTAAAACTTAATTTATTTTCCTATGAGCCATCTTTGTGTTGCCATTTAAAACTTTTTAAACGTTCAGATCCATTTTTGTCTACTTTTAAATGTCAGACCATATTATATTTTTACTTAGTGTATTTATGTAGGTACTTGTTTCAAATATTTAAAAAAATAAACGTTTTTTTTACAAATTTTGGGAAAAACGTCGTTGTGTCATTAAATATTATTCATATTCGTAATGTCCATATGACGCGAGCATATCTCGTCTTACCTTTATTGACATAGGATACTGAGTATGTCGAGCAGAAGGAAGTTACATCGAATGTGTCTGTTAGGTTCTGAAATGATAATGTATTTGGTTCCTACCTTAATTGCTATTTATCCAGTCCTTACCTTCCCAAACCAAACACAAAGTTTTGAAAAATGGAACACACTAATCTGATAGTAATTGCTTGGAGTGCTCCCCTGTTCGGAGAAGAAAAACTACTTTCGAGGAGCAAGTTCGGTCTCTACATCATTCGGTAAGTGTTTGTTTTTCCCTGACCTTTAAACCCCATAATTTCGTCTAGGAAGTTACGCTTGTAACATTGTATAACAGTTTCAAATGTACAATTTCATGAATTCGATGGTTCCTACCTATCTGTTTGACAAACTGCAGTGGTCCCGTGACTCTCATGCATACAATACACGCCAAAGAGTCAATTTACTTGTTCTCCCCAGACATCGAACCGCTATATTTGAGGGTAGTTACAGCTATTCCTCAATAAAACTTTGGAATGAAATACCTCTATTTATTCTAACATCGACATCGCTGCAGTGCTTCAGGAATTTCTGCAGCGAATAGTTGCTGACTGCACAGCCAGTCGAACAGCATCATAATAATGGATATGGATGCTTGTGTTTAGTGGGGTACGATCCATAAAGGCTGAAAAGCGGTACCTACCCTTAGAAAAATGAATAATGAGGAGAAATAATAGAGAAAATTTAAAAGGTGACAAATTTCTAATCAAAATGTATTTTCCATGAATTTAGTAAAGAACTTGTACACTCATTTATTCAGTTGTCATAACACTCAGCGGAAGATTATCATAAAACAGTCATTTTCAAATAGGTATTCAATGAACATTTGGACGTAGTTATGCAGAAAGCGTCAAACCCGCAAATTGCCAAAATCGACTTTTTCATGTTTTCCTACAGATAAACAGAGCTTTTTATATGCTAAAAACATCCAAGCGCCAAATCCAATACATTTTTGTTTATTTCGCTTTCACTCCAAAAATGCCGTAATATGTTTTTGTATAGTTAATTTTTTGAGTTGGACGCTTTCTTCATAACTACATCCACTTCATACCCGTACTAGGAAAAACTATATATTAATGACATAGCCTATCTTTAGTCATAGACCAGTGAACGCTACAGCTTGTGTTAGTTATTTTGTCATTTTTGTATGTTAAGATTTAAAAAAAATAAACATTTTGAAGTGAAATATGTAACTTTAACTTTATCTGATTTCAATATACATATCTGTAAAAATAAAAATATGCAATATAAGTTGACAAATAAGTGTTTTTATTATTATTATTATTACGGGATGCTAAAATAGATTAATTGCGTGTTGGTTGATCACCGAATGTTAACTTTGATCGATCTTACGAATATCACTTTTCAGCTGTCGTGGGTAATATTGTTTGTTTAACACTTGTTTTAATCTTTGGCTGGTGATTCTGTTCAACGAGTCTATTACTCAGATAGTGTTTGGTATTTCGTTGGAATCGACTTGAAACAGATTTCGCCAGCGTGAATATTTACGTTTCAATATAAATGTTTCTGTTGATTGATTAGACGTAATATCTAATAACACCTTTAGTGTTTGGGCAGCCTTGACTTCAGTAATTGGTTGATTGAAATGAAGAGGAATAAAAAAACACTTTGCATAAACAGACAAAACTTTCACAACAAGTTAATCGTTACATTTATTCGAGAAGGTGCGAATAACAACTTTGATTAAGATTGAAATTTGTTATTCATACGAATTGCCTAACAAGAACACAAGGCGCCAAACATAAAATATCTTCCAGTATTTATGTCCTAGAGTCCTATGTTAATCGCCGTGTATACGCGAATAGTAGAAATGGTAATTTCCCCTCTTATGCAAAATAGTTTGCAATACGGAACTCAAATCCAATTTTTAAAAAAATGTTAATCATTAATGATGATCAAACTTAAATACCTATATAGTATATGTGTTTTTTTTCTAGTTTTCATAGCTAAAATAATTTTCAAAGTTTCCATTTTTCAAAAGCTTCAAATTTATGGCCGATCGGTTTTGAAGTTTGAATGTCAAATGTCAAAGCAAGAATGAGCTTTACCGTACATAATTTTATATTCTATTCATAGTGAACCATAACTAAACATAAATAATAACATTATGTATCTTTTTAGAAACTTTAACTAAAAGAATAATAATAGTATTGAGCATTAACATTATCAAAATATCCTTATTGACAATTGGTTTAACATGAATACTCTAATTTATGTTATTAATAACAGCTTTTTTATATTGTAAAGTAACCCAAATTAAGTTTATAATTCACCAAAGTTAAAAAAAATACATATTTAAAATACAAAACAAAATCGAAAAATAAAAAACTCCATAATAATCAAAAACAAAATGCACATGTGACGTCAGATGTTCCAAATGCAATGGTACCAATATAACAAGGTATTTTGATGAGATGATTGTTTATTCACTTTTAAATAACTAACTAACCATCACGCCGTTTCTCCGCAGGGGTATGCAGAGAGGATGGACCGCCAAACAACTCGATCTTGGCATACAATTCTTGCATCATTCACTTTCATACGATGTCTCATACATTGTCTTCTGTTATTCCGACTTCTGACATGGCCCGACTCAAGTATTTGATTCACTTGATCGTGCCGTGTCTTCCTCGGGCGTCCCCAGATTCTTCTTCCATTCACATTCGCGTCATATATTCTCCTTACACTCATTTCATCGCTCATTCGCTCTACATGCCCATGATAAATGCTTAGACAAATTTTCAACACAGTCAAATATGAACAATAAGTGATGAGATAACGTAAATAAGGAGACCGGTCAGTGGATGAGTTTGGGTCTCACCCGGGTGTCGTGAGTTCAATTCCTCGGCTGGCTAAGTCCTCCATTACGACACAAGCAACATCTTCCGCTTACTGTGATGGTAGTAGGAGATTTTCAAATATTGTCAGATTATTCGTAACCGGGGAATATTTGTCTTTCTTTTAAAGTAAAAAAGTTTAAAAAAAAGTAATAATTGCGTATTGAAAACTAATTACATAAAAACAAAATTATTATAAAAGACATTTTTTTATTTTTTTTATTAGAAACTATAAATTTTAACAAATGCGAGGAAAAACCAAAAAGATGTAAAAAAATATAGGTACTAATTTATTTACTTTATTTAGTACAGGATATACGGTTACATTTGTTTATAAAATGTTTGACTCTCCAACTAGGAGGATTTCCAGTTTTAGGGCAGTCTAAATTGAATGTACAGAATAGAGTAGTAGATGCCAATATGGGTTTCACTTCTATTCATATTATGTTGAATTATTTCAATTAACACAAACTGATTTGTATTAATTGAAGAAAAAATATTTTTAATTTTAATCAATTTTTCATAACAATCTTTTTTTATTTCTACCGTGTTATTATTGCACGCATGGCAATTTCACATAAAACGTAGCTATTGGAATTTAAAAAAATCTTATAATTTATTATCTTTGATTTATTTATTCATTAACGCCCCAAAGGGCTTTTACATATTTTAACATTAAAATTATTATGTGTACAGAACTTTAAAAAAAATAACATGATGCATAGTTGGTATATAAGTGTAACATGTTTATAATGTATATGAAGGTATAATAATGTATAAGTGCATGACACAGAGAAGTTACAAAGGGAAAGGTTTTTAATTTGTAGATACTACTTTTTTTTAATAAAAATAGTAATAGCCTGATCTACATGATACATAATACACAAGTGCATAATATAATACTCTTATAATATGAGTGCTGACATTGTGAAAAAAATCATTGTTTTTTTTTTAATATTTCGGATGATGTAAAAATGTATGAAATTGCATAATACATAATATAGTATATGATACATAGAAAGAAAAAAAGAGGAACATGTTTTTGGATTGTAGATGAGTACAAAAATAATATTTATAAAAAAAAATAATTAAACAATATCTCTTATGCGATGCTCTTATAATTGTTGCAAAATAAAAATATCGTTCAGGTATCTTTTAAATATGGGTAAACTTATATTAAATATATCTATAGCAGAGGTGAATTTATTTCCAAGTATTATGTAGACGAGAAATGGGTGCATGAATTTGGTAGTTTGTCCCAGAATTATTGTTATAGAATAACCATATTTTAGAGCCCTACAAGTTCAATTTATTATTATTATTTTTTTATAATAATATAACAGTTCTACAAAATAATTATGCAATTACTTAAGCAATTTACGTTTCTTTTGAAAAATTTTCCTATAATATTTTTTCTGCTTCCACTAGCTAGATATAGCACACAAGAATCACTCATAATGAGGTTAATTTGTAAGTGCACTGACCTAACTGAATTGTTTATGAAAACTCGTACGAAGTTAATATTCTCTTAACAAACATTAAAGGCATCTTTGACTGAACCTCTCAACATAAATACCTCCAGAGATGATGCAGATTTGGGACTGTCTATTCGGAGGCTGGAACGAGTTTCTTGTTGTGAGAGCAGGTGGGGGAGATGGAAGGAGGTGGAAGTGGGTGAGTTGTACCCACCCCCTCCCAATCCACGTGATGTTGCATAAATTAATTTGTTTTTATTTCTTAAATTCCTCCTCGTTCCTCGACCCAAATCTCCGGCAACACCAACAGCCATGCAAGTTATAGGAATACATACGTATACAGACATGAACATCTCCTCAACTTGTTGCTACGAGTATATTCGTAAAACTGCAAAACCTCAGGCCAAAATTTACCACTAGGTTTGTAAATTTGTATCTTAGTAAGCGAAATACTTTAAATATTTAAAGCGCAAGTTTGCATTTGTCATTTTTTTTAAATTTTAAACAATTTTTCTATTTTCTTTAAATTATACTTTGAGGGCCAACACTAAAAATGACCTAAACATCACTTTGCAGGTTTGTAGCTCAGGCAATACCCCAAATAGTTTATATGTAAAATCTATTCAGGTAGTTAAGAAAGTGTATAAGGTTTTAAAAGACAAACATCCCCAAACCGTAATCTTTAAATTTTATGAAATGTACCCCAAAATATCTGAAAACAGGCGCGGTGTGAAAACCAGTGAAAGGAATTTTGAACGTTTTTCTAATACTACAGTACGTATTTCATATAGAATTTAAAAGAGTACAGTTTGAAGGTTATTGTATTTTAAAACCTTATAATTTTTTCTAATTACCCGTATAGAATTTACGGATAAATCATTCGTAGTATTTGCAAGTTAGTAAACCTGCAAAGTGTGTATTTTTGGGTGCTGACCGTTAAAATCACATTTTTTAAAACAAGCCACAAATCTGCGAATTTCCCATTAAGAAAACCGTTATGTTAAATTATTTGGAATAGTGCCTAATTCACATTTTAAGCACTTCGAAAAAATGTGAAGACCGGATTTATTGCGTAATTTATGCACACGTTAAAAAGTACGACATCGTTTCTTGTATTCCATTTTCTAAATATTTCTTATTTTCAAATAGGATATTACACTTAAATTTTCAGATTCAATATTGCCTTATTATTTATTTACCGTGGTTTTCGCTCATTGTAATTATTGCTTTATGTTTATTATAATAACATAATTAACATATTTAATTTTCCTCCGACATAGTTTCGGATGTATACAATCTACAAGTGATGACAATAGATGCTGCGCATACGAAATGTGTTGTGTACTAAAATGAAGTTATGTGCATGTAGATTAAACATCGTTTTGTATTCCGTTATTATGGGTTTACACAAGGTTTCGTCCCTGTCCACCACTATTCAAATATTTAAATTTAACTTAATAGTTAAATTTAATAACCAAGTTAATACTTGGTGAAACAAACTTGGGTTCGAATTAATTTATTTATTTCGTACGAAGTTACGGTTTAACGCATAATAGTCTAGACATTATGACAAATTGCTATAAGAGTAACAAAATATTCGCCGCGAGGCATTGAATTGGTAACACAACAAAAATAACAATATCAAAATAATAATAGCTAGGAAAACGACAGCAAAAAATACATTACATTCTCGGTACAAGAAAAAAACATAATAGCTAAAAATAGCTGTGTCAAATAATTGCACGGGTGACTGCCAACTTTGGAAAAAAAACTTTTCCATGCCAATGCATTCACCTAATTATTTGAGAGAGGAAATAATGTTTGAGGAATGGACAATGGACTATTAAATGAATTTTCAGTAATAGGCACAATACTAAAGCAATGCTATTAAATTTTGTTCCAGATATAAATAGTTAACCCAATAAAATGTATCTCACAATTTTTGGTATTGTTATTCGTGGTGGAATTCCATTGTAATATTATTATTATGATTTTAAACCGTACGCCACTTTCTACCGAAACAGTAATCGGTGTCCCCTTACTACAAGGATCTTTAGACTGGTGGCTGGTACATACCTTAGAGTAACAATATATTATTACTCTAAGGTGCATATTATATTATATATGCATATTGTATGCAAGCATGTTCAAAATAACATCTGGGTCAGGGGTGAATAACATTGCGTGTTAAATTATGCAAACAGATAAAGTTTTATCTTTTTCAATAGTTGAAAGAACATTATTGTTTTCCCCGTGAGCCTTCTGGCACCCAGCTTTGGAAATAAAAATTTGAAACATCTGAAACTGTTCAAGTGAAAATCATAATTCTTTTTCCAAATATATATTTTTTAGTTTTTTTGTTCTTTTTTTTGTTTATCGTTTTTTTTTGCTATTTGTTAAAATTTTTTTTGTTTTGTTTTCGGTTTTTTTTCTGTTTTTTTTTTGTTTTTTTTTTTATTATTTTTTTTTGTTTATTTATTTTGTTTATTTATTTTGATTTATTTTTGTTTTTTTGTTTAAATTTATTTTTTTATTTATTTTATGCACTATATTAATACTAAGTACTGCATAAAGTTTGGTTTCCAGGCTAATTCTATTCGTTCCCTCAAGTATGTCCACATGGTGCATAAACCTCAGATAAGTTCGTATATATGTTAATGTATCTGAGGATTTTTTTCTGGATTTGTTCCAGAATGTTTATATATTTAGTTTTATGCGGTGTCCATACCCCGCCAGCGTACTCTTATAATGCCACCGAACATGACTTTCGCACTTGAAGTGAAATAACACAAAACTGCGCTATATAAATGCTTTGTTATTATTATTATCATTGCATCTGGCTCAAAAAGTTTAGATGTTCTGGTGATACACCTCAGGAGTTTGTAGCAACCTGGAATGAGCGGTGATATCTCTTCCAAAAACGTTAGTTTAGGATCAAAAATGATACCGATATCTTTAATACTATCGATTTTGATTTTATTATTTTTTTATTAATTTAATTTCTTAATTTAATAACTTAAATTTTGATTTTCTAATATAACAACTTTATTTAACCACTTTTGGCATAAAAAAATTTGCTGGCTTACCAGCAGGAAGCTTTACTGGCTTGTAAAGCTTCCTTTATATAAATGTGTATTAAAAGCTGTTTGTTTCTTACAAATAAATAAATAATGTTCACCGTTTTATGCTGTACTGAAAACCTATGGGCTTCTGGGAGCGGACATGTCACTATTATTATTTTTTTATTATCGTGAAATGATGTTCGATACACTTTTGTCCATAATATAACAACTGTCGATCGTCCTGTAACTATTTGTTTTTTATTCACTAACATCAGAAAGTCATTTCGTTCGTTAATTGTCTTTTTTCACTGCTCTTTTACTGCCCAAACATTAACATGCTATTATTCGTTGAACTTGATTACACCAGCTTTGTTTATTTGAACAATTTTAGATTTTTTATGATCTACTATGTTACGCGTACGAAACTATTGTTTGACGTCATGTACGAGGGAATAACTATCATAAATTTTTAAATGAATAAAAATATTTAAATTATTTAACCGAGTTCGGTGGTTTTATTATGTCTTCATAATTCACCAAACCTAGATAAGTAAATTACTTTTTTTTAAATTGTATAAATTAGACTTTGTGCCTAAAAATATTTTGACAGTACAATTTTCAACATTTTCAGTCGAGTTCATTTGTACTAACTTTAGCAATGTCTTCCTAGTGTATACTAGCTTTGGCACGAGACATTTGGCTATTTAATCTGTCTCCTGTTATCTCCCTTCAATTCCTTATGGCCTGTAGCGGTTTTCTATGAAGTGCGCCTGTGCAATGAATTACAATAAAAATAGTTAAAAAATAAAACAAACTTATATTATATTTTTAACACAATTTAAACAGCGCGCCATTCAAATTCCGTGGTAAAACTCCACCCGTCAATACTAGCCAAGAGTTAGTCCGAAAGGAATCCCATACGTGCGTTATGAATAACGTTATTAAAATAAGGTAATAACAGTAGATGTTGATTTTTATTTGTCGTTCTTCTAGAACTTGCTAGCATTGGCAAGCATATAAAGAAAACGGAAATTTCTTGCACAAATCGTGATTATGTTCTGTAGTCCACATTTTATTATCCACCTGAGTGGAATTTTTTCCCTTTCTTTAATATTCTATTGAACTTCGTCTGAGCTAGGCCACGAACCGTCACTGCTCATGCCTAAGGGTATGGTGATAGCAGTGGCGTGCATTGCTATATGACAAAAATTAGGCTGTGTGTAGTTTTTCAATTTCGGGTAAAAATGAGGTCTCCTACAGCGAAAATTCATGTTATTAACAAAATTTACGATATAAGCCGTCAAAATGTTAATATTTTAGGAGAATCTCGCCGATAAGCGTGTGACGTCACGGTACACAAACTAACTACGTGACGTCACGGGTATTTTCAACGCTCGTTTTACCAGAGTTCACTTTGAAAACTCATAATTTTTCTTATAAACAATAATTATTAGCCTGAAACACTCATCCAAATTGAAAAAACCTTCCGAGCAAAGATAAATTCCTTCCGAGCAGGACAGGACTTGGCCAGGCTAATAATTATTGTTTATAAAAATAATTGTTACCCTTTGCGCTATGCACAAAAATCTTGTCTTAAAAACTTTAGTTTATCAATTAATAAATATTTGACAAGTCAAACATTTTTCACCAATAAAATGAAGACATAATTTGTCTCGACGCCACCTAGTGAGGGATTTAGCCTTTACAAGCCTTCCTCATACCAATAAAGTTGGTTGTTTACAGGTGAAATATAATAAAAACCGTAATTATTGAATGAAACACTAGTATATATTGATTAACTTGGCAGGTTTGCGATAAGCCGACGTAGCTCAATGGTAGAGCATCTGACCGGATATTAGAAGGGTGTGGGTTCGTGTCCTGCCGGCGACATTTATCTTTGCTCTGAAGGTTTTTTCAATTTGGATGAGTGTTTCAGGCTAATAATTATTGTTTATAAAAATAATTGTTACCCTTTGCGCCATGCACAAAAATCTTGTCTTAAAAACTTTAGTTTATCAATTAATCATAATTTTTCTGTTGTAAAGTCGTTAAGTGTAATCCATTTTATTCAACAACAAAAAATTAGGAGACAACCTCATTGTGCATTGAATATTTGAAAATAGCCGTTATATTATCATCTTACGCTGATGGCCAACAGCGTTTATGGACTGCACGCCACTGGGTGTTAGCCTCCACAACATCCAGCCACCTAAGTTTAGACCCCTCAACACCCCTTCGTCCTGCAGGCACAATATAGAGCAGTCACTTTAGTTACCGACTATCTTCCATTCATGTTGCATACCCTGTCCAACGCCTAGCGGAGCACTCCCAGTTATACGAATCTTATAATTGACGGCTATTGAAAATATGGTATAACTTATAGCAGTACCTCGTTCGCCAAACTAATTATGGCTCCGAGGATTCTACTTTTCTCAAAATCTAACATAATTCTTGCCGCAGAAAATATTCAAGAAAATGTCGCAATCTTCCTACGCAGGTAGGTTAACGAATGGGTTCGTTGGCATTAAACTGCGATCAATAGGCTATCTATGCCAAGAAACATGTATATTTCGAAAGTAGGTACTCTTCCAGCGAAATGTTGGCCCACGCTGGTGACTGTGGAAAAACCGCCCATTGGTTTAATGACGGCGACGGTTGTATCTCTTGGTGGAACTCCAAAGTAAAAAAATAACCCAGCGAGCCCACGCACTGGCGACGTGCAAAAATAAAACCGGTTTAAAAACTATTTAAATGATTTATTTTTAATGGCAATGGTCAAAATTCTACAGGCTCCGCGAGAGTAATGTTAAGGTTAAAGATATACCGTACAAAATGTGGTAAACGTTCTTTAAAACACATATGTTATGTTAAATTTAATCGATTACTCAATATATTTTCCGATGTTATCGAGCGTAATTTTCCGAGTTGTCGTATAGCGCGAATCAAGGAACTTTATGATCCATAAAATGCTGAAATGATGTCCGAAATAGATGAGAAAGGTTAAAATTAAATTGCTTATTTACTGCATGTACTGACGGCCTCCAAGATCCTCGATTATAAATCCGGAGGTCGCGGGTTCGATTCCCGGCGTGCGAATGCAAATTTTATTTTTAAAATGAGTTATTTCAGTTTTAATTCATATAAAATAATAATCTGCACCTTCCAGAGTGGTAGATACTCTCAGTATCGCCCTGTTTAAAAACCACCATTTAGAATCGAAACGTTGTTTGAAATGGCTTTAGCCGTGTTTGCCTGAATAACCAGGTACTTCCCTACCATCCTTTTCCCCTCCCCATACCCTTCAGCCTCACAACATACCCCAATTGGTAATGCCAGTTATGACTCTTGTGCGGTATTCAGATAAAATCACATAAGAAACCAAAGAATGTCCTACGTAAGGATTAATATTAACCTGCACACAGCCGCAGTATAGTTATAGTTTCTAACTTTAAAAAAAAAACAAATTCATTAAAATCATCGTAAAGTATCCATAGATAATCTTATATAATTATGTTAAAGCCAGGAAACTCATTGTTTAGGATCTCTGTGAACAAATAAATACAAAGTTCAGATAAATATAAAAATAAAATACACATATACACAGGGCGGTCGACCGAGTGGTTACAGAACCGCGCGGTTTGGAACCGTGCGGTTTGTGACCGCTTCAGAACCGTCCTTTCATATTTATTTAGACCTAATTTTTTCAAATTGTGGTTCCGCCAACATCCAAACGGCTCTTTAGGGTTACGTGTCCCATAAAGTTCACGAACCTCTGATCTGAGATAATAAAAAATGTATTATGTAGGTCAATGGCGTGTATTGCTCTATGACCAAAGGTAGGCTGTGTGTAGTTTTTCATATTTCGGTATGTATTATTGTGCATTGAATATTCAAAAATGTTATCAAAAATAGAAAAAATGAGCGTACGAGTTCCTTACAAAATTCACGGAGAAAAGACGTTTTGATGCCATTTAAAATTTTCTATTAATTCTTCTTATGGTTAATTTTTCTTAGGGTAGGCACAACTTTTCAGCCTATATGGACTGCACGACACAGACTTAGGTACGCTGTAAAATTTTGTATAAAAATTACGAAATAAATTCAAATGGAGTGCTGACACCAACCCTGATGTATGGCAATGAAGCATGGAACTGGCAGAGGAAGGATGAAAGTAGACTGAATGCTGTAGAAATGAGATCTCTGAGGCGAATATGTGGTAAAACCATCTATGATCGTGTGAAAAATGTTGAGATTCATAAATAGTGCAAGGCTGATTTAAGCGTAATGAGTAAGATTAATAAGACAGATGTGGAGACATGTAGAGAGAATGAACGAAGAGAGGAGTGTGCGGAGAATATATGACGCGAATGTGAATGGAAGAAGAAGCTGGGGGCGTCCGAGGAAGACATGGCACGATAAAGTGAAATAAATACTTGAGACGGGTCATGTCAGAAGTCGGAAGAAGATAATGTATGAGACGTTGTATAATTGTGAATGAAGCAAGAAGTGTATGCCAAGATCGAGTTGTTTGGCGGTCCTTCTTTTCTGTCTAACCCTGCGGAAAAACGACGTGATAGTTAGTTAGTTAGTTGGTTTAAACAAGCACGTAGGCAGAGAGCCCGAAACAATCTCGGGAGAAAATTTCTCGATGTCATTTAGCAGAAAATTAGTGTGAATAACCATGTTCGTTTGTAATAATAATAAGTAACTCCTGTCCAATTTCTTTTTTTTAATAATAATGACGCTCAAACTTAAATACCAGTATTTTTCGTTTTTTTCTAAAGTTGCTTTTCATAATTAAAATAATTTTCAAAGTTTTAATTTTAGCCGGTCGGTTTTGATCAGTTTTGAGGTTAAAATGTCAAATTTCAAAACAAGGATGAACTTAACCGTACATAATTTTATATTCTGTTCACAGTAAACTATAACTAAAGATAAGTAATAACCTTTCTTGTACCTTTTTAAAAACTTTATCTCGAAGAATAATAATAGTATTTAGCATTAACATTATCAAAATATCCATACTGTTTATTGGTTTGTCCATGAATACTCTAATTTCTTTAATTAATAATACTTTTTTTATATTGAATAAGAGCTTAAAGTCACCAAAATTAAGTTTAAATTTCACCAAAGCCTTAAAAATACTTATTTAAAATACAAAATAAAATCGATATACTTATCCAAAAACAGAATGCGCACGTGACGTCAGATGTTCCAAATACAATAGTACCAATATAACAAGGTGTTTTGATGAGATAATTATTTATTCATTTTTAAATAAGGATTTATAAATTCTACATATAATTATATATAAAAAAGTTATATATTCAGAATCGGCGTTCGCTGATTCATATGAATATATATTTTTAAATAATCATAATATTTTTCACTGGAGTTCCTTACTGTTATGAAGTATCCATTATGACATATGAAGATAATCGCAAACATTCATTTGATACTACTACTTACTATAAATAAATTGATTTATTTTCGGGGCAGACAAAAAAATGCGGGCCACCTGTGCAAGATTTTCGCCAAAGCCAAGTCGAGGATCAAACCGGATTAAAGACTCACTTGACTTGATATGCCAGCAAAAAATAATAACCTGGAGGTAGGCATCCACCGTACACATTCACATACCTGTTCCTGCGGCTCAGAGTTGCAGCAATGGAAAGTTGGTCATTATGCCTTTGTATTCACACTTTTCTTTTGAATTTTTTTGTCTTTCAAAAAGTTTGTAACGAAAACTTGCTCTCGACGTGTTTATTGGCGAACGTCATGTTGTTTGCAAATTAAATGTTGATAGTATGTTTGTCTGTCGAATATCTGATTTCTACCCATCTATCAATCGAGGATTCAAGAATTCAAGTAACAAAATATTAGCACGGTCAATTATTTGTCTCTCAGTGTTTATTTCTAATATTCTTCTGCCAATACAGGTTAGGATTGAAGATTTTCAAAATGTATTGAGCTGATGTTTAAAGGGTGAATGACACTTGATTTGCGAAAAAAAAGAGATTTACGAGTAACGTAGCGATGAGTTGGTCATGAACGAGCCGTTCATTTGTGCCAGCTCATTTTTATGAGCCGTGAGCGTACTACGTACGACGTCTAGTAAAGCGCACCATGTCTCAATTGAACTGTGACTCTTTTTGACAATCCTTGGAACCATTTAAGAAATATTGTTTATTTATCTAAAAAGATAAACATATCTCAGATGTTCGATAGTCTTCTTACGCATTTCTACGATGACGCATCTTTCAAAGGGTCCTTTATTATAATTTATTTATATAAAATCATCGTATCCGTTTCTAATTTTTACAAGGCTAAATTATGTCCATGAAAGTGGGATTTGCAATTAATATTTGGCGCCATGACGCATATTATAACAGTTGTTTTCAAGGGTTCGCACATTCGCGTGTAGAGGTAAGAAAAATTACCGCATTTACACGTGTGTGGGCACTCTACACGAGTAGTATGCGAATGGGGCCTGACAGTCTGGCATCTGGACGTTTTGTACCTACATCTATTCGCTGGGAGCTGGGAGCCGTAGGAGCTGGGAGTCGTATGAACTGGGGCATGAGCTCACGAGCTGGGAGTCGACTTTTAATATGCGCCGGCTCTTAAATGAGCCGTCGTTCAATTAAGTCGTACTTTTAAGTCGTACGAAAATGTTGAGCTGGTAATGCGTTAATTTTAACGTAGAATCAATGTCAAACAGGAAACTGTTAACGAATCGTAGAAGATGGCAGAACAATCCCCGAAACCGCAGGAATCTTTTGTTAGACTGCAAAATATCATATTTTCTTCGTTTTACATTCGTAATGCTTAACGTCCTTCAATATATCCCACCCTAAATAAAAAAAATGAGGTAGTAGCAATAAACTGTACTATAGATCGGTAAATAATACAACTTTTTAACAAATAATTAAAGATTGCTCGTAGTTTGAAGTGTTTGTTATCGCATCGACAAAGCACCTCCAGGCGTCTCTGTTCTGAGCTACGTCAACAACATACGTCCATAGTAGGTTCAGCCTCTGGAGTTGCTTCTTCCACCTGTTGCTGGGGCGGCCCACTAAAAGTCATCCCTCTGGAATAGCACCTTCTGGCATTCTTAATACGTGCCCAAGCCACCGCAGTTGCAACTTATCTATGAAGAGTGTGGTTCGATGGTAACTCCTCTCGGATCATTGAGATTCTTATTCGATCCCATTTCTTGACTCGTACAACTCCTCACAAAAATCTGATATTTAAAATAATAAGTTATAAAAATAGATCTTTAACCTTCCATTACAATCCAATTAATTTTATTCTGCGGACATTCACTCCTTGCATTGACATTTACTATCTCTTTTTTTCTAATCATTCGTAATAATAATTAAGATTAGTTCGCTTCTTTGTTTCAGTTTAGTTTTTATACGGTTGAACGCATTAAAAAAACAAACGTCAAGACACCAATTAAACCGCTTGTTAGCATTTTTTTATGCGGCTTTTTCTTCTCAGTTATCATCTTCGTATTCCTCTTTTTACGACGGATAAAGCGTGAGAACATTGTCTTTATTTAATAGAAGTAAACATTATATGTCACGGTTGAATGAATTTGACTACTCTTTGAATGTCTTCCAAAAAGTTGTATCCTGTGATTCAAAAAGAAACAGGTAAAACAAATCTAAATTTTCAGCTTCCTGACTTGACCGAAAAACAAACAAGAGTTGCAAATTCGGCAATGATATAGAATAAGCTAGGTAATAATTATTATTAACTGAATTAAAAAATAAATTAAACAGACATGAGTTCCCCTGGCACCCCTAGTCGCGATATTTTGTGAGGCTCCATAAAAGTGGGGAATAGAAAGAAAAAGTGGGTAGAGGAAGTACCAGGCTATTATAGCTGAATATAAATAAATCCAATTTAAGCAAAATTTAATTTTTTGTGTTCTTTCAATGAACCTGAACGAGACGTAATCAACACCTATTATTTTTTTGTATTTTTTTTTTGTTTTGCACGCGTCACTTTTGAGTTCAACGTTTTTATTTGGCATTTTGATAGATTTTCTGAAACTCTTATTCCTTCGATTATAATCTTACTTACTAGGATTACTACCCGGCCTCGCCAGAGTTTCAACAACGTTTAAAAAAATTGAAAGCTTAAAACATGAAAAAGTTGAACTCACCTAAAAATTTAAAAAAAAACTGTGCCATTTCTGATTGCAGAGCTCACCGTTTACTGCTTTCCAGTTAAGATTTAAAACGATTATCTGCTTCATAGTTAAGAGATAATCAAATGTGCATGTATTTTAATCGATTCAACAACTGATGTCATAATTATACCGTTTTTGGCACCAGAATAACGCTTTTCTCTAGTCTGGTTTTCTTTGGTTGATATGAGCCATTTTAGCAACGGTGAGGCCAATGTAGCCTTTTTACCATTGCAGCGATATCGGGTATTTCGAAGCCCAAGGTGATTTGAAGACCATAAACGAGTATTTTTTAATCGGTTCCTGAATTTTTTTAACCATGCTATCTTGTTATTTTGTTACTATGAAGCGTCAATAAACGTGGGTTTGTTTACAGATAAATCATTTTTTAGAAACAAAGAGAAATAATATCATTATTGTCAACGGAAACTTTCATCGGATATTTCACTTTTAAATTAGGCGATTTAATTTATAGTCATATTTTTCTATCTCAGAATATGTTGGTAGTTTCCCAGCGAGGTAAGGAAGAGCATTACGCGCTATTTACTACTTTTAAATCAGTAAGAAATTGTACAATATTTTCTGAATAAAAGCGGATATATCACCACCGTGACATAAAATGTAATATGAGGCTTACTTAATAGAAACCTGGGTGGGATTCAAAATACGATGTGGTGTGTTTTATAGTAATGTAGTTGGTGAGCCGTTATAAATAAGATAACGATACATTTCCGTCCATTCGGTTATTTATAAATGTGTTGGATTGAAGACTACGATAGTGATCTAATTATGAAATTTAAATCTGCAAACGGCACTAATCTAAAAGAATATTCATTCTGTCAATAAAGCGAATAAAGGTAGGGAATAGCAGTGGATCCTATTTGGGCCCTCGAGGCATACCTGAGAATTTTAAGAAAACATTAAATGGTACGTACCATATAAAACTAACAAAATTTATTGTAACGTCCAGAAATCTCTAGCAGACTCTTCGAACAACCAAGCTGAACCTGGATGTACTTTATATATCTCAAAAATACATACACGTATAACTAATGAACCATCCGCAGAGGTAGGCAGAGAGAATAGACCGCCACACAATTCTGTTTGGCACACACTCCATACTTTATTCACATTAATATATCGTCTCAAATAATAAATATACTCTCTGTTATTCTGACTATTGATATCTAACTGATTCAAGTATTCGATTCACTCGATTGTACTATGTCTTCCTTAGGCGTCCCCGACTTATTCTGCCATTGGCTTCCGCTTCATATATTCTCCTTACAGTCCTTTCTTTTTTCATCCGCTCATACCCATATAACTCTCAAAATACGCCTATGGCTATTGTGTCGGACGTCTTTGCCTCTTTCCATTAGAGAATAAAATATTTTTTTTTTTTGTATGTATTGTCGACACTTGCACGGGGCCGGGACCAGTGGAAAATAAATATTTGGATTGCATACCTGATCCGGCCCGCCCTAGCCAAACGTTTTTGTGCAAACCAATGGAATATATTGTGCAAGTGGCGGGGAGTGCCCCGTCACTACTGTTTTAAGAATGACCAAACAAATTGAGAGAGCGAGGCAACGTGGTGCAAGGGAAACAGGTGTTATCGGATAAAACTTTCGCTGCGCTATTTGACACAGAGGGGTGCCACTAGAATCGCGAGAATCCACACAGCGCACTCGGGATAGCGCCTGGGTGGGGGTATAAATAGAGGGCGAAAATAGCCATTCCTCATGCTAGGTAGAAATAGTCGATTATCAGCAGACAATAAATTACTCCTTTACAAGACAGCCATAAGGACGGGCTTACTTACGCTGCTCCCATTTGGGGATACGCAGCTCACAAACACATTAACAAACTACAAACCCTGCAAAACCAAGCCATTCCATTAGCATTGAATGGATCAAGGTTAACACTCTATACAAAGACACAAACATTCCTCTGATAAAGGATCTTATAGTAACACATTCTGAAAAGTTTTACGCCGGTCTAGCCGGTCATGAAAATCCATCAACAAACACTCCCGCTAAATACAGCGAGAACGAAATATTTAAGTACAAAAAACCAAAATCAATCCTCAGTAAAAAGTGAAATCCTGCCCCTAAATTTGCAGTATAGTTATTAAGTTTAAAGTCACCCCCTTACCAACAACAAAAATTCAAAAGTAAAGAATCATTAGATAATCATTTTTAATTATGCTAGAGTCGGAAAACGTTTGGTTTAGGAACTCTGTATACCATTCATATCAAAATCAAAATAAAAAACCATTCCTCAGTCAGCCAGCAACGCTCAAACCAACAACACTTCTGCTCCCTCGACTGCCTTACCTCGTTCTGCTTCTACCGACTTGCCTTCTTCATCATTTCTGACCACCGCTGACCCTGGAACCCCCCACCCCCCGGACTACCATCACTCACTGGACCCAGACCCTCGCATCAATCACTGACAAGGCCCGCAGAACATTAGCCGGAATTTGTGAAAAAGGACTCTGCACAAATTGGGAATTTTGTACTAAAGTACATACGAGTATGTATTGGGCAAATTAACAAAATGTCTCTGGAAGGTTTGCACAAAAGGGAGTTTTGTGCAAATTAACAAAAGCCGTAATTGTCGGTATCGTTCCTCCTTGCAAAGGGAACGATATGTTGTATTTCCAGCCTTCTCCGTAGATCGGGATCAGCTACTCACTACAGTTCGCTTGTGTGCCATTACGTCTGGTACAGCTATCACGATCCAACTTGAAAAATGTGAATCTTTCATCAAAGAACTACGCATTGAAAATACTGCAGTCGAACCACGTTTCAGTAGGTAATGGTGACGACGCGACGTCTTAGTCACCTGCCAGTGCATTATTATAAAAGTAATTACATTTTCTTTAAACAAAAAGCATTTTGATTATAAATATAAGAAAAAATTGCGTTTATTTAATTACAAAAAGTTAATAACTGTTAAATCATTGTATTTTCAATATGCGCGGGATTACCCTCGTGTTTTCCCACTCCTTCATGAAAAAAATATCAAGGCCAGTTTTCCGACATTAAGATTAATTAAAATATTAGCATGATTTAAAGATCTATTCACTTAGTACCTACTCTTTTCATAATAGGGTAACCCACCTTTCTGAATTTTATTCAATTTTGATTGAACTAATTTATGGAAGCTTATACAGATAAACCTCATTGAAATATTTTTTCATTAATTGCAGATAATATTAAAAAATCTCAAATGAAATATGAAACGGAAAAGACACAGAAAATAAAAAGGTAACGGTCGCATCTGAGACTCGAATCCTGGACCTATCGGTCTATTCGGGACCAGCGCTCTAATCAATTGAGCTAATGTCATCTAATTACTTTCCGTCATTTCAATCGATATCCCTACTTCAATTCCCCAATGTTTTTGGCTGCTACCTTTCTATATTGACTCCAAGATTTATTTGTATTCTATATAGTGTCTCGGATATACAGAATTGGTTATCCTGGATTCGATCGTTACCACTTGTAACCGTTGTTAATATTATTTTCAATGAATAAAAAATATATTAATTGATAAACTAAAGTTCTTAAAAACTTAAGACAAGATTTTTGTGCATAGCGCAAAGGGTAACAATTATTATTTTTATAAACAATAATTATTAATCTAAAACACTCATCCAAATTGAAAAAAACCTTCCGAGCAAAGATAAATGTCGCCGGCAGGACTCGAACCCGTAAGATTTATTTATTTATTTATTTATTATTATTTATTTATTTATTTATTATTTATTTATTTATTTTTACAGGTGAAAATATAATAAAAACAGTAATTATTGAATGGAACACTAGTATATATTGATTAACTTGGCGGGTTTGCGATAAGCCGACGTAGCTCAACGGTAGAGCATCTAACCGGACATTAGAAGGGTGCGGGTTCGAGTCCTGCCGGCGACATTTATCTTTGCTCGGAAGGTTTTTTTTCAATTTGGATGAGTGTTTTAGATTAATAATTATTGTTTATAAAAATAATAATAAAAAATATATTTATAAATACGTAATTATGTTTTTATTTGTTCCTGATTTCAAAATAGAACTAAATACTTTACCATTATTAATACCATGGCCATAATGATGGTCCTCTGGAGACAGGAGATCGTTAAATATCATCCGTAAATAATTGTTTTGCTTGATTTATTAATTTTTTTTTTTGGTTATTTGTCTCCCTCTTAATTTGATTTGTTATTTTGGTTTATTCAATTTATTTTTTGTTTACTAAACTGAAAATAGTTCCATTTCATATGGTCTAATAAAAATTAATATATTTTTACATTTAATTTATATATTGCTAATTTCTAACACTTATTAAATACATCATTTTTACATGTTACTATAAATAAGCTTAATTTAGGCAAAACATTTATTTCACTGGGAACTAGGTAGGCTATACATTTGCCTATAGAGTAAACATTGATTTCACTGGGAACTAGGTAGGCTATTCATTTACCTATAGAGTAAACAATTTTGTATTTGGGTTTTGTTTATTTTTTTGCGTTATATTCTTTCTGTCCTGAATGGTGTATGGAAGTCATTATTGTAATGTAGTTTGTCTCTAAAGTAAGGTGCTAGTAAATTGTTAAAATTTCTTCAACCGATTGGTATTCACTTTGTGGCGTCGTTATTAATTAAAAAGTACTTTGTAATCACCACTTTATTAATATGTACATATCAACATGTTTCTAAAGTTGTGCTTTCCTCATCAGGAATATACATAATACTAAAAAATAATAATGTAAGAATAGACGAATTATAAACATAAACAAAAAATGATTAAAGTAGCTAATAATTAATCAGAAATATTATTATAAAACATTGAATAAGAAATTTACAGTACAAATTTAAAAAAAAAAATTATTTTTAGTATTAATATTAATATGAAAATAAATTCAAGAACTATTTAATTATTCTTTTTTAATATTAATTATGTTGAAAGTGTTAATAGTCAATGAAATAAATTTTGCATAATATTTTCCCTTAAAAACATGAGCCTTATCCCGCAAAAAGGGGCATAGGAGCTAACTGCTAAATTCGAGGTGTAAGTAAAAAAACATCGCTATATTATTATTCATAGAAAACCAGGTCGTTTTCCATCATTAAACGTATTTTTAATGAGTTTTTACCTTCACCGAGGTATGTGCTCCTGGTGTATTTCTCATGAGTATTGCAATGTATGTAATAATAATAATAATAATTTAAAAAAAAAAATTATAGCGTCTTTTTTTCGGAAAATCACCTTCACATAATTAAAAAAGGGTTATTTTCTTTCAAGAATTAATTATATTTATTAACTTTTCTTCAGGTTGTGCTTTCTCTCCTCCCAGCCCTCTCCGCATATCGGGATCAGCTGCCCCTACAGCTCGCCTGTGTGTCACATGTCTGACACAATAAATTAAATTTAAATTAGTGACTCTTTATTTAATATTATAATGAACTATTTGAATAGAATTCCGACCTTTCTCGGTGTTCATTATTCAATAAATTATGCAGATTAGCTCCGTAGGTAATTAGTATGAAGCTGAAGTATTTTATTTAACTGCTCGATCAATGCCAATTTTCCGCCGACCATAGAAAGGCATTCAGATGTACAAATAGTATTGACCATGACCATGATGTGTAAGGCGTTTGTAATAAAGTCAGCGAGTTATAGGTTTCTATGAAGAAAAACGAGACGGGTACTTTAGGGAAAACTGTGACTGCAACTGATCAGACTAACATGTTGACACGCTCTGTATGAAATAGTATTGAAACAATGTTTTAAGTTGATTTATATTACTTGACCATTACACAGTTAATATTGATAATAAATAAGTTGAAAATGTAATGTTACTAAAATATTTTTTTGTAGTGCCTTTTATGGCTATTTATTAGCATCCTCATCATTTGTTGTGAAACTGAAGTAAGCTGTAAGAGGAAGGTTAGGAAGCTATTATAATGTACAGATGTAGATGTAGACATGCCGGGCAAACTGGCTACGAATGAACAAGCTAAGCCTGAATATTAAAAAAAAACACACACTAAATTTTGTTTGGAAAAAAATATATATCTGAACATAGATCTTGGTAATAACCGCCTTGAAAAGGCTGATGTTACAAAATATTTCGGCCTATTCATTGACCCGCAACTCACGTGGAATCATAATTTTAAATATGTTTTATTTAAAATTACCCCACATAACCGGTGTTTTATATGACTCCGCGGGTTACTTCCCACCTCTCTAATCGATCTACCACGCTGATTCACTCACATTTAATATATCTTTCCAGGATCTGGGGATTTGCTACCAAAAAAATGATTTCAGAGATCCAAGTCATTCAAAATACAGCCCTACGAAATATCTTTAGTTTGCCATGGGACACACACGTCAAAGACATCTACAGAAACTCCCAAATACTTGCGTTTAACACCATTCCCACCTGTTAAATTACAAATACTATGTTGCATGTAATTCAACACTCGGCATACGGTCTCAAATTAGGATGCTGAAACTCTATTATTTGAAAGAATACCTTAAGGATCAGTGCTGTGATGTGTCTCTGTAATAAGTATAACTATATAATGTACCAGTGATGTGTTTCTTTATAATAAGTGTCTCTGTACACTTATATTATAATGTACCAGTGATGTCTTTATTAAAAATGCAAATTATGTGTTGTAACTGTTATTAATGTACTGTGAATGTTAATTATGTATGTTAAATATTAAGTATGTTTGTTTCTAAAAAGTGTACTGCAGGTTCTGCATGTGATCCCACAGTGAGTTTCTTAACTCTTGGGAATACAATGCATATACTTTTTTATATAATAAGAAGAAAAAAAAATTAAGAAAGACAAACATTTCCGGTCTGCGAATAACCTGACAATATTTGAAAATTTCCTTCTATCATCACAGTAAGCGCGGAAGATGTTGCTTGTGTCGTGATGGAGGACTTAGCCAGCCGAGGAATTTAACTCATCGCGCCTGGGTGGGACCCAGACGCAATGACAACTCATCTACTTTCCCATCTATTTGTATCACTGATTTGTACATACAGTCAGACGTTTTATAGTAGACAAAAAATGAGGGCGCTTCGATCGTTTAAAACGTTTTATATGACAACACCAAGATGGCTAGTAGGATGATTATTCTAAGTTTAGAAAACTACAAAGGTCCCCGGCTAGGTGTCAAAATGATAAACTTTGAAGACACAGGACTCGGAAAATAAAATGTGATATTTTCCTAGAGCCCCACCTCGGAGGGGCCCACGGTTACGTACCAAAATGGTACACATTGCGGGCGCAGGTCTCAGAGCAGTCCCTACCCGAAGGGTTGCGCAAAATTATTTTAGCCCATCTTAATGTTTTGGAGCAGCCGGCAGCCGTCCAAAATTACCAGCTTTTTTATATGCATAATATTTCAAAATGATAAAACGACAGTATTTTGCGATTTCGCCAAATCTGGAGAAAAAGAGGCGCTTTTCTTTGAGGACGGCGTTTTAAAGAAGGCAAACATTCTCGGGTTAAGAATAATCTGACAATATTTTTTTCCTACTTCCGTCATAATAAGCTGAAAAAGTTGCTTGTGTAATGATGGAGGACGTAGCTAGCAGATGATTGAACTCGCGAGGGAGGGAATCCGACGCATTTGTCGACTCCAATTAATTGTGGTTTTTCTGTAGGTTTTCGGCATACTCCAAACTCAGTGTGTCCATGGAATCCTACATGGCTTAAGACGGCTCTGGCTCCGGAACCTGTGAAATACAATGCAGTTTGTGTATTTTTTTAAAGATATTTATTATTTATAATTAATAACATTGTTTACAATAATAGTAGGTATGTAAGTACTACAATTTTTTTTTTTTTTTTTTAATTAATACCTCCCTAATTGAAAAATTCTCGTGTTTAGAGAGGGAGTACTATTATGATTTGTTATACATTTAATTAATTTCAGGAGTACTACCATGAACATGATATTCTGGTGTCTATGGTATACACGAATTAAAAAAAATGAAAAGGAAATTTTTATAAATAAAATATACGTATATAATGTATTTTTACATTTTTTCCCAGTGAACTTATAATATACACCTAAAATTAGTTTCTTGGAAAATGTATTTTAAGTTTTTTCTTTAAAATTTCATAATTTTTTTCAGCTTTTATTTCTTTAGGAAGTTCGTTAAAACATTTTATGGCAGAATATGTGTAATGGTGTTGAGCTGTTGTATTGAGTTTAGGGATTATTATTTGTCCTGTGGTTCTAGCTCTGCTCAATGACTCTAATTTTAGGTTTTCTTTATGGATTTGAAGTAACGAATTTTTTTGGTGTATTATATTTAAAGACTTTTTTAGAATTATTTTTTGGACTATTTCCAATGGGGCTAAGTTTGTTTTATCGCTCTTATCCAGCCTATTATTCCATATTGCTGAATTGATTGTACTAAAGCATAGTCTTTAGTAGCGTAGATTTTTGTAAAATATTTCTTAATTTGATGAATATGTAGTATAGTTTTTCGAATCGTTTAATATTTTGCTTAATATGTTGACGCAAATTGAACTTGTCTCATTAGCTAAGTCGGTTGAGCGTTGCCCCGCATAGGCAGAGGACCTGGGTTCGAGTCCCAGATGCGACTGAAATATTTTTAGTTTCTGTCCTTTTGTCCGGTTTCATCTTTCATTTAGGTTATGTTAATATTATCTTCTTCAATGATTAAATATTACGATGAGGTTCTTAAATCTCAATAAAAATAATTAATAATTAAAAATTGAATTCTTTAGACTTTATTAAAAAGTCAATAGATGTCTCATATAAATAAAAAGTCGGATGTAAATCCGAGACACTGTTTAAGTTTGCAATTGAGTTCGGGTAGAACTTTGTAAACATCATAAAAATAGCTGCCAATAATATGAGATTAAAAATGGAAGATAATATTCACAAATCTTGAGTTTGAGATATGATATCGATGAAGATGACACAAATTGAACTTGTCTCATTAGCTAAGTCGGTTGAGCGTTGCCCCGGATAGGCAGAGGACCTGGGTTCGAGTCCCAGATGCGACTGAAATATTTTTAGTTTCTGTCCTTTTATCCGATTTCATCTTTCATTTAGGTTATGTTAATATTATCTTCTTCAATGATTAAATATTACGATGAGGTTCTTAAATCTCAATAAAAATAATTAATAATTAAAAATTGAATTCTTTAGGCTTTTACAAAAAGTCAATAGATGTCTCATATAAATAAAAAGTCGGATGTAAATCCGAGACACTGTTTAAGTTTGCAATTGAGTTCGGGTAGAACTTTGGAAACATCATAAAAATAGCTGCCAATAATATGAGATTAAACAATGGAAGATAATATTCACAAATCTTGAATTTGAGATATGATATCGATGAAGATGACACAAATTGAACTTGTCTCATTAGCTAAGTCAGTTGAGCGTTGCCCCGGATAGGCAGAGGACCTGGGTTCGAGTCCCAGATGCGACTGAAATATTTTTAGTTTCTGTCCTTTTATCCGGTTTCATCTTTCATTTAGGTTATGTTAATATTATCTTCTTCAATGATTAAATATTACGATGAGGTTCTTAAATCTCAATAAAAATAATTAATAATTAAAAATTGAATTCTTTAGACTTTTATTAAAAGTCAATAGATGTCTCATATAAATAAAAAGTCGGATGTAAATCCGAGACACTGTTTAAGTTTGCAATTGAGTTCGGGTAGAACTTTGTAAACATCATAAAAATAGCTGCCAATAATATGAGATTAAAAATGGAAGATAATATTCACAAATCTTGAGTTTGAGATATGATATCGATGAAGATGACGCAAATTGAACTTGTCTCATTAGCTAAGTCGGTTGAGCGTTGCCCCGGATAGGCAGAGGACCTGGGTTCGAGTCCCAGATGCGACTGAAATATTTCTAGTTTCTGTCCTTTTGTCCGGTTTTCATCTTTCATTTAGGTTATGTTAATATTATCTTCTTCAATGATTAATATGTTCTGTCAATTTAACATGCTGATCTATTGTTATACTCAAATATTTAAAGTGATTATTTTTTTTGCCAATGTAGAGCATTTGGGTGAATTGCGGTTATCAGGACATTTTTTGCAAGATTTATGAAAAATAACTTTGGAATTTATTGTAGGAAGGTTTTTGTCCGATACTGTAAATGTCATGAAGTAAGTTATTCTACTGTTTAAATAGAATAGATCGTATTTCACATTTCCTGCTTCTTAGTAGTGATCCATTTCTCAGTGTGACATTTTATTTTTTATTTTATTTTGAGTGTAACGCCTTGTTTTGATCTAATGGTGGGTAAGTTAATATAAGGTGAGTTTTATCGTTCAGAATTGTTTGAAAAAAAAAACACCCATTCGTTTTAATGATTAATTAAAACAATTTTTAAACTTTTTACCATTTTATTTTTTTTTACCTGACTGGCTAGTAAACTGTTATTTAATATAAATTTTAATAATCAGTATTGCTGTATCCTTATTTTACATAGGTAAGAAATTATATTTATTTCCTATTCAGTAGAAAAACAGATAATTTAAAAAAAAAGGAAAAATACTCACAGATTCATAAAAACAAATAAAAAATATTTGCATATGCGGAAATAAAAGAATAGGTACCTTTATTTTAAATATCCATTTTATACAGTTGGCACTTTTGATAAATGTCGTTTCATACTAACATTAAAAATGGCATCTATTCTTTTTCAATATTTACGCGTTTTTATATAAATAAAGTGCATTGTTTTGGAAGCACATATTTTTTATTTATTTTTATGAACCTGAAACTGTTTTCCTTTTTTTTAATTATGCTTTTTTCTACTCAGTTCCGATAGGAAAAAAATACCGATAAAATTAACGTAAAATAGTTTACCACCTCTGATACCTCAAAACTTGTATTTTTTTTATACGAATACCGTACAAAAGTACCAACTGCTCCCAACCGTCTGGAACCAGTGAGACTATGGCATCTCTAATTGGGGAATGCTGTGAGGCTGAAGGTATTGGGGAGGGGAAGGAAAATGGAGAAGAGGAAAGTTTAAGGAAAAACAGTACCAGTCTGAAGATGGAGTAATAAATCATTTTAATGGAATTCCACCACGAATTGTCGGTATCAAAAATACCCATTCATATATATTGTTATTAGTAAACTATACTAAAACAAAGGCGAATCTTTCTGAACTGGTGCAAAAGGAAGTTACCGATCGCAAACCGGTTTAAACGGCATTCGGGAAAATGAAGTTAGATAAGGGAATGCAACTATCTGCGTATTGCCTGAGCCCGGAATAAACAGTAAATAAATTATCAGTGCGATAAATGATACGTTAAACGTGCACTTATGGTGTTACTGTTAGATAATGGTAATTAATCATTATTTGATTGGAACTTATTGCCGACCTTGACTTATTATCAAGCTATAGGGCTGACGAGATCTGAATATATTAATTGTTTTTGTGTTTAATTCGTAGAACTCCATTTAATTTTTTTTTATATTTAATGTAAATCATATTTAATAATGTTATTATTAAATTCTTCAAGTATTTTTAGTTGTTGTTATTGTGACAGCTGTTTCGGCGTTTAAGGCCATTTTCAAACAGTTTGAAAATGGCCTTAAACGCCGAAACAAACTGTTTGAAAATGGCCTTAAACGCCGAAACAGCTGTCACAATAATAACAACTAAAAATACTTGCAGAACTTAATAATAACATTATTAAATTTGATTTACATTAAATTTAAAAAAAATAAAAAAAATTAAAAAAAGATCTGAATATCACAAATTATAATAAAGTACGTATTATTGTGAAAATGCTGAAGGTATTTTTTAATGTATTTACGACCATTACAGTAGGATATTAAACGTTCGCCAGAATAAAAAGCAGTAACAACGTATGTGTATTTATAATTATTATTTTAAAATAAAACTCTTTTAGCACGTAATGCTTTTAAATATTGAAATTAATTGTTTATTATTTTGTTTTATTTTAAGTTTAATGCTGATTTCCTTCCAGAAACTTTAAAAAAAGCAATATATTATTGTAACATCAACATATACATATTTTTGGAAGTCTCTTTTTTCTTTTTTTTCTTCTTTTTTTCTTTTTAAAGCATTATACAAAATATATCATATACATACAATCGGCCAGTAAATATCTCTAATAAATGTGTGGTCTACGCAATAAAGTTTATGAATTGTTTAGTTACAAATAATAATGTTTATTTACATACGAGTATATCACTGAAACTCGGTGCGCGTAAAGGCACGAGAGTACAATCGATATTGTTAGTTTGCACGATGGGCAAAGAAACGAAGATGTTAAAATGTTGAAGGGAAAATAATAGCCATAAAGAAGGTTCAAAGATTTTACTTGGTTTAAATTTAATTTAACGATATTGTTAGTTTGCACGATGGGCAAAGAAACGAGGATATCAAAATGTTGAAGGGAAAATAATAGTCATAAAAAAGGTTCAAGGATTTTACTTGGTTTAAATTTAATTTAACGATATTGTTGGTTTGCACGATGGGCAAAGAAACGAAGATGTTAAAATGTTGAAGGCAAAATAATAGCCATAAAGAAGGTTCAAAGATTTTACTTGGTTTAAATTTAATTTAACGATATTGTTAGTTTGCACGATGGGCAAGGAAAACGAGGATATTAAAATGTTGAAGGGAAAATAATAGTCATAAAAAAGGTTCAAGGATTTTACTTGGTTTAAATTTAATTTAACGATATTGTTGGTTTGCACGATGGGCAAAGAAACGAAGATGTTAAAATGTTGAAGGGAAAATAATAGCCATAAAGAAGGTTCAAAGATTTTACTTGGTTTAAATTTAATTTAACGATATTGTTAGTTTGCACGATGGGCAAAGAAACGAGGATATCAAAATGTTGAAGGGAAAATAATAGTCATAAAAAAGGTTCAAGGATTTTACTTGGTTTAAATTTAATTTAACGATATTGTTGGTTTGCACGATGGGCAAAGAAACGAAGATGTTAAAATGTTGAAGGGAAAATAATAGCCATAAAGAAGGTTCAAAGATTTTACTTGGTTTAAATTTAATTTAACGATATTGTTAGTTTGCACGATGGGCAAAGAAACGAGGATATTAAAATGTTGAAGGGAAAATAATAGTCATAAAAAAGGTTCAAGGATTTTACTTGGTTTAAATTTAATTTAACGATATTGTTAGTTTGCACGATGGGCAAAGAAACAAAGATGTTAAAATGTTGAAGGGAAAATAATAGTCATAAAAAAGGTCCAAGGATTTTACTTGGTTTAAATTTATTTTAACGATATTGTTAGTTTGCACGATGGGCAAAGAAACGAAGATGTTAAAATGTTGAAGTGAAAATAATAGTCATAAAAAAGGTTCAAGGATTTTACTTGGTTTAAGTTTAATTTTATTTATGAAGACATAAAAAAATCATCACCTATAGCTTTTTGTATAGACATTTTAAATGCATTTATGGAATTTGAGAAAATGTCAATATTGCGATGTTTATTTATTTCACTATTCTTGAAGAACTTGAGCTTTATACAGAAAAAGACCATTTATTTCATTTCATATTCCGTATGCACTCAACAAACAATTGATCTCAATATTTAAAAGAATTACGTGCTTAATTAGCGCCATCTGTGATCGTTTATCATGTTTCGTTTACCCTTAAAATAAATATTCCGTGCGACTTTCTTAAACAATATTTAATTGAAGATTTAATAAGTTATTTTTGGAGTAGAATAAATAAAGAAATGGGAAGAGATAAAGCATAGCATGACAAAAATAAACAGTAATCTTGAGGCAGACCTAGTAGGCAGTATCTTCAAATAAACTAGATCTACAATTCTATTTTTATAATAAACGTAAGCCGTTAACGTAATTTAAAATAGAATGTAACCAAACATAAACAGTTTTATTTATTTATTTTATCTCCTGTACCTGTACCCATTTGTTTTTAATTTAGATTACATATTTCCTTGGAGTAACAATGTAATAATAAATCAATATGTTTATGACATAACAATGTAATTATGACCTCCAAAACAATGTGTAAAATATAACTACGTCGGTAAATATTTATTTGAATATATTACGCGCTGCATCTGACGGTCTCTGTGGTTGAGCGGTTACGATCCTTGGCTACGAATCCGGAGGTCGCGAGTTCAAATCCGGGCGTGCACAAGTAAATTTTATTTGAATAAATTGTGTTATTTCACAATTTATTTAGAGATAATATGTATTATATTTGCGGCTAAAATAAATAAATTACTTCTAATCCGTACCAGATTTTTACTATACTTTTTGATGAAAAAAAAGATCATTAGGTTTAGGTGAGTATTTTGGCCTCAAATCCAAAATTCAATTTTGTACGAAACAGGCCGCGCACCCGTTCCTCTTAACTGCACGGAAGGTAAGTACAAGAAGGCTACACTATCATATCTTTTCAATCAACACTGATTTAACTACAATTTACTATATGTTTTATACGTACGCGTATCTTTTACTTTTATATTCTTCATGACTTTTTATTTATTTATATATACCCTTTGATGTCATTGTACGACCTAATGATACATTTAATAGTTACCTTTTTTAAATTATTTGTGCTATTTTCATATGCTCGTAGTTAACTGGGACATGTAATTATTGTTTCTGGTATATTTATACCGTTGATATTAAATAAATAGATAAATAGTCATGTGTGGTGACCTGATCGAAATATCTAGGTATTCATTTCCAGTTCTTAAACATAACCACTACCTTCCACTTCACGCACAATATTGTGTTGCGTAGCGTTTATACTAGTGATGGGCCGAGTACTCGTTTAATACTCGGTACTCGGCGTATTCGGCGTTTTTTTATTATTCATACTCGGCCGAATAACTCTGTTTAAATGACGAGTATACTCGGTTTAACTAAAGTAATATAGTGTTTTGGGAAATGTAATGAAAACAGGAGGATTAAAAAGTTGCGTGTATTAAAATTGAATTTAAACAATTAATATTTTAAATTTAGCAAAGGCAAGATGTGATGTAATAATACAAGACTCCCCCACACGTTCTGGAAACAGCCTGTTCCTTCTGAAAATAACCGCTCGCTATACACAGTGTTTGCAGGTGCACATAAAACACTCTTGCTAAATGTGCTTTCTCTGAATATCTTGTTTTATATCTTGCCCACCACTCGAAAGGACTCTTATCTGTTGACAAAAATCCTTCGTTTACATATCGATCCAATTCTAGAGCGACAGGGCTTTTAGGATCGTCGCGCTCCGGTAGCTAGGTAGAAGTAAGTTCTTCGAAGCAATTCTAAAATGATGCATGAGCATCTTGTGATTTCCTTAACTGGTTAAGGTTAGAATTAGATTCGTTTTCTTCACTGCTGCTGGCACTCACCTAAACGTCGCTTCTTTCAATGGATTCTAAAAATAAGATCTTCCTGAACAATTCGCATTTCTCTGAATTAAAAAATCTCATTCTGAATCTGGGGTCCAGTAAAGTAGCCAAACAGTAATATTTATCACCCTCTAAGCCTTGAAAGCGATCCTGAACTTCATCTTTAGACTTTTTTTAATGCAATTTGACGCGCACCGAATTCTATTTTGTTGTAAAATAACAAGCAACTGAATAGTCGAGGGCGGAGGGTGGAGCGCCGCGTGCCGGCCGTACGCATCGGGGAAGCACCCGCAGACCTGTTTAAACCTGTTTTCGCGCCCCAAACAAAGCATTTGATTGATTGAACCGAGTTATTCGGCCGAGTACTCGGTTTGGCAAACATCAAACCGAGTAAAACTCGTACTCGGTAACTCGGTAAAACTTGTACTAGGCGCATCTCTAGTTTATACTATTTGACTAATAGTGCACTAAGTTGTTGGTTTCCGTATATACATATAAAACTATGTACGAGTAGATAGGTAATTACATTAACATATATTTGCACACGTACTGATGTAAATACAATGATTGGGTTCAATTGATAATGATGATGATAACCAGTTAATTCCTCTACAAATGTGATTCATTTCTGTGTGGTAGTTTATAGTTTTGTTTTTAGTGGAGGGTTTTTTCCATCACGCATTGCCCATCGCTTCATCACTTGGATTCACATGGATTGGCCATGGTAAATAGTATAAATACATCATATGTTGTATTTTCAATGGCGTGCAGTCTATAAAGGCTGAATAACTGTCCACACCTTAAGAAAAACAAGTGTAAAAATAAATTCAGCGTTTAAAGGGGAATTTCTACCAAAAAATGATTTCAGAGATCCAAGTCATTCAAAATAGAGCCCTACGAAATATCTTTAGTTTGCCATGGGGCACACACGTCAAAGACATCTACAGAAACTCACAAATACTTCCGATTAACGCCATCTCACCTCTAAAATTACAAATACTATCTTGACTCTTCCACACTCAATTACAATCACGACGTACACCAATACAAGAAACCACAACGAACTACATATACTAAAAATACACTCAACATAATTTGGACTAAAATCTTCAGAATATATAGCTTACACACAATACAGTAAATTACCCAACGATATTAAAAATGTAAGCCAATGTGAAAGGTCTCAAAGTAAGATGCTTAAACTCTATTATGTGAAAGAATACCTCAAGGATTAATGCTGTGATGTGTCTCTGTAATAAGTATAATTATACAATGTACCAGTGATGTGTTTCTTTATAATAAATGTCTCTGTACACTTATATTATAATGTACAAGTGAAATGCTTTTATTACAAATGCAAATTAAATGTTGTAAATGTTGTTAATGTAGTGTGAATGTTAATTTTATGAATGTTAAATATTAAGTATGTTTGTTTCTATAAACTGTACTGCAGGTTCTACATGTGAGAATACAATGCATAATGTTTTGTATTTATTTATTTATTCTTAGGTTTAAATATAAAAACAAAAACATTAGCCAATCATATCACTAGGACAATCCTGTGTTGAGATGAGCGATGTGTTGAGATGTATACTTTTTAATAAAAAAAGAGAATAATAAATTTTCGGGATATCCGAAGATTAAAAACAGAGAGAATCACAAACAATTCACAACAACATCAGTACAAAATTATTAAACTTTAAATGAACTAACTAACCATCACGCCGTTTCTCCGCAGGGGTAGGCAGAGAGGACGGACCGCCAAACAACTCGATCTTGGCATACACTTCTTGCTGCATTCACTTTCATATAACGTCTCATACATTCTCTTCTGTTATTTCGACTTCTGACATGGCCCGACTCAAGTATTTGATTCACTTGAGCGTGCCATGTCTTCCTCGGACGTCCCCGGCTTTCTTCTTCATATATTCTCCTTACACTCCTCTCCTCGTTCATTTGCTCTACATGCCTGATTAAGCTTTTAATAATTTCTATATAAAGATAACAAATCTAAAACCGCCAGAAACTTTGTATAATATATTTTTTCACAGTTTTAATATTCTGTTGAGCTAATCACTATGGCTTGTCAACAGATACCTATGTATTATTATTTGCACATGTTTTCATACATTCTGATTTTCATCTTAATGTCTACTGAGTTTTTATCTCTTTCATATATTTCGATCCTCCCATTCAATCACCGTTCAAATTAGGATTCACATTATCAAACCCTTTCTCTCAGCTAGTCATTTTTCCAACATTTGTTCACCTTATTTGGCAATATCTTAGGTATATTGTATTCCAACGTTCTCTGTCCGTACTTATTTATATATTCCAGAACTATTAATCCATCGTTGTTTGTGAAATATTAAGCTTAAATTTCTAATAAAACTGTGTTCACTCGAATCCCTCTATCTCCAACCTCGGTCGCTGGACCCCCAGCACCGACCCCTTCCATCTCCGCCCAAATTCCATCTTATACCCTCCATTACCTTAGTGAGCGGGCTTAAATATAAGATTGCTGTCAAGTGCTGCTAGCACATAAAATACGGTTTACAATTCTTTGAAATAAAAATAAATAAAAGGACTACAGTATGCATCTCTAACCACAGTTGACACAGAAAGAGGGAGAAATGTTCCCTGGCACTGTACACAAAAATTTTACAATACGATATACATAAAACTGAAGCCACCTGCCAGGTAAGTATGTTTTTTTTTCTGTATCTGTTTGTACATAACTAGATAGAGAATATGAAGTAATATTTGTACAGCCCCCTGAGGTGATTTTTCACAAAAACGGTTCAATAAAAAATCATCCAATTATTATTTTTATTATTATGCTTTCCCCCTCCACCCCTCCACCCCTCCACCCCTATCAAGCGCTACTTTATAACGCCCGTGTATAGCCTGAACAGATAATATACACGTCTACTTTATATCATGATGTTATATTAACTGTATGTAGCCCGCATTAATCGTAACCTGCGAATCCTTAAAAAAAAACAACAATAAATATTCATTAATTGATAAACTAAAGTTCTTAAAAACTTAAGACAAGATTTTTATGCATAGCGCAAGGGTAACAATTATTTTTATAAACAATAATTATTAGCCTGAAACACTCATCAAATTGAAAAAAACCTTTCCGAGCAAAGATAAATGTCGCCGACAGGACTCGAACCTGCACCCTTCTGATTGCCGGTCAGATGCTCTACCATTGAGCTACGTCGGCTTATCGCAAACCCTCCAAGTTAATCAATATATACTAGTGTTTCATTCAATAATTACTGTTTTATTATATTTTCACCTGTAAACAACCAACTTTATTAGTATGAGAAAGGCTTGTAACGGCTAAATCCCTCAAATAGATGGCGTCGAGACAAATTATGTCTACATTTTATTGGTGAAAATTGCTTTGACTTGTCAAATATAATTTAAAAAAAATAGGTGAAAATATAATAAAAACAGTAATTATTGAATGAAACACTAGTATATATTGATTAACTTGGCAGGTTTGCAATAAGCCGACGTAGCTCAACGGTAGAGCATCTGATCGGACATCAGAAGGGTGCAGGTTCGAGTCCTGTCGGCGACATTTATCTTTGCTCGGAAAGGTTTTTTTCAATTTGGATGAGTGTTTCAGGCTAATAATTATTGTTTATAAAAATAATAAATATTCAAGTTATTCTACGACGCTTTGCGCCCTCGAGGTGATATTTCACAAAAATAACGCCATAGAAATTAGTCGAGCCATGTTAACGGTACGAGTCAAATCATTGTAAATAATCCATCTGTAACCAACATCGTACATTTACTGGAATGAAAACAATCACTTACCTTTAAATCAATTATTGTTTGATCAGTTCCGAACGTTAGAATATTACAATTTCAATTATTAATAATCTGTTCCGAACATAACAACGTCAGTAATTACCTATGGCTAATGAGTTCTAAAGATTTCAAAAAAAATAAAAATATAACTCGGTACATGGTTACTTTAATAATTGCATAGCTTTTACGACGTATTTTGTATACTATACCATGTTTTCTGGGACACCACGATTCCTACCCTTGACATTGCCATTGTGTGAGAGGGTTGGTAAACACAACTAGAAATTGGAATCCAGATTATCCGGATTGCGAAAAATCCGGATATTTCAGATTTTTCTTAATCAAAATTCGTGGAAAAAAATCCGTATTATTAAGTACGACACCCGGATTTGAATATTTTAATATTGATCTTTTGATCGCACTGCACTTTTGTTGTCAGTTTATTTTTCCAGTTATATTTAACTTATTAAATACATACACATACATATTATTGAAGAAGATAATATCAACAAATATTAAAAAAAATGAAACAGAAAAAGGCACAGAAAATAAAAAAAAGGTATCAGTCGCATCTGGGAATCGAACTCAGGACCTGTCTTACCGGGACAACGCTCTAACCACCGAGCTAAAGAGATCTGTTTATTTGTATGTAACTGATACATTTTTCTGTGTGTTTTTCTGTTTCATGTTTCATTTGACATTTGTTAATATTATCTTCAATGATTAAATATTACAGGTTTACAAGCTTCAATAAGTTATTCCAATAAATTGAACATACGTATTACGCCGTTAGGTACTTCGATTTCTTTGTTTGACATTCAATGTCTGAGTTACCCACCGCGTATCGTTCGGTTCTAAATCTTTTGAAGGTTAGGCTACTGCCGATAAATTATACAAAAGTCACTTGTTTTTATTTGTTAGGATATCGCTGCAGTCACTTCCACCTGAAAAATGATGATTACTCCACCCATATAGGAGTGCGTTTAAAAAACTTTGTTTAATCCAGATTGTGTTCTTGTGCGCGAAACTAAACCAGTTTGCATCGGAATCGACCAGTTAAAAGCCACACGCCATGGGTGAAAAAAATATTGGTGTTTTTTTTCGATACTCCCAATCTATAAGTCATTTTGCCATGTGCAAAGATCGACCACAAAAGGCCTCGGCGGAATTTTCAAATTACCTGATAGGTAGGTTAACCTGTTATCAAAAACTTACCTACGCCAATTTGGATGTCTGGGGTTCAGTGGAATAACCTGTTCAGGAAGCATCTATCACCTACAAGTATTTAGGAACATCTCATTTTAACTTTGGGTTCTTTTTTAAAAGTAAAGTTACTTAGTATTCAATTATCAAAAATAACCTTGATTATCTACCCAGTGCGGTTTTTAGGAGTTTCCGGAAACCTAGTTTTTTTTTATTTTTCCGAAGACCTATTATTAAAATATTATCTTCGTAAATACTAAATAATCTGTTTTTAATCCCAAATCGAAACACGAAACCGAAAAGGTACAGAAAAGAAAAGATAACAGTAGTAGCTGGTATTCGAACTCTGGACCGCATGGTCTATCCGGGACCTGTGCTCTATGCTAACTGAGCTACGGCTACCCCAATCCATCCTGTCATTTTTATCGGTATATACTTCGACTTCTAAGAACTGTCAATATCATCCTTGGTTAATTACCATTTTTTTGGCTGCTACCTTTTTATAACTACAAGATTCCGCCCGAATCGGATAGGTATATCCGAGACACTATCTAACAATAACAAATAAATTAATCCAAACCTACAGCCGGTCGGCTTTGAGGTTAGAATGTCAAATGTCAAAACAAGCATGAGCTTCACCGTACATAATTTTATATTCTATTCATAGTAAACCATAACTAAACATAAGTAATAAAATTATGTACCTTTTTAGAAACTTTTACTCAAAAAATAATAATAGTTTTGAGCAATAACATTATCATATATCCTTATTGATAATTGGTTTGCTCATAATACTCTAATTTAATAAATAATAGTTTTTTTTAATATTGAACAACAATTAAAGAGCTTGAAGTCACCCAAATTTTGTTTAAATTTAGCCAAAACTAAAAAAATACATTCTTAAAATACAAAACGAAATCGAAAATTAAAAATGTCCATACTAATACAAAAACAGAATACACACTTGACGTCAGATGTTCCAAATTCAGTTGTACCAACATAACAAAGTGTTTTTGTGAGATGATTATTTATTCACCTTTAAACAAGGATTTGTAAATCCTCAGTATAATTATAAATAATAAAAGATATGTATTCAGAATCGGCGATTTCTGATCTACGAGTATATGAAAATATATTTTTATAGCCGTAATATTTTTCACTGGACTTCCTTATTGAACATTTTTTAGATGAAAAAAAAATATATATAAAATATTAATAGTAGGTAGAGTGTTCTTGGACCTTAATGGAATTTCTGAATTAAATTGACAAGTTATGATAAACTTATAATACTTGACTGCATACTTGTACATAGCATTAGCGGGATGGATGAAGGAAATTGAATTACATCACTGCTGGTACCTACCAATCTACCAGTAGAGGTTTACTGGAAAAATTTTGCCGGATCTAGGATTTGGGATTCCATTGACTTCACAGAAACATTATGATCAAATTTTTAGTTATGTCATGGTGGTATTTTTATACCGCAAAGAAGGATTCAATAAAGGAAGCAATTAAGTTGAAAGTGCACATTAAATAACAAATAGTAATGCATTTGACATAATATAATGATCCAGACCAAGTCTTTCTTTAAATTGTGGAAAGTATATTGAATGCCGTAGAATTAAATTATGTAATTTTATAGAGCTAATAAACAGATACTCTTCGATTATAAATTAAATATTGTCTCCCTATCTACGTCTGATCTATTAAGTACCTTGTGGTGTCACTTTGGACTTTTCGTGACCACATTAATTTATGTCGCTAATAAATCACTAAAACTTCTTGGGTTCATCAATAGAATTTCCTGTGACTTTAAGAATATAAATACCATAGAAACTCTACTGCTCACTATTCTCCCCCATCTTGAATATGCCAGTGTCATTTGTTCTCCATTCTATGCTGTTCGTAATCATCATATTGAATCAGTACTAGCGATTGTTCATGAACGAGCCGTTCATTTGTGTCGGCTCATTTTGATGAGCCGTGAGCGTACGACTCCTGGTAAACCGTACCACGGCTCAATTGAGTTATGACTCTTTTTGACAAACCTTGGAACCACTTAAGAAATATTGTTTATCTATCTAAAAAGATAAACATTTCAGACGTTCGATAGTATTCTTACGCATTTCTGCGATGACGCATCTTTAAAAAGGTCCTTTATTATAATTTGTTTATATAAAATCATCATATCCATGTCTAATTTCTACAAGGCTAATTTATGCCCACGACCGCGGGATTTGTAATTAATATTGATATTTCATGAAGCATCTTAAAGCAGCTGTTTTCAAGGGTTCACACATTTGTATGTAGAGACAAGAATAATTACCGCATTTACACTTGTGTAGGCACTGTACGGTATGTGAACGGCGCCTGACAGTCTGGCATCTGGACGTTTTGTACCTACACCTATACGCTGGGAACTGGGAGTCGTATAAGCTGGGAATCAGGTCTTAATATCAGGTGTACCGGCTCTTAAGTGAGCCGTCGTTCAATTTAGTCGTAGTTTTGAGACGTTGGAAAATATTGAGCTGGTACAATGACTCCCGCAATGCGTCATGACCCATCGCTAGTCCGTACAACATCGTTTCTTACGTGAAATTGCATGGAGATTAGGGCGAGAAAGAGGGGATTACTCATGTGATGAAATTGTAATATGTATAATTGTATAATTGAAATTGTAATATTGATAAATGACAATGACTAAAAATGGAACTGCGATTATGATTTTTTCACGGATGATCTTAAAATGTTTGTATTGTCAATGATATGCACTTAAATGTTAAGAAATATTACACTTTAAACTTCACTCGAAATAGATTTATGAAGAATTTTTCCTACGTTATTAATAATACTATTCTAAAAAAGTTTCTTCCATAAGAGATCTAGGAATCACTCTCGATTCTAAACTCATATTCGACGTACACATTAACGACAAATTGCAAATCATTCAAAATGATTGGTTTTATTCACAGAATATGTAAACCATTCAAAGACCCTTAGCCAATTCTAACCCTTTACAGCGCCTTAATTAAAAACAGATCGGAATGTGGAATTACTATTTTGAATTCTTATTACTATAAATATGAAAATACTCTTGAGTCTGATAAAAAAAATTGCTAAGAATGTTATTTTTGAAAAGTGGTTTACATGGCCATCTTAGATCATACGACGTACGTCTTGAATACTTCAACATTAATTCCTTAAAATTAGAAGGCAATTGATTGATTTAATATGTTTACACAAAATAATTCACCATCACCTCGATACTACATTATGTCTTAGAGTATTGAAAAAATTGTACCTAATTCCTATTGTTTAAGCCGCCATAGAACATTCCACCTGAATACTTTCAGATATAATATTGCCTACTTTACTCCTCTGCCTCAAATGTGTCGACTATATAATATGATAGAGTTTGCTAATGTAGACATTTTTGTCGATAATCTCTAGTTTCAGAAAAAAAAGTCTCGCTATTACTTAAAAATATGTAACAATGATTGGGCTAATTATATTATGTATCACTTGTGTCTCTCTTTGTGTCTCTTGTTTCTATTGTATTACGTATCATTGAGTGAGTTTTTGTCATTTTATATTTTGTGTATATTAACTGTGTTTTTATAACTAGATTGTTCTCACGTAAGTGTGAACATCTGTAAAAACCTAGTATAAAAAAATAAATATATATTGAACAAACCATAAACTTGTCTTTATCAGAAAAGCGTGGGAAAGACTTTGATCTCATTTGCTTTTAAAAAATAATCAATTGTATTATTGACTCGCCTTATTTGTTGCAAATCATCCAGTTCAACATTCCTTGCCGTAGACTCAGAAACAATGAATTGTTTTTTTCTCGATCTAATTATGGTAACCATTCTCCACTGTCCAGAATTTCGAGACTTGTTAACTCAAGCCCGGGCATTGAAATTTTTGGTACCAGTCTAAATGATTTTTGTCAGGTTTTACGAAGAAATTATTAGATATTGTCTTTTGAATCCTTATACATTTTCCTAACTAGCCGTGTAGAATTTACATATAAATCATTTGTAGTATTGCTTGAGTTAGCAAACTATACAAAGTGTGCATGTAATGCGATCGTGAGAATGTCGATATAGCCACGCGTAACAGCACAGGTTGTAAGCGTAATTACAAGCGGTTTAAGTAAAAATATATTACCCGAGTAGAACTTTATCATTAGTTTCCTGACTTAATGTAATCCGATGTCATAGTTTATTTTGGTTACCACAATGAATAAAATTCATATAAAGATGTACTTAAATTTATATTCGACATTTAAGGCAATGGCGGAAATGTGTAGAACATCACAATATGATGTAAATAATTACTGAGGAAACATACGATGAATTTACTTCTATTTTTAGTTCTGGAAATATGGAAGTGGCGCTAATTCAGATGTAGTTAGGTTTATGTCACTTCTCAGTAGAAAACTCACCTTACCACATTCCCGTAGAAGTGATTCATCCGAACTAATTATCCACATATCTGGTACTGGCCATCAGAGGCGTGCATTCCATATGGGCAAATAAGCACTGCCTTTCCTACCTTAATCACGTAAAGAAATTTAATAATATTAATATTTATAAAATTATTGCAAGAAATCACAATATACGCTTTCAAAACTACGCACGAAGTTACAGACATGCGTGTCATATTTAAATGTTGACTATTCTACACGAAAAATATTCGTGTGTGTGCAATGCGCATTCGGGGGAAGACTCGTTTGTGTTAGTGTCGAAAAAGGCCGTGCCTTTCGGTACAAATCACAAATGTAGCAATCGGTGCCATCTGTTGGTACCTTGGTATAATTAACATATTATATTGACTTTATTTTCGTTCGTTCGAAAAAAATATACAAATTTTATATATCCAGTAATTGGCTTGTAATATGCATAAATAAAGCGGTTATTTGAATATTCGATGTGACAGGCAATCCCAACATCGGCTAAAGCCAGTAGCTTAGCCATTTCTTAGCGAAAATTTGCCTGAGGAATTGAAACGCTTCGGCCAAATTTCAAAATGATGTTCTGAGATCTTATTTTTTTACAATGCTATTTATAAAACCATTTATTATAGGTAGCAACTCTGGTCTGATAGCCGTCCTCAAACTTTGCAGATTCTGAGGTAGGTATATTTCTCGTATGTATTTTTATTGTATCTGTATGTTTCAAACCCGTACCCGTAGTGTTTTTAAATTTTCATTTACATGTTTGCCTTGAAGACTTTGTTAAATTTAATATAATGTACCGAAAATGAACAATCCCAAAATGAGTTGAATTGATAACTCATGGGAATGCAACATTGTTGTATGTCTTTAAATTTAAAGACATTTTATCACAAATCAATATTAACACCAATAAGAAAATCAACAAGGAGGATAAAAGACATTTTTTTAATATTAAAGCCTATCACACAAATACGGGATATTTGTCTCCTTTACCGCGGATATTAAGAAATTACAATACCATACACTGCTCTAATAATGAAATAGACATTTTTAATGACACAATTAATCAATTTAATTTTTTTTTACCATTAATATCAAACTGATAATGTGATGATGCCCTTTGTTTAGTATCAAAACAGTGTACCATCAGCACAGGTGACAATCATTGTTTATACACTTACTTTATCATATGTTTTCGACCTTTCACTTCTTTTTCATTCTTATTATCATTTTAGCGAGATAATGTTTGCTGTTATTTATTGTACTTATTTATTATTATTGCAATGTAAACATTCAGTATGTAAGTTTTTGGGGTATTGCATGTTTTATGTACTAAAATAATATATATATTTTTTTTTAATTAATAATTATAAATAAAACTCACAATGTCTGCGGTAAGGTTTTTAATATCAATTAATTCACTGTTTTTCCTACGGCCTACCCTAATTTAAAAACTGTTTGCACGCCACTGCTAGCCATACTGGGCGCAATTACATAAATGTCATGTTTAGTACTTCGGTTCTCGATATTTGCATTTCACATTTCGTTTCCCAGAAATTGAATTTCACTTGAAACAGAAGTGAGTTATTTGCAGTACAAATATTTATGTCTTGAATAGAGGATGCTCGCCTATTGCTTTTCAGTTTAGAGTTTGTTGTTACGTTCCGTTTACTAGCAAATGAGTGTACCTCGAATGTTAACGGGGATAGGGACGTCGGAGAGTTATTATTTATTCATTCAAAATAATGATAGTATTATTACGCAATACTATAAACATAATATTTTTAAATACAAAATATTTTATAAATTTACATAGGCTTAGCTTTTATCAAAATCTAATCAGAAATTTTACTTTTTTCGGACCGTCCCATTGTATGTTTTACAAAATATTTAAAATATAAATATGATTTTTAAAGTGAAAAAAAGGTACCTACTTCACTATATAGTAATGACCTGTTTATTCTGTCACTATTTCTAAAAGTGACATTTGCCGCCTTATATGTTTATATTTCCATAAATAATTGTAAAGCTTGGTAGCTAATAATGTTTAGAGTTGGCAATAAACTAGTTGGTAACTTACACAAAATTGAGTTTTTCTCGTGTTAAATCTACGCAAATATTTATATTTTTAATCAATTTCATTTGCTGAATGACAGCTGACTGCTGTCATTCGAGAGTACCGGAACCGGAGTTAGGCAAGAAATGAAATTTAAAAAGTGAAAATTTGTTCCCGAAGAAGGTTGAGTTCAACTGAAACCAGTCGATAATGTATAAATATAAATAAAATAAAGTGCATTAAAACAAAAACAGAAATTCATTTAAATTATAATGTCAAACCACAAAGTGATTAATTTCTTCGATAAATTTATATCACTGTTTATTTATTCTTAAATTTAATTATGAAAACAAAAACATTAGCCACCCATCTCACTAGGACAATCCTGTGTTGAGATGAGCGGCAACACAATTTAATAATAATCCGTAAATTTCAATAAGCGAACAATAATACATGAATAAAAATTACTAAATATTAATAAGTAGATAATAGTAAATAAACAATAAAGATCGGATAATAATAATTAAATAATAATAGTAAGTAAATAATGATCAGTAAATAGTAATAAGCATATAATAATACACATTCAATATTAAGTAAATATTAATAAGCAAATAGTAATAAGTACATAATAATAAAAATAAGTAAATAAAATTATGTGAATAAAACTATGTAAATAGTTATAAGTACATAATTATAAAAATAAGTAAATAATAATAAGTAAATAAAATTATGTGAATAAAACTATGTAAATAGTAATAAGTACATAATTATAAAAATAAAAATAGGTAAATCATAATATGTAAATAAAAATAAAAATGGGTAAATAATAATATGTAAATAAAAATATGTAGGTAAAAAAAATAAAATATAAGTATATATTAATAAGTAGTAATAAGTAAGTAGTAATAAGTAAATAATAAGTAAATAAATAAATAAGTAGTAATAAGTAAATAATAAGTAAATAAATAAATAGGTAAATAATAAGTAAATATACTATAATATAACAGTTTTAAAATAATATCAAAAAAATTAATTATAATTGGGAACCTGCCACTCGCATATTTTCGGAGGAAGTTAATTTTTAACTGTGAAAAATATAATGGCTTTAAATATGTATTATTTATTATTATATTTTCTGATCTATCTCAGAAAACGCTGATTCTGAATATGTAGCTTTTATTATATATAATTATACGTAAAACTGAAAAAAAATCTCATCAAAACACATTGTCATGTTGGTACAACTTCATTTGGAACATCTGACGTTATATATGCATTCTGTTTTTGGATTAGTATGGAAATTTTTATTTTTCGATTTTGTTTTGTATTTTAAACATGTGTTTTTTGTTTAGTTTTGGAGAAATTTAAACTTTATTTGGGTGACTTTAAGCTCTATAATTTTTGTTCAATATAACAAACTCTTATTGATGAAAGAAATTAGAGTAATCATGAGCAAACCAATTATCAATACGGATATTATAATAATGTTAATACTCAACACTATTATTATTCTTAGAGTTATAGTTTCTAAAAAGGTACATAATTTTATTACTTATGTTTAGTTAAGATTTACTATGAATAGAAAATAAAATTTTGTGCGGTAAAGCTCATCCTTGTTTTGACATTTGATAATCTAATCTCAAAACTGATCAAAACCGACCGGCCATAGATAGATTTGGGACATTTGGCAGATTTTGAAAAACTGAAACTTTGAACATTATTTTAACTATGAAAACACTAACTTTGGTATTTAAGTTTGAATATAATTATTGATAAAAAAATGGACTGGAGTTCCTCATTGAAGTAAAACATTATTATTAAAAAAAGTTATATATTTTATAAGTCAATCGTCAAGATTGACTTATAAAATTAATTCATTCATTCTTCTTGTACTAAATTCTTAGTTTTCTCAGTAATGCAACTATATAATAATATTATTGTTTGTTTTCTCATCGTATAAAGCACATGGCTGCTAAAGATGAATCAAAAATTCTTTAAGGCAATACTGACAGTATTAAGAAAAACAAACTTTACTTTACGCATAATTAACCTTGGAAATATTGGGAAATCCGGACGCTGAACGAGATTAGCTTATCTAAATATTTTTACCAAACTTTTTGTTGTGTCTACGTATCCGGTTCCGATCGAATCCAGTTAAGTGCTTACTCATTGGGGATTGCCTTTTTTTAAAAAGGATTATAATATAATATATTTATCGGGTAAGTACTCGGATTTTTATTTTTAATAAAAAAATGCATTATTTTGAAGCATTTTATTTTTTAGATACTTTTGATTTCAGCAGAATATCGGGTAACTTATATGCTATGATTCACTCACATTTAATATATCTTTCTTGGATCTGTGGATTTGCTACCAAAAAAACTGATTTCAGAGATCCAAGTCATTCAAAATTGAGCTCTACGAAATATATTTAGTTTGACATGGGGCACACACGTCAAATACATCTACAGAAACTCCCAAATACTTCCGTTTAACACCATTCCCACCTGTGAATTTACAAATACTATCTTGCATGTATAACAACACTCGGCACATACTAATACCACACTCAATTACAATCGCAACGTACACCAACACAACACAAGAAACCACAACAAACTACATATACCAAAAATACACTCGACAAAATAAAAACTTTAGAATGTATAGCTTACACACAATACAATAAATTACCCAACGATATTAAAAATGCAAGCCAAAGTGAAAGGTCTCAACGTAAGATCCTTAAACTCTATTCTTTGAAAGAATACCTTAAGGAGTAATGCTGTGATGTGTCTCAGTAATAAGTACAACTATATAATATAGACTTTTATTTCAGGACCGAGTCATCCAAAAATTCTCTATTACCTAGACTTCACCCAGAAGGTAATACATTTTCAGACACAGTAGATATGTTCAACTGCTCGGAATACAAATACAAACAGACGATTATTGCATACATTCTCAACAAGTATTAATATATGTGTCCAGGGAATGTGACGTATGTTTTGAATATTCGCCTCTGTAACTAATTACTTGGAATGGTACTTACATTATGTTATTCCTGTATTTGTTAATTATTTTATCTATGTACCTACTGTGACGTGTTTTGCACCTGCTTATTATAACTAACTATATATGTAAAACCCCATAGAGGGCGTATACAATACAATAAATAAATAATATACCAATGATGTGTTTCTTTATAATAAGTGTCTCTGTACAATCATATTATAATGTACCAGTGATATGTATTTATTACAAATGCAAATTAAATGTTATTAATGTACTCTGAATGTTAATTATGTATGTTAAATATTAAGTATGTTTGTTTCTAAAAACTGTACTGCAGGTTCTGCATGTGATCCCACAATGAGTTTCTTAACTCTTGGGAATAAAATGCATGATGTGTTATAATGTAACTTTAATTTTTGTCCTTATAATCTCATTATCGTAAAGCAGGAAAATTGTAGGACAATTTTTTTACCATGGTACATTATCAATGTAGGTGCTGCGCATTAGAATAATAATTGGATGATTTTTATAGCGCCGTTTTTCGTGAAAAATCACCCAAATATTTCTTGCTAGGGTTTATCTTATTACGTACAAAAATGATTACCCATTCCAGACGTCATATTATTAATTAATTGATAAACTAAAGTTTTTAAGACAAGATTTTTGTGCATAGCGCAAGGGGTAACAATTATTTTAATAAACAATAATTATTAGCCTGAAACACTCATCCAAATTGAAAAAACCTTCCGAGCAAAGATAAATGTCGCCGACAGGACTCGAACCTGCACCCTTCTGATTCCGGTCAGATGCTCTACCGTTGAGCTACGTCGGCTTATCGCAAACCCGCCAAGTTAATCAATAGTGTTTCATTCAATAATTACTGTTTTTTTAAATATATTTCACCTGTAAACAACCAACTTTATTAGTATGAGGAAGGCTTGTAACGGCTAAATCCCTCAATAGATGGCGTCGAGACAAATTATGTCTACATTTTATTGGTGAAAAATGTTTTTGACTTGTCAAATATTTATTAATTGATAAACTAAAGTTTTTAAGACAAGATTTTTGTGCATAGCGCAAAGGGTAACAATTATTTTTATAAACAATAATTATTAGCCTGAAACACTCAAATTATGTCTACATTTTATTGGTGAAAAATATTTTGACTCCTGACTCCGAGTCCTGTCGGCGACATTTATCTTTTCTCGGAAGGTTTTTTTTCAATTTGGATGAGTGTTTCAGGCTAATAATTATTGTCATATTATTAAGTTTTATCTTGGAAAGATATGATTTTGCACGCACAGGACATAATACTAGAAAACACTGCATGTCGCATCATATTGCAGTTCCTATGTAATACTCATTTGTTATGTATCGATATTACATTTATTAGGAGTTTAGTAGCTAAAATAGAGTTGGTATTTTAAAAATATATTAATTTTGTCTTTTTTTCTAATTTAGGACTGGAGAATAGATTAAAAAAAATTACAAATATTTATAGTTATTTACAGGGGACTATGAAAAATTCCAGTTTTTTCTGTAAATTACTTTAGGTGGGTACTGACCGGATGGCTTTGCTATATAAATTGGGTATGTAACTGTGCCATTCATGGATATGACTTTCTTAAGAGATGAGTTTTGTGTTTGCTCTGAATTCTGTCGCGTCTTTAATCAATCTTAAATCGTACGGCAGTTTATTCCAGGCTGACACGCCGAAAGCACGTTCGCCGAACTTAATATGTGTGCGCTTCTACGTACACAATGGTCGGTTGCTTAGCAACACTTGGAAAATACACCGAGAGCAGTTGTATTCTGCCATTCTGTGAACTCTGAAAATGTCTGTAAAAGTCTAAATATTTGATATGTTTTCAATAATCGGATTATGAAGGGCCACGACAAACAAAATACCTCTAGATATATCCTTAGATACCACCGACTGCGTAAATAATTATATCGGTCTCTAAGTACGTATTCGGTATCTTCTTTGCCGAATAGTAAGAAATTGGACGAATACCGAATATAAACATTACGTGAATAGGTGTTCTCTTTTCGGTAACTTTTAGCATTTTTTTTAATTATTTATTGATGATTCCAAAAAAACAAAATATTACATATCGTCACCTTAATTAGTAATTTTCTATAAAATTGGGTTTGATTGCAACCTTTTAGCATTAATAAAAAAACATATGACTACGAAAACCTCATCTCTGTATGATAATTATAAGTGAGAAAAAACAAATCAAGAAAAAAATATTTCAAAAACAAGAAATTAAAAAAAGCGATTGGTTTGAAAAAATATTTATCTGAGGCAGCATGGCTACACTTTATATTTATTTGCCATTTATAATTGAATCATAGAATGCATCATAATATAAAAACTGTTTAAAATTGTACTACATACAACATTAAAAAAAATCTTATAACAAAACAAAAATGCTATTTCATGCATTTATTAGGTACGTAAAGTAATTGTTTGTTGCAATATAAATAAATTCATTTGAAAACAAGCAAGTGCCCTGGCCTGGATTGCTCTGTCGAACAACAGTTTGCTATGTCTTTATTACCGTGGGCTTAAAGATCTTTCCTGTGATGAGCGAGTGGAAATTTTACAGAGATTGCGGGCGGCAACTGTTGATAGATGAATTACTGTACAAACTGACTAACTCTATTTTTCATCCAGCTGCAAACAAGGCGTCGAAAACAGCACCGTTCTGCGAGTAACATAACACCGGATCTCTTTAAAATTTATATTGTATCGACCCTTTCAAATTTCGATCGAGTGAATCAATCTCACAATATTATGTTTTTTGTCTGGAATTTTTCTTCTGCTGCTGCCGTCTCGAATTAACGGGACACCTTTACCTGCTCGGTGCTTACTGCCAGTGACGGGTGTCAGGACGAAACTACACAGACGTGAATTTCACGTACCAACACAGATAAAATAGCACAATTCAAAATTATATTGGGTTTAAATTTTGGAGTGTTTAAAGGTGTGCTGAATAAATTTTATATCGGAAAAAACTGAAGAAAAGAAGAATGTTAGAAATAAGGTATTTTTATTCCCAATATTATTATTTGAACATCTGGAAAACGATAAATATTTTTCCGATATTGATTATCCCTCTCCTTTAATATTTCATATGACGCGTGTTTACGTGTGTACTAAATACATATAATGTTGTAAAAAAGTTACATCTGACGAAACACTAATTTAGTATTTACGCATAATATGCGCCAATACATGATTTACACATTTTACAACAGAATGTTTTAATATGCTACTCATTCCATTTAGATTTAGATTTAGATAAATCGTATTGTAATTTTTTTTTGTATACAGTGCCGGATAACATTTCTCCCTCTTCCTGTGTCAACTGTGGTTAGAGATGCATAAATGTGGAGATAATTTTCTCTATCCAATTCTTTATGTACTTATTATGGCTTTTATTTATTTTTATTTCAAAGAATTGTAAAGTGTGTATTATGTGCTAGCGGCACTTGCCGGTAGCAGTCTTATATTTAAGCCCGCTCACTAAGGTAATGGAGGGTATAAGATATAATTTGGGCGGAGACGGAGGGGGTCGGTAACGGTGGTTGGATTTATATTTATAAACTTCGGAATGGAAATTACAAGGGAATGTATAAATTATGATTATCTTTTATGTCATCTCAATTTATTAAAATTATCAGAACGTGGAATAATTACAGACTTAACTTGTGTATGCAAAATTGTAAATTCAATTATTGATAGCCCTGAACTATTTATTATATGTGATTCCTTTCCATGTACCACAACATCAAGCCATTATTTACCTTATTATTGTGACAATTCCAATACTATATCGCCCCGTTATAATTTAGGTAATAATTATAAAGATATTGTCAAAATGTATAACACATCAATAACAAAACATAAACATATGATATTTAAATTTATTTCGCCAAGCAGAACTAGTATTGATTAAATTACCCACCTCTGCTTCGAACTGATCGATTTGTCATCATGAAAAAACTTACTGGCTACGAAGGTATTGTTAAAAAATATATTGTGAATTTAATGTTGATCATTAAATTTATCATCGAAAAATTTACATTAAATACAAACTTCTTTTGTTTCTGATTTTTTATACTTTTTCCGTGCCATTGTTTATAATATAATTCATATACGAGTATACATACGATATGATTATTCACATAGGTGATTTTTCACAAAAACGGCGCTATACAAATCATCCAATTATTATTATTATATATATATTTACTTTTTCTTTTTTTTTTTAAATTTTTTATTTGAATTTGTATGAACATTTCTGCAATATTAAATAATAAATGAGACTGTACTCATAAAAAAATGTTGAATGTGTAAATCCTAATCTGGTTGTAAATAAAAAAGAAAGTATATTAAAAAAAAAATAATTTAAAAAAATTAAATAAATAATAAATTAAGAAATAAATACTAAGAATAAAATAGGTATATGTAATTAATTCTTCAAAAATTACCTTCCGCTAGAAATAAACACATTTATGAAAAATATTGGAAATGTTATAGAATTTTTTCGAAGTCTTGTAATTTACAGTAGGTGTTCTTTTTTTATGTGTATTTTCGTCTATGTATAATTTCGTCCATTTATAATTTGTACGTATAATTCACTTCAATTTTTCCCATACTCCTCAAATATTCCACGTAGTCAGTCCACCACCTCGCTTCAACCGGAGCACCCACGTGGCAACAATAATGTTCGGTTTCCTTTCATCTGACATGGTTTTACCGTGTTCAGCTCATCGTTGACTTTTGTAGATATAGAATCATAGGATGGTTTCATGCTTAAAGAATCGTCTAGCTCACGGTTCATTTTAATTCCGTAGGTTCTATTTTCTAGCATAGTGTAAAGAAAATACTACATTCCTATAAATATATAAATAATATTATATAATGTCATTGTAGGTACTACCCACGTAGAAACCCAGTTTTCAACATGCCGTAATTTTTGCATAGAAACGATGTGCAAACATCGCTACTTTTCCATTGATACATTTTCTCCGCCTTACAAAAACAGTTCACTTGATCGCTAACGCGTCATGTCATTAATCTAATAATAAAAATGAATCCGTTTCTAAAATCGCAAACAATTCTCAATGGCTGCAATGTATTTCGGTTCAGCGGATTCGGAATCAACCATCTAAGCGGGGATCAAATAAAAACTGACAACGCTCTTTACAGGCTGCGGAATGCATACTATGTAAATGGACAGGTGCTACTGCCATTACTGCGGACTACCTTTGTTTTATCATCAGGAAAACACATTTTTTATACTTCACGTGAATAAAATCTCTAACCTCATGACAGGAAAACAACCAAGCATAGCTGCGCGATATTCCTAGAATATAGAAGAAAAATAACATCTGACCTTATATTTTTATATAAAAGAATTATTTCCTAACTAGATCGTTCTGAACTCGTACATTTCATTAATTTCAAAGAACCTCTGTGCTCTACCTGGTAATATGTATAGTTTCGTAGCAACAATTCGGAGAAACTCGGAGTCGGATGTCGCTCTAATCCCCGCTACATACATGGAAATACCTCAAACATTGATTTATTTTTATTTTCAGAGGATTCCAATGAATATAATGGCTTTAAAAATATATATTCATATAGATCAGGAAACGCCGATTCTGAATATATAGCTTTTAATATATATAATCGTACGTACAATTTATAAATCGTTATTTAAGAGCGAATAAAAAATCATCTCAACAAAACAACTTGTTATGTTGGTACCATTGCATTTGGAACATCTGTGTTTTCAGATTAGTATGGACCTTTTTATTTTTCAATTTCGTTTTGTATTTAAAATATGTATTTTTTAGTTTTGGCGAAATTGTAACTTAATTTCGGTGACTTTATATTTGTTATTCAATATAAAAAAACTACTATTAATGAAATAAATTGGAGTATTGATGAACAAACCAATTATCAATACGGATATTATGATAATGTTAATGCTCATACTATTATTATTCTTTGAGTTAAAGTTTCTAAAAAGTTACATATTTTATTACTTTCATTAAGTTATGGTTTACCATTAACAGAATATAAAATTATGTGCGGTAAAGCTCATCCTTGTTTTGACATTTGACATTCTAACCTCAAAACTGATAAAAACCGACCGGCCATAGATTTGGAGCGCTTTAGCGAACTTTGAAAAATTATGAAAACTAACTGACCGGTCAGTGGCTGAGTTGGCATCGCGTTTGGGTCTCACCCAGGCGTCGTGAGTTCAATTCCTCCATTTACGACACAAGCAACATCTTCCGCTTACTGTGATGGTAGTAGGAGATTTTCAAATATTGTCACGTTATTCGTAACCAGGGAATATTTGTCTTTCTTTTTAAAAAAAAACAAAAAAAAATGTTAATATATAGGTTTGATTATCATTACTGATAAAAAAATAATAATTGGACTGCAGTTCCTTATTCAAAAAACCTTTAAATTATTTATTTTTTAATCTCATTTGACCCCGTTACATCTTTCTGAATCTCGGATTTTCCATATCATTATGTGCATGTTATATCTGTATAATGAACATGGGCACATATTGCATAAATTTTACTTTTATTTCTCAGATCATTGAACATAAATTCTATGATCGGAGGGTATTATAGACGGCCCTAATTTACTCAGTTTAATTACCTTCCATATACCAAATGGAACTCCTCTATCAAAAACTCTATTTAACTGAAACAATAATATCAGGACTGACTCATTTAGTTACACGGAAAATAATTACATGAAAGCTATAATAACATACCTCTTCCAAAAATACTATTACAGCGCCCTTGAGGTGATTTTTCACAAAAACGGCGCTATACAAATCATCCAAGTATTATTATTATTATTATTATTATTGCTGTTAACTTATTCTATAGTAATATCGCGCCTTTGAAGTGATTTTCTCACGAAAACGGCGCTATACAAATAATCTATTTATTATTATTATTATTTGGTTATGTTTTATAATGTATTTACTCCATGTTACTTCTGTATCATTATTATACTGTATTATCTATTTTACTTAATATGTAAAAGCCCTTATGGGCGTATCTAATAATATATTTTCATATGAAGCGGTAACTCGGTGATGTGACATTATAATTTAAAAAAATAAAATAATAACTTTGTTTACATCACTTTTATTTATACTTTTACAAACCGGGATTATTGTTTTATTTTTTAAAGTATATAATAATCATTTTAAAAATAAATACATAAATAAAAATACCTCCACGCAAAAATTCTTCAAAATTTTTCCATGACCCACGCCAAAGAAACTTTTTGATCTTTTTTTTAATGATTTGTTTTTTGCACTCCGATTTTTACATGTGAAAATTACAATAACACCCAGCCCGAAATCCTCACATTTTTTATTACGATTTTTATGTGTTTTAGAAAAATATTCTTAAAAACTTTTTTTTTTCGTTCATCGGGAATTGAACTTGAGACCACCGACTCGTAGTCAAGGGACTACTCATTTGCAATCGTCATGTTATTTACCTATTTGAAATAACTTTACATTAATTTGTCATTCATTTTTCCTTTAAAATAAATAATGATTGTCTACCATGTAACGTCTATATTAGTCCATATTTTCAATGAACATGGCAAAACAACTGAGAACAGAACACATGATTTGTCTTGAGCAAATAAAAGTTTCAATGTACAGATATTATGTAGGTAGGATCACAAAATAAACAGATTTGTAAATATTAATAATATACAATATGCGCAAATCGCATTTTCCACAGCCTGCAAGAAACTTAAGCCAAAAACTAAAAAAAGGGAAACGACCACAACAATCGAACAATGTGTTCAGAAAAAACCTTTTTTGGTTTGTGGTTTGCACCTACGAACAGGAATAAAATGATATCATTTTATCCGTCATTCTAGCGCATAGGAATTCAATGTGTCACTGCTTCAACAATACGTTATCACTACAAATGTAACGAACTAACGAACCTCCCTCGCTCCCGCCGACAAAGTGTGATGATTATTATTTGTTGACGATGTTCAGGAATTAAGATCGCCTCGTTGATTGGCCCGCATTGCGCCTGCGTCAGAATGAAAGCACGTGCTTTTCCCCCCCATTCGTATGAAAAGCGGCTCACTGCCGGCGGAACGGTTTAGTTTACTGTGTGGCTTGATACGCGATCAACCTCTTCAAGTAAAATAAATATACTCCATCGAATCTCAAATTTAATGTAAAACCGCGGTATTTATCCATTTTAAGCCGAATTTAAAAAAACGGTACTTATCTACTGGTACAAAACATTTTACGGCCATAGAATTTATTGAAAATTCGAACAAAGTGAAAAGAACAAACCCTTTCAGATTTCGCAAACGCGTTGGAAGAAAGCTGTTCTCAGTTTGAATAATTTCAGTCATTCGGCGATCGTTCGCGACGGAGTTAACAACGAAAGTTGTCCCAATGCGTTGTTTCATCTTTTAATTTAATTATTAGAAATGGCAGGAATTGTGCGTCCCGATTTAAATCATCCGTAAGATAAATACTATTTATCGACTTTTATTATTTACCGGCGAAAGACAATCAAGTGACTTGGGGGTTTAAAAAAGTTTAAATTATTGTGTTTTAAACTAAATAAATTTTAAAAGAAGTGATTTGGTTCAACGAAAGAAGGGAAGAGAGTACGATTCTTCTAATTTCACAAGTTTTTGGTAAGTAACTGTCAAATCATCAATTAATTTTAGGTCCGGCGACTGACGTTTGATACAATTAAAGTTATTTGGTTATATGTATAAAAACGTATCATATCATATTTATAAAATTTAGGATATATTATAATGGGTGGAATAAATTACTTTTTGTTTACGTTAAAAATATTTAAATCATCTTAAAATACTACTGATTAAAAAAATCAACTTCATAACTTTTTTTACGGTAACTCCACATAGGAGACCCTGAAGGAAATAATTTCCCTCAAGGCCTATATCATCAATAACTGGAAGAAAACATTAAAAAAAAATAATAATAATATGTGAAACATTTTTTAAATAAACAATAAAAGTTTGTTTTTTTAATTTTAATTTTGTTTTAGTCTTTGATTTTTTTTATAAAATAAAGAAAAAATATTGATAAATAATAAAAAAAATATTATAGTATTCCTCACGATAATTCATGGATTTTGCAATAAAATTTTGTAGATACATTTTTTCTTCAAATCTTATGAATATTTTAATTCATTTTTTTAAAACTCCCTTAATTGAGAAATCCTCATGTTTAGAGAGAGAATACTATTATTTTTATTTAATATGTTTTTTTTTTACAAATAAGTACATAAATATTACACACATAGTATCAAATTAAACATAAAATAACTGTTCTTAACTATAAAAAAACAGGTTCTTATGTTTATTGAGGAAATTACGCAAGTAGTAAAATCATATTAAATAAATATTTCCTTCAAGACATTAAACAAACAGACTAGGTTACAAATAATTTTTTTAACTATTCGGAAAATTTTTAATTTGAAACTACCCTCTAAACAGTAACTGAATAGTTACTTAATATATAAGGAAACCACGACCCGCGAGTCAAATTCGCCCCCTGCCTGTTTTAATCCGACTCGCAAACTAATTATGGTTTTAACATTTTAAAACCAAAAACAAAGATTTAAAAAAAATATATACTATAAAAGCCGTCGATAGTAGATACGTTGACTGCGATATCTTCAAATCTGTCAATTACATCAAAACAGCGAGTGTCGATAGGTAAGAAACTAAACGTTTTCCATCAGAGAAATAAAATTTTCAAAGAAAAATGTGACAATCTGTTTTTTACTGATGGATTAGAACTACCTGGGTGTTCACACTTTTGCTTTCTGGCCCGCCGAATCTGAAAATTTATTGATCTGGCCCTTTACAAAAAAAGTTTACTGAGCCCTGCTGTACACGATGAAACTGTACATAAATGTCTGTATGTTCCCATTTATTATGTTTTGTATAAAAGTCAATTTAAAGCTATCTAAAGCCTGTAATTAATTTCACACATCGCGGCGTAGGTAGAAGCGAAACTTCTAACTATTTAGTATAATTGAGTTTTGGAACTTACCATTTTCAATTATTGCTATTTGTTGGACAATATCTTGTTCAATTTATAAATGATAAGATATCGCACTATCGTAAATATTTTTTTACATTTAACGGTTAAATAAGCAGGCAATTTATTATTACCGTATTTAATCGAAATAACCAAATCTATGGCCGATCGGTTTTGATCAGTTTTGAAGTTAGAATGTCAAAACAAGGATGAGCTTTATGATACATAATTTTAGTAAACTATAACTAAATATAAGTATTTTTTTTACCTTTTTAGAAACTTTTACTCAAAGAATAATAACAGTATTGAGCATTAAATTTATTATAATATCCATATTGATCATTGATTTGCTCATGAATACTCTAATTGTTTTCATTATTAGTTTTTTTTAATATATTTAACAACAATTATAGAGCTTAAAATTTGTTCAAAACTTGAAAAAAATATATTTAAAATCCAGAACAAAATCTAAAAATCAAAATGTCCATACCAATCCAAAAACAGAATGAGCACGTGACGTCAGATGTTCCAAATGCAATGGTACCAACATAATTAGGCGTTTTGATGAGATGATTTTTTATTCACTTTTAAATAACGATTTATTAATTCTACGTATAACTAACTGTACATAAAAAGTTGTATATTCATAATCGGCGTTTGCTGATCTATATGAACATATATCTTTAAAACCATTATACTTTCCACTGGAGTTCCTTATTGTTGATGTTTGAGTGTAATACTACTTTTTTTTCTTTACTAATGTGTAATTTACATATAAATTATTTTGCAATGTTTAGATACTTTTTGATAAATTTCGATGAATGAACTCACCGCTACATATTTTTTAAAATATTATTCTTATCTTATCACTAAACAAAACAAAATCATTATTTAAATGCCAACAAACCCAGTAAATGTGAATAATACTTATTTATGACGGATATATTATTGTCGAATTGAACCAAATTGTTTCCTTGTGGTGTGCGCGTGCGCACTGTGTACTGGGCGACACCGCGCATCTTGAATACCTAATTAGTTGAATTAGCAATAGATAAAAGTCGGAAGTCGGAAGGAAGTTCAACTTCTTCACCTTCACACCACGCATGCTCCGATAGCTGATAACTGATCACGGTACTGTCAGTACTGCCTTGTTACGTCTGGGTTCTCGTCTCTTCCTGCGGGGGCATTGGCTTCGAACCCGCGACCTTCTATACCGATAAACAATAACGTCAGTTGCCAAAAAGCCAGCGACCGATGACAGTTTTTGCATAGTAAGACTTAAAAAAGAAGCGATTGATTGTTGACGTGTGACGTGCTGCGACATTGTTGAAACGTTCGTAGCACCTTCTTAACTGGTGTATTTAATTATTATTATCAACTGCATTATTTATATCTAACTAGCTGATCTGTACCCGGCCTTGCTCGTTTTTTTTTTTTCAATTTATTAAGTTAGGAATTTTTGCTTATCGTTTGGGTGCCATAATTGATTTGACTAACCTCAATACAACATGGCGGGTTCAATATTTTTCATACTGATTTTAAAACGTTATAGCAACAGTTTTACATGATGGATTTCATTAAAACTACTCTCTAAACCTTTCCGGCACTAATAAGAACAAACCTATTTTCAAAGAAACTGGTCTTGTAATTTTCGAGAAAATCGAGAACACGCAGAGAAACATTCATTTTTTGTATATACAGAGATTACATAAATATATCGCTATTAACTTTCATTAACATAATATATACATATGTAGGTATACTCGTATTGTAAATAAAATGTCGCTTGATAGTAATGTTTAAGACAATAATATGATCCAGATGAGTAGATTTAGTTCCCCAAACCCATTTATAGAATACAATATTATTTTGTTTCACCCAACAGAAGCATAGCTGTTATCAAAGACTGTCTTTTCCTGAATTTTAATAAAAATCACAAACTAATTTCAATAACTTAAAAGTTAACCTTAGTCATATTGTAAATGCACACGAATTTATTGATTACCTATACATGTTTGCAAATGTAAAACTTCTGGTGTAATATTGTTCGTATAGACAGGCGTAGGCAATTCATTGTGAAATGATCGATTATTTCAATATATGCCTCCTTACTGTATTTTAATAACATTTGATGGTTATTAATTATAACAAAATAAAACAAATTTACATTGTTTAGAGCCGCCTTATATAATAAAGTGGTTATATGTTATATTTATTACCTTTCGGGAATAATCGATTGATATTTCGAATTAACTGCTCTGATTCGATTAGGAAAAAAAAGTACGACTATTTTGACGTATTACCTGTAAAATCTATTTTACACTGTGGTTTTTTTTTACTTTACTAGTACAAATTACATTATGCATTGTATTCCCAAGAGTTAAAAAAACTCATTGTGGGATCACATGCAGAACCTGCAGTACAGTTTTTAGAAACAAACATACTTAATATTTATAATACGTAATTAACATTCACAGTACATTAACAACATTTACAACACATAATTTGCATTTGTAATAAAGACATATCACTGGTACATTATAATATAAGTGTACAGAGACACATCACAGCAGTATTCTTTCAAATAATAGAGTTTAAGCATCTTACTTTGAGACCTTTCACTTTGGCTTGCATTTTTAATATCGTTGGGTAATTTATTGTGTCGTGTTGAGCTATATTTTGTGTTGGTCTGATGTCGATATGATAACGGAATGCAATGCATCCATCTACATCAATTTAATCTACGTTCTTGACATGGTTCAAAGTGATGAATTATCAATTATAAACAAATATTTCGTGTCATTTGAAGATTTGGTGCAGGCCCTTCATTGTGCTCTGTTTACTTCGTTTATTATTATAAACCTTGTTACAGATCACAAAATTCTATTAACAATATAATATTGCAAATACTCGGAAACTTAAGTTTTAACACTTGCAACGGAGTAATACGTTTTACAAGAGGCAATTACTTGAAGTTCCATTGAATATAACTTTTTGTGCGGTCAAATGAACCGTGGATAATTTTGTTTAGTTGTTTTGCTAAACGATTTGGTTCTAGAATAGATTCATAACAGATACAGTTGACATGATTAAATACGTTTAACCTTACGAAATCATTCCGGTACTTTTTTTTGCACTGAAGAAATCCATGTCAATGTGTTTATTTTTTTCACTTCGACCGGCATCGAACCCGAAACCTTTGAATCTAAAGTTAAGGTCGCAGTATTGAGTTGTTACTGATATAATATCTGAATATAAAACTGTACCGTCGGTGTAGAAGTAGGTTACTACATGATAGGTAACTTTTCAAGGGAACGATGTAAAGCTTTGTTCAATAAAAAATATAGTAATACGATAATGCCACCTTGTAAGTTACATGAGTTGCACATTTGTGAACTTAAATTAAGGTTAGTTCCATGCATGTAAAAAAATAATTTTAATTACTTTGTAGCCAGATCAGTATTTTATAAGTAGTCAGTATGCTTTTGTAAAAAAAACATGACGGTACCACTTCATCGCGGTTCTTTCGGATACACATTCAAAAAACCTATTAAAAAAAGCGCAATACAATAAAATAAATAAATAACTTTTAAGGAAGTTTTAAATTCGCATATTGTATAATTTCACCTTGAAGATGAATGGCCAGGGCATTGCCCCCAAATTAATGAAAATCATCTACTGCTTGTACTGAAGGTATTTTAAAAAGTTGTGTGTTGTTTGTAACTAAAGAAACCTTCAAATCTCGATAATTTGGCATAATTACGCGAACCTTTGCGTATTTTATACAATTTCGGCACGTCTCTGAACCAACACTGATCTTATCGATTTCAAACTGCCCGCAAGATTTTTACAGGTATGTACCGACCTAACCTTAGAACCACCTACCTGGCTGCTAGCTACCTATTTATAAATTGAAATTTAGGTACATTAAGGAACCTCAGTCCAATTTTTGTTATGTTTTTTATTATGTTAATAATGACGTTCAAACATAAATACCAGTATACGTATATCGGTTTTTTTCTAAAGTTAGTTTTCATAGTTAAAATAATTTTCAATTTTTCAAAGCTCACCTAAACGCTCATCATTTTATATTCTATTCCTATTAAACCATAACTAAACGTAACTAAGAAAACTTTGACTCAAAGAATAATAATAGTACTGAGCATTAACATTATCGTAAAATCCGTATTGATAATTGGTTTGCTCATGATTACTCTAATTTCTTTCATTAATAATAGATTTTTTTATATTGAACAACAAATATAGAGCTCAAAGACACCCAAATTATGTTCAAATTTGGCCAAAACTAAAAAAAATACAAAACAAAATCGAAAAATAAGAATTTCCATACTAATCCAAAGACCAAATGCACATGTGACGTCAGATGTTCCAAATGTCATGGTACCAACATAACACGGTGTTTTGAGGAGGTGATTTTTTATTTACTTTTGAATAACTATTTATAAATTATATATAATACAGGCAAGTAAGTTTTATTTAATTAATTTGTCCTGTGACACAATAAATTTAATTAAAAATAATATGTAGTATATTTGCGCACGTTCCAGTATCGCCCTGGTGAAAGACCACCATTCACCACCTTCCTCTTCCCCTTCTCCTTCCCCTTCTCCTTCCCCTCCACATTACCTTCAGCCACACAACATTCCCCAATTGGGGGTTCCATGGTCTCACTGGCTCCAGACGATTGGGAGCAGTTGGGACTCTTGTGGGGTATTCATATAAAAAAAAAATCTGAATCGGCGTTTGCTGATCTGTCTCAATATATATTTTCAAAGCCATTATATTTTAATTGGAGTTCCTTATTACGAGGATTCAATGACTGATAATGGATGCAAGAGCAAATTTAAAAAAAAATCGTAAATGGGTAAAGGTCATAATTTTTTACAATAACAAATATTCAAAACCTACGTGCACAAAAATTTCCGGTCAAAATATTATATATTAATATATTTATTCACGTGGAATAATAAATTAATCAATAGCTGTGACGTAGATATAATGTAACATAAGTCGGGTCGAGTGGCTAAGTGGACAGTTATAAAACTTGAAACTGACGCAATATGGTCACAAAAAAGGTCCTTGAATATTAAAGTTTGGAAATCTTCCGATAGATTTTATTTTTCAATTTTATTGTGTTTCATAATTGACAAAGAATGCAATGGATTGGTTGTCCAACAAATACAGCCCATGAAATCCAAAATAACTTCGTGGTTGGTAACCGTGTGGGATTAATGTTTTTTTTATTAATGGACATTTGTAAGATTATGTAGAATATTATGTAGCGTTGTCTATTAATAATATCACCTCCGACGGTCTCCGTGGTTGAGTGGTTATGATCCTGGCGTGCGCAAGTAAATTTTATGTGATTAAATTATGTTATTGCACAATTTATTCATTAAAAATAATATGTAGTATATTTTCAAGTCGGTGGGCCCAATTTAAGTCGATGTATTATTGCTGTAGGGCCCCTCTTTTGTATTTATGTCAATGGTAATAAATATCACTCATCGTCCAGGTGCTTTACCCGTGTTATGTATTTTTAATTGCGTGGGTATATCTACACCCAGGGGCGTACTTTCCATATAGGAACATAAGCACTGCCTGCCCTACCCTACATACTTAAATAATATTAAATATTATAAAATGAAATCAATTAACACTTTCAAAAATACGCGCGAAGTTCCAGTTACGAACCGCAGCGCCGCGCGCGCCCCACCGACCGCCCTACTATTATAATAACGTGTTAAAAGCAAGAACTAGGTATGCAAAATGACAAACGTTCCATAATTCAAATGTTGAATGTATTCTACATTTAAAAAAATTACATGTGTGCGCAATGCGCATTCGAGGAGTTTTAAGAAAATCTGTGCCTTTCGGAACAAATTACGAATGTGACATTCAATGCCATCTGTTGGTACTTCTATTAATTAGTACAACTTCACTAACGAAATAATTATCATATTATGCTGGCTTTCTTTCATGCAATTGTTCCGTCAAAAAAATATGGATACTTCATGTGTCCAGTAATTGGCTGGTAATATGCATAAATCAAACGGTTATTTTGATATTTAGTGTTTGCATCTAATCCCAACCGACATCATCTAAAGCCAAAAGCTTAGCCATTCTTAGCGAAAACTTACAACGTTCGTTGTAAGTTTTTTTTTTAAATATCAATGAATTCTCTGTTATTCCTACTGCTTACCCTGATTAAACGCTATGTGCACGCCACTTCCTACACCTGGTGGTCTAGTGTTATCAAGTCTCGGCGAAATACAGCGAGGATTTGTAAAATGTACACAGTAAACAGGTTTCCTATTGTTAAATTATTCTAAATAAGTTTTTATTGCCTACCTGTCCGTGTGTAATAAATTAATTAGTATTTACTTGAATCAATCTTCTTTTTGTATTCCTTCACACAGCTTAATACAAATACGAGTATTGTGATCGAAATGTACAAAAAAGGAATCGATCAAATAAAGCTTTTATTGAGTTTCTTTGCTCTAACGAAATATTTACAGTAATAATTATCAATAATAAACAAATAATGCACGATAGTATAGCGTGATTGCAAAGTTGTTTCTAACCTAATGAATATATATATACATGTATTGGTATGCAATGATACAAGTACGTATGAAGTATAAATTGACTGTAAATAAATAACAAGATACAGTTTGCTGGTTAATGTCAAAGTCAGGGACATCCCCGTACCAGCCGACAGGTATGACTAGGTAGTCTTGTCTAGGTACTGCAATGACTAAATATATTTGTTCATTGAGGTACTGGTCACCTCCACGCGGCAGCAAAATGATTGTACTGGTGATGAGCAAAATCGAGATATCTTTTGGAATTGACAGATTACTTAGAACACTTTGAAAAGTTCGATTACCTTTTTAAATGTTTTGAAAATGCCCATCACTACATACTAAAGTGATGTTTGACCCCTTCAGGTCACAAGTGATGATTTGCAAAATGCGGTACAGGATTTATACCAGATAGCCACTTGACAAACGTCAATATCTCTCGAGTCGAGCTAAAAAACAAATACCGGCCCATTGCCATTCCGCTTCGTTTGGTACAATAAAAAACTGAGTGGTTTTGCTAAAATATTGCTCCTATTTGACAAGACAGCCATTATGAAAGATGATTACTCGTTTATAGAAAAGACAAGGTCACAGTCGTCTGAGTCTAGCTAGAACATAATTAATTATGTAATCAGTTGTTTCTAATGGGTTATGTAATAATTTGTGTACTGCACAATGTCGCAAGTTAAAATGTAACTAGAAAATGCGTTTAAATAAAGGCTGAATCTTTTCGCGCACATTACATATTTTCGCCATCTAGTAAATAATTGTTTAAAAAGTTATTCAGTTCGTACCTATTCTACTTCTTCTACTAAATTATATTGTTCTACTATTTGTAAGTTTATTTCGCATAAATATTCAAGAAGCATCAGCTAATCTACTGCCTTTCTAAAAAAAAACATAAGTTGACTTAAATTACACAAAATAAATTACGCACATGAGCAGACACATCTTTACATTATTCATAAATTCATAAAATAATTGAATAATTTGAGAGTATTTTCTTGTTAGAGCTGCAGAACAATGTCGTTAAACAGACGCGACACTATGGAGCCTGCTTGAGACGTTTAGATAAAGTAATTATAGGTACTGCACAACATAGCTTACAGACCACAGCAACCCAAAGCTCCCTCCCAGCAACCAACCCTAACGCAAACACTTCACTCCAATAAAAGATTTTCCGCAGAGTTATTGATTGTGACTTCTGTCTATGCCAGAATTCAATTTTCAATAATGTGTCAACTGCGAATTAACTTTTAATTAATTAATTTTTGTCTGTAAACATTCGCAACTAATTAATTATATTTTATAGGATAAAGTTTCACTTTCATAAGGGTGTGGGTTGTGTATGGCGTCATTGGGGTGCGGCTGACCTCTGAAATTAATATTTCATCTGAATATTTACGTGTTTTGTTATTCTCGTGAGAATATATCATTTTGCTAAGTTCAAGGCCGGCGGTGGCGGTAGGACAATGACTAAATAATACACGTGCTTTTATTACGCGTCTTTTTGGTAAATATGAATAAATAACGATGTTGCTTATTTTGGCCACCGCCGATGCATTTTAAAAATTATATTGATTTTTATTATGGCGTCGCAACCACCGATGTACTTAAATAATAAATCCAGTTCAAGTTCGAGGATTTCGTATTGACTTGGTAAACGATTCAAAATTTTGTAGCAAAAATAAGTGCATAGAACTTTTAATCCGAAACTGGTTTGACATAAACTAGCATTTGACCGAACAAACGTGGAATATTATGTATATCTGTGTCCATTCTTCTTACTATGATAGTATACTTTGTAATGCGTATCAGTCCAGTGGCGGCTGGTGACTTTTGAGTGAGCTATGTAGTTATTTTGTTATATTTCCCTCATTTCTTTGAATTATTTAGCATCTCTACCAAGTGATAACTAAACCGAACAATAATGCATCCTGTGAACATTTTTAACTGGGTTCTTTAACACTTATTCACTTAATAATCTGTAAATGTTCCAAAACAATAAATAAATTAAAAATCCACGAGAGATTCGTATTTCCAACAACGCAAAAGAAATTATTTTCTCTTTCTCTGTGAATTACTTAGGTTTATTTGAGTTCCAACTGGGTGAAGGTTTCGCATTTAAGCCTTAAGCTGTAGCAAGTTAAATCTTTATTGAGCCGAATTAAACTCTCTTCCAGCGAAGGTGAACGCGAGTTATTATAATTTAACCTTGGTCTTAAATAACGGAGGTTTTATAATCTCCACATTGAGATGAATGAACAACGCGTGTCTATCAAAACTCGAGATAAAACTCCTTAGAATCTTTGATAACCATCGCGCAGCCTCTTCAAATGCCAAGTAAATAAAGCATCTTATCGAATGAGACCTTCATTTTTTTTCAATGGCAGCTTACGTCTTTTTGTCTGTGTGAATTTTCCGTACAACGACCTTTACAAGTTCACGGTTTTTACATCAAGTGGAATAGAAGTCATTGTGAGGCATCATCAATGGACATCGTATAACTTTTTTGGTTTACCGTGCAATCGATTATTTTTGTTGTATTCTGTTAAAAAAATTATGTTTGTTTCTGAAATAATATAAAAAAATAATGTCAGTAGATACCTATTACAATTGATGATTATAACTATGTATGCACTCTGTATCATTACGTTTTATTCTAGTCGAATATTACATAATCTTCATTTGTTCAGGAGCGCTGAAATAGTTTGGACATGGTAAGAGCGAATGGACGGAGAAGGCAGTGTCGGGGTAATGAATGACAAGTCGAGGATGCCTCTGGATGACACGGCACTGTCAAGTGAATCGAATAGATGCCTCCTTGAATCAGGCCATGTAAAAAGTCGGGAAAACAGAAGAGCGCATATGAGGAGATGTGTAAATGTAAACGAAGATATGCAACACAGAGTTGTTTATTTCAGTGGTTTTGGCAAAAAGATGGCTCGCAGACATTCTAAGAGCCGGTATTTCACTTGCTTTTTAAACTCGGCTTGAGTGATATTTGCTTACGTCAAGTTGCTATCTGGCTCAGGATCACTACCGGGCAGTAAATTGACGAACGTATTCTCTAAAGCCGAGCTAAAAAAACAACTGAACATCGATCCTAGAATGCGCTGTAAAATACGCGTCTTAGTCAGGTATTCGAATATGTCAATGGAAGATTAAAAAATATGAAGCCTTTGTATCGTAATGTCGAGAAATTAATTGTTGAAGTTCGATAGCGCGAGTCGGTTTCGGCGTATCGAATTTGAATGGCGAGACCAGGAATTTGTTTATCGGGTCGAGACACCGCGCTGCAGTAGACTTTACAAACATAAATAAGATTGAGATAACTAATATTTTTGTTGTTTATTGACCGTGAATAATTTATCACGTTAAAATAAGACGAAAAAAATTAATAAATATCTACTAACTTACAGTGGTGTGAATTTTACTCATCGGATATTATATACGAGTACATCATTAACAACAACAAAAAATTATTAAGTCCATACAGGAGGTTCTGAGGAAAATAAAATTCCCTCAGGGCCTATGTCATATTTGGGGATGCTGTGTCTTTTAACCCCTCGAGTCTTTTGACAATAAATGATAATTTTTTTATAAATATTCATGGTAATCTTTTAAATGGCAATAAAAAGCGTGTTTGTTTCTCTTTCTAACACAGTTCAAATCATATATATTACTATAGTGCAAAATGAGATAACATGACTTTTATGAATTCGTTTCGGGCTGAGATAAATATCTCCCAAAAAGACTCGTGGGGTTAAAGGAAAGGACGGAGAGGAAGTTCTGGAAAGAAAAACGGTATGAAGGGTGGGTATAAATCTGTGGGTCAGTATGCTCAGGATTGACGGACGTATTAATCCATCCCTCCCACTGCAGTGCAAGGCGATGGGTCGAGAGGGTCCAGCTGGAGAGGCCAAGCGGTCTCCCTTAACCGGCCAGCTAGTGGGCAAATGCATTCGCCGTACATCACTCCATGAACCTGGGCACCCCTGCTAAGTTAACAAACGTAGCGAACCACTCGGGGTGACCTATGATCAAATTGCAAAACTTGACACTAGTAAGAGAGCTTATTAGAGTTGCAATTCCGTACCATCATATCATATTACAGTATTAATGTCCCAGAGTCCTATGTTAATCGCCGTGAAGACGCGGATAGTAGAAATGGTAATTTCCTCCCATACGCAAGAGTCTGCAATTCAATTTGTTCCGCGATTTACTGTGTCCTTTTTACGTGTGTTCAAAACCGATCTGTTTTATCAGCGCGGGGGTGTACATTGTCAAAAATCCAGCAAAACCGCGGCAGCTGTCTATATAAATACCATACCATCGTCACATAATTTATATATTTTTATATGATAATAAAAACACACAAAAATAGTGCAAAGTTCATTTTTCGGTTTATACTTTTAAGCTACCTACTTGTTTATAGTAAAAACGTTCAAATGAATACCTTAGGTATTATATACCTATCTAGAAAAATAATTAAACAATAACATCCCTTATCTCTTTTTTAATTGATCAACTTTTTTATTATTATTTTATTTTATTTTATTTATTTCTATATAATTTTGACATTTTCAGAAGTAAGGTACAAATATTTTTAAAAAACTAGTTGAAGTGTACCTTGTGGATTTTTTAATTTTTTTTTTTTTATAAAGTTGTGAAGTTGTGAATTCTTGCTTGTCGTTTGGGTGCTATAACTGATTTGATAACGAAAGTAATGCCTTGTGACGACTATTGCTGTCTCTAAACAAAGAAACAAATTGTAAATTTTATTTCATTCCAACCATGTATTTTTTTCAAAATGTATCTTAATAATAAAGTTCGTAGGTACCCGCTTGTGTTTTCCATTTTGAAAATATTCTAACGGAGCAAACCTTCTTTTTCGAATATTTAATCTGTGGCTAACTAGAGTGGTATATCTATGGGCTAACCTCAATACAACCAATTCATACTAAGTTTAAAACGTTATAGCAATATTTTTCCATGGATTTCATTAAAACTACTCTCTAAACCTTCCCAGCACTAATAAGAACAAGCTGTGCTATTTTCAGCAAAATCGGTCAAATAACTTTCGAGAAAATCGAGAACAAACAGACAAACATTCATTTTTATATATAGAGAAGATACATATATATTATAGAATATTTTGTATAGTCCTCCTCACTAGGAGATCCTGTGCTGAGGCGAACTAGGTTTTGAATGAGGAAGTCAGTTTTTCGTCTTGTGAACTGATTACAACCAATTATCGCCGATATTGCATAGTCTGGACATCGAAATGTCATCTAACATCAACATTTTCAATATCAGGATAGGTACATATCTCTAAATATTTTTTATTAAAAAATACATATATTTGAACCGTTAATATTTTTTCGAATCATTGGTGTTAGTAATTTTCAGTTTATATTTCATAAATAAATTAATTAATTACTTAATTGGGTAACTCAATTACATAATTGCGGCACCTGCCTTCAGCGAGAATTCCGCGCACATGCATAAAATCAATCATTTCGAACATAAAATCCATCACAAAACAATAAGTAATAATACCCATTCAATGTCGCAACATTAAACGTTCTCTGTCCTTGTCAAACGCGCATTCCGCCTCGAGCGATGCGATACGTCGTCTCCCTCTTATCTGTAACAGCGGTAATATAGGTTACACGTAGCCAGTGCCAAGGACAGTGCTAACTAAATCACTGTCCTGAGAAAAGTGACAATTGCCATCCACAAGTGTTTTAGTAAACTGTTGTATTTATAGTAAAGCTTGACTGCCTGAGTGTCAAAACAGCGTGGAAATAGCCCCCACCGAACTACAATGATGCGCGCTCAGTAGTGGTGTAAGCTACTTAACCGAAAAAATGGAAGAAATTCTAATCAAGTGAAATAAATGGCTACCTGTCCCCACGCGGCCAGTGACTTAAAACCGACTGAACAATTTAGTTCCCATTTATCATTGTCCTTGCCACGTGTAACCTAGGCATAACTGACTAACTGCGCGCTTTCATCACAATTATAATAGTGTTTTTATGAATTCAAGGTGAATATAAAAGCATTCGCAAGTTCAAGATCTGCGTAGACATTGGGGCCCTAGAAGTTAGTAGTTATTTACTTTGTGCTTCTGGTGTTTTTGTTATTTTTTGTTGTTGTTGTTTTTCTTTTAACATACACATATTATGAAAAGTCGTGTTAACCGGGTAACTAGAGATTGTGCGTAGAAAATTTGGTGTCTACCTAAAAACATTTTAAAATAACAGCAATTCATTAAAAACATCTAAATGCTCTGAATTTTGTGAATCTTTAAAATATTATTCAAGCAAATCGGTAGAGCCTTTGAATTTTGCATCGCAACGTCACTTCCATCATGAGCTATGGAGCTTTGAAGTATCTCTCAAATGGAAAGACCCCGTATATTGTTTTGAATATTTGATTGATTTGACTTACCGGGCACCGTGTATCTTCACTATACTCGTATGTAATGTCCTCACGAAGTTCGATCTATGTATTATTATGATTTACGAGTACTGCTGTTTGATACCGCCTTTTTGATTATTGATTTATTTAGTTAGTAAAGTTAGTCTTGGTGCATTTATTATTTAATTCAATTCAATTGCCAATGTTCGTCACGCCAGTTGTTACAAAGTAAAGTTTGTTAATTCCGCGCGACAGGAAAGCAACACTTATAAAAATCCATATCAATTTGTATTCTTATGTTTGAGGTGGAATTACTTTATGCAATAAGGGCGAATACTCAAATGAGGTGCTAAACGTCACTTTGCGTGTTGCTAAGGTCAGAAATATAACAAATAATTTATCTGTAAATTCTATACGGGTGGTTAGGAAAATGTTCAAGGTTTTCAATGATGACAATTCGTATACCCTAATGTTTTCAATAGTTCGAGTATATAAAATATGTACTGCAGTTTTAAGTAAAACGCTCGAAGTGAGTTCGCTGTTTTGTTAACTGCACATATTACAAACATTTTTTTTATAAAATCCTTCTATAATCTCAGAGTAATAAAGGTGAGGAATAAAATGCGCTTATTAGGAACGCTGGAGTATACCTAGATTTTTACTGTAATTATCTCAAAGTTTCGAACATTTTTGGTCCATTTTTTTAAACTCTGTAGTCCGTAGATATACGTAAATAAATCATAAATAAATACGTGATGGATAATATGTACCTGTACTACCTGTCGGGATATGATTCAGTGAGCTATGCATCTTAGTATAGATAATCTAAATTATTTTACTTGCTCTTCCTGACACTTTGTTACAACACCTTGGACTTGGTGATAGAGACTACAGATAAATATGCATATCAAAAAAAAATACTTCACTGCCGACAATATGGTCGGCGAAATTCTCAGAGAGTTGCAACGTGTATTTATAATAACAGCCAACTGTATCAGTCGTCTTAAGTTGTCGTTTTTTTAGACGCGGACAATAACTGGTTGACTTTTATTCACTGAAACATAGGTGTAGTAATTGATTTTGAAACTGATTATATATGTAATTTCCTATTCCATCGAGAATTTATGTGTTTTATGTTGCAGATAGTTGCCGAGATGCACATATATTCCAAATAAATGGAATAGTTTGTTGTTATACAACTACAGGTAACTTCATCAAAATAACAAATCTAAACTGCCATATTGTAATATGTATTGGCGTAAATCACAGTTCAAATAATACATAGAGATGCCTTAACACGCAAGGGGGAAAAAAAAAAGGGTGATGCAAGGGGCGAGCTAGGCGTGTCGGCAATTTAAGTAAAACAGCAAATAGTGTTTAGTTTAACTCTCTTTGTAAATGTTTTATAATTTGCTTAACGCAGTCAAAATCACGCGATACTAACGTGAACGGCTGTGAGGCTGTTGCCAAAATGGGTGACACGTGACCTTTGCCTCTAGTCGTCGAAATGGTATAGGTCTATTCACTCTGACGTCAGTGGCGTAAATCATCAAGAATTACTTAAATTGGCGAGATCCTTTTTTATTTTTGAATCGGTGTATATAACAATTCTAAGAATTTCTGTTCATTTTTATAAGCGATGTTTTATTAGGTAGTATGTCTGTACTTACATTCCGTATTTGTTTGTTTCAGTATCTCATTAATAACTTGACTGTTGAGTCTCCTCCTCTACTGCCTGAATATGGTGAAGGGAAGCAACTCCCCGCTGGGGGACTACTCCAACAGCGGCTTCAGCGGCTCGAGCGTGTCCGTGGGGCCCCAGGAGGTGCACGGGGGCCTGCAGGGCAGCAACGAGCTGATCCGTGAGTACCTTCAATCACACGTTACTCTCTTACCCGGTAGCTGACAGCAGCTGTCGACGGGAGCTCCGCTGTAGCCTCACTCCAGAGTACAACTAAGCTCTCAGCGGTATGCCTTTAGTACTATCGTCACTATGACTTATTATTTCAAAATTAAGTACCAGGCTATTCCGATCTTGTAACTAAATATTGTGCGGTTTTACACTAGACTAGGGCTCCCTTTAATTAATGTATTCCTCTCTGGAACGAAGGATTTGTCTAAAATTGTCTAAATTGTCTAATTGTCTAAACTCACACATTATTTTAGGGGCCAGTACTTAAAAATGCCCCTAAACATCACTTTGCAGGTTGCTAACTCAAAAAATACGGGTAGTTAGGAAAATGCATAAGGTTTCAAAAGACAAAAATCCTTAAGTTGTATGAAATACGTCCCAAAATACCTGAAATTAGGTACAGTTTGAAAACCAGCGAAACCAATTTTGAACGTTTACCTAAAACTCCAGTACTATTTCATATGGAATTTAAAATGTTACAGCTTGAGGATTATTGTCCTTTGAAACCTTATTCATTTTACTAATTACCCATATGGAAATAACAGAAAAATCATTCATAATATTTCTTGAGTTAGTAAACTGCAAGATTCGAATTTTTGGGTGCTGATAAATCTTTGAAAATCTCGGTGTTTCGTTTGATTGTGTTCCATTACATATTTACTAATTTCCACGAAATGTGAATTAGGTACCTACTCCTATTACGTATATTATAACCCTTACTCTTATTTGTAGATACCTAGCTTTTACACATATACATCGATAAATTATTTAACCGCCCTACTCATACGAACGTACGTGATAGGGCCGCTATATTATCGCCCGCACGCAACAAGCCGTATCCCGTACGTTCAGGTACAAAAAAACTATACCCGAAACCAACAAAACATTCGTATACGTCAATTTTTTTCGTGCGTCATCTCGTTTAATATTTCGATGTCCGCCGAAGCTAACGGATGTGTTGGGGTATTTCCGTCTCGCCCATACAAGTTGGTATATCGTAAACATGTATTGTTATTGCGAAATATAATGAAAAAAACTATGTTTTTTACCCACTTTTTGAGTAATAACCCAAAGGACGGGCGGTTTATTAAAAAATATATGGATAATTCTATCGCAACTTAATCAAGATTTAATATTTTCACAACGTAAAAAAATAACATTTTGGTGTTAATTTTCGACTAAAATGATGACAGGTCAATACATTTGCATGATAATTTACAGCGTAACCTCAAGCGTGGGCGGAGAATGGAGGCTATAACAGAAATTCGACCTGGCGTGTTCGTCTGGCCATTTTGATGTGCGCGGGTGTAGACTGTGAACTTTATATGAAGATAATAAAACCATTCTGACGGCTTAATTGCGAAAATTTCCAAAGATAATAATTAATACCCCATTCTGGCGACAGTAAAATCTTTTTACATCTACAAATTAATTAATGGCGGGATGACCGAGGTTAAATATCAGACATTACATTGTTAGAATAATGTGGTTTCAGACTGTACTTTCTACAAAGCAAATTCTGTGGGCGATGGGTAGAAGGGGATGAGTTCAAAATAAACTCTAACGAAATGAGTAAACTCAAACTTTTATCCTTTTTGTGTTTTCTCAAATGCTGAATCGTATCAATATATTAGGGACGTATATAATAATATTGAAAATATCATACGGATTTTTAATTTTTTTTTTTTATAAAATTTTGATTTTTTGCGATTTGTAGCCCAGATGTTCGTTTAAATCATAGAAATTGTAATACTTTTACCTGCGAACTCGAACAGAACAGAATTTATCTCTATTATTTTGTAATATAAATAAACAATGTACCATACCTCTGTAATTTGTCACCTAATTATTTATTGAAAGAGGGGATTTTTTATTCCATAAAAGTGGGTGGTTTTTATTGACAGAGGTGCTATTCTTAGAGCTCACTTTATTTTCTTTGATAACTCAACTGTTTCCTTTTAAATGTGTCGCACGACAAAAAAATTCTCAACTCACTGAAGAAATTATTAATTCGTTACACTTCAGAACAAATAAAAGCATTTAGTTAGCATTTTTTCCCTCATAGCACCAACCAGTAAGTATCAAACACATATACATAATTGTTTACTCTATAATATTTGTTTTTCTCATCTCTTCATAATCACTTAACTCAATTTATCTGATATACGTAAACGATTATTACTCTATACTTTTTTTCTTATCTCTTTGAACTTAACTATTATTCTATATTAATTATTATACTATACTTAAATTATCTGGTATACACAAGTGTTTTTTTTTCTGTACTATTCTTCACATCTCTTTATACTTAGTTATTACACTTTTTTCTAGATATATTATATTACCATACTATGTCAATACTAGCTTTTTTCCCTTCTATTTTTAAATAATGGCACTTAATATGAACTAAAGTTGTCAATTTGACTGTCCTAAAAGGGGATTTGTTTCTAGTTGGGCAGTCAAAGCTTTCTTACATTTTGTTGTTAAATAATGTATGTTTCAAATAAATAAATATTATTATTATTATTATTAGTTACTACTATTACGCTCACACGGGGATAAAGCGGTAAAAAATTAACTGTTTTTAAAAATCATAGATTTTTTGCCACTTGACAGTGTGTTAGATATGTTTTGTAACCACATTTGTTTTCAAAGGTCATTCCATTGAATAAGATATTTAAACAGTTTTGCATATTTTTCGCAAGAACGAGGGCACCGTGGGCGCCGACACCAAATACCAAACTACCTTGAATAAAATCGTAATGTCATTAAATTGTTAATGAATAAATAATTGATTTTGTGCCTGGGACACCCATTCAAAAATGCTCTCCGTATGGAGGAGACGCTGTAATATCATCACTATGAAGAAGAAAATCCGTTAGTTTCACTGACGTCCGAATTAATAAACTTGCCCTAAGTACGACTTCGACGACTGGAGCCAAAGATCACGTGACACCCATTTTGGCACCAGCTTTGGTTCACTTCCATCCTCGTTTGTTTCGCGTGATTTTGACTGCGGTAAGCAAATTACAAAACATAAAAAAGGATCAAACTAAATACTCAAACAAAATATTCGGTTTTTGTAAACAAGCCGAACCTTTTTCCTTAGTAGTAATTTTTCTTAAATTGCGGCACGCCTAGCTCGCCCCCGCCCCTCTTATTTTGATTTCTTCCCCTTGCGTATTAGGGCGTCTCTCTGTATTATTTGCTCTGTGGTTAATTTTTTTTTGAAGCAGCAAACACTCTTGAACGGTGAGCTTTGACGTAATGTAATTTGCACTTTTTACTCGTATGTCTGAAATTTCGCGTTTAAATTTTTCATGATAATATTTTCCAGCTATTTTTTGCAATTTTCTTTTTTATGACTGATTTGGCCCGCCTTGTCTTTGAACGGAAGTATTATGCCGTCACTGATTGGAAAGTCTGTTTTATATTTTCGCCAGACTCTTCTATATGTGGCCGTTGAACCACGAAGGCAAAAATAACCATATGCATTCCATCTCAATGGTTCACTGTGAAAGATTGCCCTCGCGATAATTATTTTCTCTTACCTCAAAAAAAAACTATACAATCGATTACCGTAACAATAAAAACCCGCTGTCGCGTGTATTTGCTGTATTTTTGACATTGCACTCCCCGTCCTGATAAAACAGAACAGTTTTGAACACAAGTAAAAAGGACACAGTATGTTCGCGATACGAATTGAATTGCAGACTCTTTTGCGTATGGAGGGAAATGACCATTTCTACTCTTCGCGTCTATACGGCGATTAACACAGGACTCTAGGACATTAATAATAATACACAAATAATAAAAAAAAATTAAAAAACTGATTGAAAGTGTGTTAAAAAACAGCCCAAGTTGACCTTAATTTTACCTCGATTGGCCGAGGTTCGAGATAATTCCACGCTGATCCACGTTTGATCTGATTATTTATTAAACAGTATCAGTTGACAACAAAACACCTGACAAGTTAAGTGACAAGTGACCCGACAAATAGCCTTGGCCAAAATTGCTAATTTGGCACTAATTACATGTTCGCTTTTACTCGAGACTTGCATATTATTATAGTACCTACATTTTGAATATCATATGACGGTGTTACTTTGCAGGCCGCCATTTGGCCTCCTCCATAGATGAATGCATGAATTAAATAAAACACCAAGTACCTTCCAAAACAAAACAACATGCATATGTAGAAATGGTCCTTGTGCCATCGCCGATATCCTAAATAAAGGCTTGGGTTCTACAAAAAATATTTGTGGCTATACACGATGTATCAAAAATGAATACGTCTTATCTACCGGGTGTTTAGTAATAAAATTGCTGAAATACCAATGGCTTAATGACGAGTTGGCTGCACATAGTCCTTTTTACTAACTTCTCACGGGGGACTTAGATATTTTTTTTTAAATGAGTCGTGGCACTTAATGCCTTCTATGTATTCGAAATTAAATGAACTATATCTTTAATTACATAATATGTTGATTAAAAAAATTCTGATGTTCCTGTGAGGCCTTGTAGTTTTATGTAAACAAAATAATAAAATATGTTTTTAATAAAAACCCTATTTTTTATTTTTTTTTATATGAATACCTCACAAGAGTCCCAACCGTCTGGAGCCAGTGAGACTATAGCATTCCCAGTTGGGGAATGTTGTGAGGCTGAAGGTATTGGGGAGGGGAAGGAGAAGGGGAAGAGGAAGGTGGTGAATACCTGGCTATTCAGATCTGGTCACCAAACACGGCTAAAAGCCATTTCAAGCAACGTTTCAATTCTGAATGGTGGTCTTTCACCAGGGCGATACTGAGAGTATCTTCCACTCTGGAACGTGCGCAAATATATCATATATTATTTTTAAATGAATTAATTGTGAAACAACACAAATTAATTAAATAAAATTTACTTGCGCACGCCGGGATTTGAACCCGCGACCTTCGGATTCGTAGTCGAGAGCCTTACCCCTCGACCATATATATATCTCAGTTCAACATTTTTGGCATTTAATTCAGGTGCTCAAATGTTCTGCACTGGCTGCGGTCCCTCCCGTCCGCCTCTAGTCTTTATTCCTTCCTCTTCCACACAGTATATCCACCTCTTCCTTGGTCTTCCTCTGGTTCGGTTCCACTGGGACATCCACAGTCATAATTTGTGGTATCCTGTCACCTGGCAATCTTTCAACATGTCCAGCCCATCGCAGTCTTTGGAACAGAATCTTACTATGGTCGCATGTCTCACGCTCAATTCGATTTTCGAGTTCCTGGTTCATTTTAAATCTGCGTGATCCATTTTATAGCGTAGATCCAAAGATTTTTCGTAAAAATTTTCGTTTTATTTTGCCCTATGCACCTACATAACCGTAAAATCTGTAAAGCGGTTTTTGTATGACTATTTATGTCGATTCGTTGCGCAAGTGTGATTTTTTAAAGACTTCACTAGTAATAAATTCTAACATAATTTGTCACGCTAATTCATAATAATAAATATTTTATTTGTTTGTTTAAGTGTGTTATATGTCGTGCATATTATTATGTTTGTATTCGTATAAAGTGAGTACAGGTGAGACCGTGTCAAAGGGAACAAAGGTTCTTTATATTCTGCATTACGTCTCGAATTACGAAAAAAACTGTTTAAAAAAGCAATAACACTTTGTGAAAAAATGCCGAGCAATGCTGGAATTGAGTCATTTTGATCTTTGAACGCCAAATAGGTACCATTGATTGTATCTAAAAACTAATGTTTTTTTATTTATCAATTTATTAATTTTTACGTTGAATGTGCCTCCGTATTCAGAATTTCTGTGGACATATTACAAACTTGAAGTTTTTATACACTTCAAAAACATATGTTACGTTTGAAGATAATCTCTATTCGGATGTCTAGTTGAAAAGGTAATTATATGAAATTCCCTCGAGAGAAAAAAATCACAAAGTTTACTCCGAAAAATGTTAATAACACGTGTGGCTCTGTCATTTAACATGTTGTAGGTATGAAAAAATTCACAGCGTTTCTTTAAATGCTACCTAAGTCATTAGTTTTGATATTTTTGCTCTATTCTAAATATGTCGCGTTTTATTAGATATTTTTTAAACGATCGCTTACGCCCTAAGCGTGTTTTATATAAGCGCGCTCCCTCTCTCTTCCATATTGACATACAATGTTCAGTTTCCGCTCCTAAGTTATTGCTAACACTTGGATGAAGTCATCGGGAACGCCCCAGGAATATACCTATCGCACGATCGAATTAATCAAGTACCTACTTGAGTCTAGTCGGAATATCAGGTGTATAAACGTGAACGAAGCAAAGAGATGCAGAGTTGTGTGCCGTTCCAATATCTTTGTAAAAATGGCGTAATAGTTCGTTTACAATTTTTGTTTTACTTTATACAGTTAGGTTAGGTTTGGTGATATCGTGATTCTGTATTTTGCAGAAATATGCCAAAGGCCCGAGTCAAGTATTAGATTAGACGATATTAGTGTCATTGTGAGACCACCGTGACGGCGAGACCTGGAATTTGTTTATCTGGTAACAATAACAAAATGGCGCGTATGACGTATGAGATGATGTTTGAGTGTGAATCAAGCAAAGAGTATGAGCCAAAAAAGAGTAGTGTGGCATTTTGGAGATGTTCAACGGTTATTTAAATTAGTAACCGACGTCATGGATACATCACGTCATTCGGTGACGCCCAAAGCCTCCCCTCCGCCCGCGTAATCAACGAAATATATGTAGGAGGAAACACGTGGCAGCGAAACGTGGAGATTGAAAACCGGATTTTCGAATTTCTTGAAACTAAAAATCCAGTTTAAAAAAAAAAAAACAAAATCTTTAAAAATTCCAAATATCAATGATCTAAAATACTAATATATTTTTTTACAAATAACGTTTTTTCTGACATATTAGAACAATTATTATTAAGATAGTGTCCATTCATTTTTTTGCGTGCCTCTTTTCAAGTATTCTAAATAGGGTGCATTATCATATACGAGTATATACGCACTCGAGGTGAACCTTCACAAAACTGCGCTATAGAAATTTACACTTATTAAAATAATTATATTATTTAGTTTCAGACAAAATGATATTTCGTTCTATTCCTTATTCATATTCTTTCCCTTTTTTACATTGTTTAAATATTATTTTTTCTTTCTTGTATTTAATATTTTTTTGGCTAAAGCTTAACAACCTTATCATTACAAATACTCGTATTTTTTTCCAATACTCTTATCACTAACTATAGACAATTTATTATTACAATTTGTGGCTAACAAAGTGCATTCACCAGTTCATCGATCTGTAATACCAAACTATATGTACGATGCATTTGACCAATGTTATTAATTTTATGTACAGGCAGATAATATTACACAGGACCATTCATATCTGTTGGTCACTTAAGGTAAACACTGTTTATACGGTTTAGATACGGTTTTGCACGCAGGGGACATAATATTGGAAAAAACGTGTTATTGGAGATATTATTTAATCCTGGTATTTATTTAACTATTAATATTATATATTTCCCCTTTTCACCACCTTCCTCTCCCCCCTTCTCCTTCCCCTCCCCAATACCTTCAGCCTCACAACATTCCTCAATTGGGAATGCCATAGTCTCACTGGCTCCAGACGGTTGGGAGCAGTTTGGGACTCTTGTGTGGTAATCATATAAAAAAAATATAAAAAAAATATACTGATTTCCACTAACCTTTTTTTAAATTTTCAAATCTGAATAATATGGATATCATATTTTTAAAATCTGGATTCTGATTATGGTAAAATCCGGATTTTCCGAATTTCAATCCCTATCATAACACATGCAACTGAGACAGGTGGAAATAGGTTGGACAGGCCTTCACCCAGAAATAGCTGGTGATGATGATGACTTGTTATAATGCGTGTTCTTACATAATATATGTATGTATTATAATTAATACTCAAGTGCTTATAATATTATTTTCCCTTTTAAAATCCAGCATTTATATTAAAGTAGTTTTACCACATTCCGTTTGATCACAATAGTTATGAATGATGATAAGTCTGGTACAACACTTACTTAACTCATTATTATAATGGTGGCACACTGAGCCGCAGTAACTGCAATTACTTTTCTACAACTTTCGCAACCTTTCATATGTCCATATCAGCAGAATTTTTCATAAATAATTAGATAAATTTTACCAAACATTTCCTTTATTTTTCTCGTACCTTAATAGCTTTTTAAAAAACCCAAAGATAAATGTAATAATTCTCTTTAAACATATTGCAAAGCACTTAGTCCCTTTTAATTGATTTATTCTTGATGAACAGAGTGGTACAGTAGAGTATCAGGGGCGTGCATTCCCTATGGGCACATAAGCACTGCATATCCTACTTTACTCGCATAAAAATAAATAATATTAAGAATTAATAAAAAATATTGCAAGAAATCAATCTATAGGTACTTTAAAAATACGCGCGAACTTTCAGACAAACGTGTCATATTCAAACGTTGACAATATTCTATACGAAAAATATACGTATGTGCGCAATGCGCATTCGGGGGAAGACTCGGTCGTGTTAATGTCGCAAAAGGCCGTGCCTATCGGTACAAAATACAAATATAGCAACCAGTGCCATCTGTTGGTACCTCTATTGATTAGTACAACTTTGCTAACGAAATAATTATCATATTATGTTGGCTTTCTTTCATGGAAATTGAAATTTTACATATCCAATAATTGGCTTAGAGAATGTATGAGACGTTGTATGAAAGTGAACGAAGCAAGAAGTGTATGCCAAGATCGAGTTGTTTGGCGGTCCGTCCTCTCTGCCTACCCTGCGGTGAAACGGCGTGATGGTTAGTTAGTTAGGCTTGTAATGCATAAATAAAGCGGTTATTTGGATATCTGATGTAGTAGGTAATCCCAACCAACATCGGCTAAAGCCAGCAGCTTACCCATTCTTAGCGATAACTTACCACGTCCGTTGTAAGTTTTTAAATAATATTTATTTTACCGTTTTCTACTGCCTACCCTGAATAAAAACTCTGTGCACGCCACTGGTGAGTATACCTATTCTTCTCATTAATAGTTAAATGGATACTTAGTGTTTTTTTCTGTAATAATTACTCAGTCCTGTGTCACTATTTGTAACGTTGTATTATCTCGTGATACGCGATCGAGTTTTACTTACGGGGATTCACCGCTTATTAGAAGAAAAAAAATTACTAATACATAGATACTAATTATTACCCGGCTTCATCCGAATTTCAACAATCCGTTTTCAGAATATGAACAATTGAAATTTATTTAATAAACCGAACAGCTAAATTCATCGTTCGAAGCTCCATAACTCACGATGATAATGACATTACGCGATGGAAAACATGGCGTGATGTAGAAATTTCAGACAGAAATCTGTGTAGATAATATTATGACGTTAGCTCAGCGTTTGAGAGCTTTTGTTGCTTCAATAAATTAAATAGATGCTCGTGATGTAAATGACGCTCCGAGCTGAAAATAGATGCATTAACTCCTTAAAGCACATCAAAAATCGAACACCAAGAAAATAAATAATTATGTGAAAACCACAAACTAATTGTGAATCATGGATTCTTGAATAATTATTTAACATTTTTTTAGAAATTTATTTGTAAAATTGGAAATTAATAAACGAACGAATGATCCTAATATAATATTAATTATTAAAGTAAGGAAAAGTATTTATTCACCACTTCTCAGTATGTTCACACTACCAAAACAATATAACATATTTAGATAAATCAATTAAGAAAACGTTGTCATCTAAATACGGGGAAAACACATTATAAATGTAAAAAACCTCACAGAATAGTGGATTTGAATTATTTTCTAACTTAATCGGTTTTACCGGTAATAAATAATTATTTTAAACGCCCGTTTAAATAAAAATTTGGTGTGAGTAAATAAAACCATATAAATAATGTGTATTAACCGCAGTTTGAAGATGGGCGCCGAATAAGTTTGATATTTTCAGATGGATGCCGAATAAGTTTGATATTTTCAGATGGATGCCGAATAAGTTTGATATTTTCAAAGGATTTGTGGAATTTTTTTTTGGTTCGTGCTTTAAAGAGTTAACCTATAATTTACAAACAGAAAAAAACTAGATACCTACCTAAATATTATGGCTCTAGAACGGAACTTCTGCTTCTGCTTTATTGTAGAGATTTTTTAATGATTGCTCTCTAGTAACTAATAATAAAGGTACTCCAATGAAAAATAACATGTCTATAAAAAGCAAACGTCGATTCTAAATATGTAACTTTTATTATACATAATTAATTATACGTAGAATTTATAAATCGTTATTTAAAAGTGAGTAAAAAATCGTCTCATCGAAACACCTTGTTATGTTTGTACCATTGCATTTGGAACATCTGACATCACGTGCGCATTCTGTTTTAAGTTTTATTTTTCACTTTTGTTTTGTATTTTAAATATGTATTTTTATTAATTAAGCTCTATTATTTTTTCAATATAAAAAATTATTATTAGTCAAATAAATTAGAGGAATTGCCAAAAATATTCTAGTTAATCATCTTAAAAATGGGAAAATGGCTATGACTCTTCATGATCATAATACCAGAACAAAGCAACTAGACAAGATAAATATACCTAAATGCAATACTACTTTTGGACAAAGAAGCTCTGATTTTTTAGCTGTAAAATTATATAACAAACTCCCACTTAATATCAAAAAAGTAATTCAATCAATAATTGCATTAAGTCCAGCAAAACTTGGCTTAAGGAATTACCATAACAAGAACTGACTACTATTCTCAAAAAAACGTCATAGAAGTTACTGGAAAGACCCTACCCTAACCTTGAAGTTGAAATATAGAAGTCGCTGAAACCCCTTTATGCAAAACCTGGTCCGCCTCAGCACAGGATCTCCTAGTGAGGAGGACTATGAAAAAATTCTATAATATACATGTATTTTTAATATTTATACCTCACCTTAAAATATCAAAATTATATAGAAACTAATTTTTAAAAAAATCAATGCTCAATACTATTATTATTCTTTGAGTTAAAATTTCTAAAAAAGACATAATTTTATTACTTATGTTTATTTATGGTTTACTATGAATAGAATATAGAAGTATGTACGGCAAAGCTCATCCTTTTTTTGACATTTTACATTCTAACCTCAAAACTGATCAAAACCGACCGGCCATAGATTTGTAGCGTTTTGGCGGGCTTTGAAAAATTTAAACTTTGAAAATTATTTTAATTATGAAAACTATCTTTAGAAAAAAAACGATATATACAGGTATTTAAGTTTGTACGTCATAAGTGATAATAAAAAAATTGGATTGGAGCTCCTTATTCATCAATTAAACTGCGTATCTGGTGATGATTAACGTAGCAGCTCAATTTAATTTACAATGTCTAGTCTACTGCTCAGCTTCAATCCATCGCCGCGTGATTCATGCGAAAATACGTTTTTTATAATGAATACCGTTAATCACAATAATAGTTTTCCTGGGAAATAAAACCGGGCAGGCGCGCCGGCGACGACGGACACATGGACAGACACATGAACAGACGGCTCTGGGTTTTCTTACAATATCAACATTATTATTAATTTATTATGTCAGCCCTTCATTGAATTATATAATACCTACCTCTATTTTAGATACTTATTAATCATTGAAGAAGATAATATTAACAAATCTCATATGAAACCCAAAAAGACGCAGAAAATAAATAAGGTATCAATCGCATCTGGAAATCGAACCCTGTTTTACCGGGTCAACGCTCTAACCACTGAGCCAATGATATCTGTTTATTTTACGTCATTTTATCGATATCATACATCAAATTTAAGATTTACTATAGTATTAGTAATTCAATTAATTGCCATATTATTGGCTGCTATCTTTGTGCATGATTGCAAAGTTCTACCAGAATGTATATGTAATCTAAATAGTGTCTCAGATATATCTATCCGATTTGTATTTATATACAATGAGGTTTATGAGCTTCAATGAGTTATTCTAATAAATTGAAGATACTTATTAGTTTCATGTTTACCAAACCAGGAATGCGTGTTAAAGTATAAACTTGTAAGTGTTCAACAGCTGATCGGAATTTCCATATCGGAATGCTGACAAAGACGGCCTTTTAAATAGTTTTTAATATATCTGGGTTTTTCCACACATTTTTGTATAAATGTAATTGTTGTATATTTGCACCTCATTAGAGCGATAACTTTGCACGATAACATACATTTAAATACCATACATACACAATATGGTAAGCAATCCATTAGCTACGAAGGGGAGAATTTTTGGAATTGTCTTCCAGACGAAATTAAAAAAGAAAAAAGGCTAGGCTTATTTAAAAAGAAATTGTTCTATCTAAAATCAAATCAACAAAATAATTAAAATGTATAAAACTGTAATGTATTTATTTAGGTAATCATTCTTTGTTGAAACATTATTTTATTTTCTCTGGAATAAAAAAAATGAGGCTGCCTTTCAGATCTAGTCATTAAACATGGGTTTAGCTATGTTTGATGACTAGATCGTTCACCCTCACATACAAGAAGGATTTTTTTTTGAATTTTTATTATTTATAAAAGGCTAAGGTTTGAATAATCGGCAGTTTTTATGGCGATGACAATGCCATCTATTGGAATCTATAAGAAACACAATGACCCCATAAAATCATTTTAGAACCCGCTAAAAACAACATTAAAAAATGACTGTATTTCTCTCCAACAGTGACCGATGATGGATCATCCGTCTCCTGGAAGGAATCCATGAAGTCGGTGATCCCCTGGACCCGTGGAAAGGCAGAGAAGTTCTTCACCAAGAAGACGCTCTACAAAAGACTGCCCATCCTCAACTGGTTGCCCAAGTAAGTTCCCCGTACCTGGTTAACCCCGTGCATTTCTACACCCTTGAGAAAAAATTAATTACACCTAATTTACTTGATGTTGAGTCTCTGTCCTTTGCCAATATGTCATAATATTATAGAATGATAATAGAATTGTAGTAAAATTCATTGGAAAGAAACTTTCCAAACTTCATTAAATATTATGAAATATGGCAACACAGATATAGAGAATGTATTGTAGATAGGGTTTCTGTTTCCTCTCTCCTACATTCATTCGGACCCAGGTCCACTTCTTCCTCTCCTTAAAACCCTCTGCAGAGCAGCCCCAGATATTGTTTGACTCCTGTACGGAGTTTTATAAACTAGATTTATCTATAAATATGTATGCTTTGTTTAATATTGATGTATTTTTTTCATTGCAGATATAATTCAGAATATGCAATAGGCGATCTAATAGCCGGAATCACGGTTGGATTGACTGTGATTCCTCAATCTCTGGCCTACGCCAATATAGCTGGGCTGCCTCCTCAAGTGAGTACCCACTCAGCTAACTAAACCATTGAATCAGCCAACAATCTTAATAAACTGTTAACTTAACCTTCGCATATGTTGGGATGTTTTAAACTACATCACATATGTTGACCATCCATCGACATTCAACGCTATTTTGATTTGTTAACATTTAAACAGTCCCCGTTAAACGCCAAGTATCTGCCCTTTTCAGTAGCTTGTCAGCTGAACCCAATTTGATCATAAACTGAAATGGGCTAAAAATTGCCATTTAACGGAGAATCAAAATAGCACTGAACATCGATTTTCTATCTTGTTATCAAATGTATTATTCTGTAGAAATTTTTTGTGAAATGATTTGAAATAGATGATGCAAAATACTTTGAAAAATGCCACATGATTAAGATTAATATTTTTATTGATTTAATCTCTCCTGCGATAGACGGGCCATAAAAGTGGCCAAACTCATAAACAAGTTTAATGCAATCATCGCATCACATCAACAGTTCATAATTCTTGTTCAAAGCATGTGCATTTCCATTATACAATATTTTGTATAATGGAAATGCACGTGCTTTTTATGCACAAATGTTTAAAAGATAAACAATTAAACAAACACATTGTGTTACATAAGACTTGTGATTCTGATTTTGAATGACAATAACACTTGCAAAATAGAAAAATCTCTACAGAACTCAGCCATCTACGGCGTTGATCTTTTTTTTTACTGTAACTCCACACAGGAGACCCTGAAGGAAATAATTTCCCTCAAGGCATATATCATCTTTGGGGATACTGTGTGGAGGGTCTTTTAGAGGATGGGAAGGAGTGAACTTGGGTCTTGAAGAGACCCATGTTGTAGGATGGAGGAAACACAGAGGACGGCAGATCGTTCCACAGCCGAGCTGTTGAACACACGAACGAGTCGTAAAAGTAACCCGTTCTCATGTGACAAATGTCGACTGTGTGCAAATGTTTGTCGTGTTTCCCGACTATGCACCTGTGCCGAAGGGATCAATGATGCTAGTTCCTCAGAGCATCTTCCATTATCTTGAAAATGAATTCATTGTATAAAACCAAAGGGTTTAATTAAAATGCGTGTATATGGCATACGTGCATAATACCTCGCCATTTCTTTGTATGTAGAGTATACTGAGAGCAACTCTACATATGCCGCCCCACACACATCTGACTTGCCCACCATTTTTAAGAAACATGTGGGAAGTGATCGAACAATGGCTTGACTTTAGGAAAGAACAGTCGGACAGCCGAGCCTTTCGATGCGATGGCTTCAGTTGTGTGGGGCGGGCTTGACTTATTCCTCTTTTTCTTTTAAGCATTTTTTTCTTCTTTCTGTCCCAGAGAAACTTTCGATAATGTTTATTATAGCAAACTCTGAAGGATTTGAATGTACTTTCCAGCAAAAATTTGTAGCAAAGACATTGCCGGCTCCTTGAGTTTATACTGTCACGTTATTTTTGTGACAATAACGTTGACAGTACGAAGATACGGACATTTACAGACACTGTACTCATACAACAATAACAGCGTGCCGACGTATTGACGTAAGCAAAACTTAAAGCAATGAGATATATTCTAATGAATTGTTTGCCTTTCTTCCTCAGTACGGTCTCTACGGTTCTTTCTTTGGCGCCTTTGCCTATATCTTTCTGGGCAGCTGCAAGGACGTGCCCATGGGCCCTACGGCCATCGCGTCGCTGATGACCTACCAGACCGTCTCCAGCAAAGGCTTCGGAGTGGAGCACGCCATCCTGCTGACCTTCATGGCCGGCATCATTGAACTTCTCATGGGCATACTTGGACTTGGTAATATACCCATATTCAATTCAAAAATTTATCGTAATCTGGTCAAGTTTGGAAACGTAGAGTAAGATAACACAGCTTCTCTTACCATAATATACATACATATTTACTCGTATATTCACACCAAACTTTTGTTAATTTAACGTATCAAAAGAAAGGCGGTATTCGGTGATTGGAAGTAGCAAGCATGGGTTAAACGAAGCCTTCTTTTATAAGATTTTATGCTTAATTCAGCGCCTTTGAGGTGATTTTCTCACGAAAACGGCGCTATAAAAATAATCCATTTATTATTATTATTATTATTAATTGATTAAAAATCACCATACTTTTGTTGTAGGTAATTACTAGAGACAACAAAAGATCAGTAGTCTTTACAGTATCAAAGTGCTGAAATTTCAAATAACTTCACTCGCCTGATGCCCACTAAACAAAGGTCTCTTCAAGACCCAGATTCTGCAAAATTCTTCGGCAAAAAGACACTTCATACAGCACGCTCAAAGTGTGGATAAAAATAATTTATTCCCTTAAACTAGACTGTCATACGAAGCTAAAATCTGTGATATCATCCTACTCTGCTTTTGTGTAAAAAAATTACAGCATTAAAATCAATATATTGCATTATTTTCTTTCCACGCTCCGTTGCGTAATTTCAAAGTGTACCTTTATCTATTCACGCTAATAGTGCTCGATTTAAAGTAAGTCAATTCAAACGCCGCAATGATATTATTTGTTATAAATCTGTGTCCGCCCTCTCACCACTTACACACAAATGAGAAGGTTTATGGCAACACATGATGTCATTATAAACATTTCCACTCGAAGCGGGAGGAGCTGCCTCGTGGCTCGTGGCACAAGAAGAGGTCAATGGATGGTTAAGGAGAGGCCACAGTCATATGACTGAAACATGTGACTGCTTTAACTCAATAAAAATTGAGTGTCCACTATTAATTTATACCGCCGTTTATTACTTTGTAAAAAAATAAGCTATCTGGACCGTTTACATGTGGATTCAATTCAATCGTAAATAATAATTGTCAGTTAATTAACAAATTTTTACACAAAAGACAATACATCATGCTCATTCTTGTTAAATCAATTTGACACAAATCCGAAGTGTGTTCAATTAATAATGTGATAAAGATTGATTTATTGCCAATGATATAAAATAGTGTTAATTACTCAAGAATATAGTATAACAGTTGATGGCAATAAAACAAAGACAATGTAGACTTTTTGTCTTCAGATTAACCAGCCTGATTGTAATGGAGTCGTTTACAGTGCCAAAGGGGTTAATCTAGTGTGTTCTTTACACATATGTTATTGACAACGTAATCATGATTAGCTCGGTTGGATTATATTGTCTTATTCAAATACTTATCTTGTAAGCATTATGAAATTAATGTAATTCTCCGATATGTCTGAACCCTTTAAGGCCGATTGATTTGAGTCACAAGGCGAGCGCCACAACCTTTGCCCGACGTACAATAAAGCATTAGTGACGCCATTAACAATAAACACAACTTTAATTCTGTCGAAGTGACTTGTATCAATTGAACATGTCACTTCTAATCAATAATATCACTCCTCTATTGGCAGCGGTATGTGGGTAACTTCATAACATTCTAATGTTTCCTCGGGACCGTGGTTTAATGTCCAGCGCATCTATCAATGTCATGACTATCGGGACATTATTCGATTAAAGCTTTTTTTTTCAATTTCTTAAAACATATATCAAGCATAATTAATATGCATCAATATGTAAAACTGTTGGGTCTTTTCAACAACGTTATCTTCATCTGCTTCTTTAGCCTTGCTGTACACATTACTTAAATAACTTAATATTTACATTATTCTATCCAAATAACTTAATAATAACATTATTCAATCCAAATAACTTAATAATATCATTATTCAATCCAAATAACTCAGTAATGATATTATTCATCGAAATTTGAATTCAGGTCTCTCGCTACCATGGCAAACTTTACGGTCTCGAGTATGGCTATCACAAATTAATAATAAACCGTATATATTTCCTCCAAGAGTAATCCCCATCATAAATAAGTGTACATATGTTTTGTTTTAATAAATTTTGATATTGTTCCAGGCTTTCTGATTGACTTTGTCTCTGGTCCTGTATCCTCCGGCTTCACGTCGGCCGTGGCTCTGATCATCCTCACCTCGCAGATGAAGGACATCCTCTGCATCAAGGTGAAAGGCTCCACCTTTCTGCAACAGTGGGTGTCCATCTTCACGGAGATACACAAGACCATGCCGTGGGACGTGGTGCTCGGGGTCTGCTGCATCATCGTGCTGCTGCTCATTCGGGTGAGTAAACCTAACCTTACGTAACCCTACTTATCCAAACCTAACTTCACCTATCCCAACTTGTCCGATCTCACCTCTACCTAAATCCTAACTTAACTATCACCGTATAATCACTATACATACTCGTACACTAGCTAATCCTTTGACTAGACAACTATTCAAACAGGATACTCAGGCCAGGTACTTGACAACCATCCTCTTACACTTCTGCTTTCCCTCCACAACTTTCTTCAGCCTCACAATATTGTTCAAATAGAGTTGCCATTGTTAAAATTGCTACCGAAAAATTGAAACCATAATGGTATCATAATTTTTTTTTAATCAAATATATTTACGTATATCCTTATTTTGTTGTGAAGATATGTGATTGACCCAATTATATTTCATCAATGCTGTGTTTTATTCACATTTTATATTGTTTAACTTTTAGTGTGACAAAATTACCCATCGGATATGCAAAATTTGTATCCGTTGAACACTGGCGTCTCCGAACGGCAATATCAAAAAATCGTTTCTCCGAATACAAGTAGCTATTCTGGGGAAACTACTTATGATAGATATATACAATTTTTACAAATATATAAACACATTATCTGATAAGACGGTACAATTTACAAAAACAAGTTATTACGAAAATAGATACAGGTGGGCCGAGCGCAAATTTACCCTCGGCACACTACCGTCGTATTATACCGCGGGAGCTCAGCATTCCAAAGGTTAATCATTAGTAATACAAAGTGCTTTGTTTGAATTTATTTCAGGTGATCGGAAACATTAAGATTGGTCCCGCTGAAGACGAACTGAAGACAACTAAACACAAGGTCATCAACAAGATCTTGTGGATCTTCGGAGCCGTGAGAAATGCCTTTGTGGTCATCATCTGTGGGCTTATTGGATACTCTTTCACCGTCGATGGAAGTGATCCGCCGATGAAACTGATTGGTAAGTTATCCCAAACATTTCGTTTTTCTTCTTTTTAAAAAAAATTATAAACATTCCCAGATTACGAATAACCTGAAAATATTTTACTTCCTCCTACTACCAACTTTTAAGCGAAAAATATTGCTTGTGCAATGATGGAGGACTTAGCTAGCAGGGAATTGAACCCGCAACGCGTGGGTGCGAACCCAACGCTTTGAACTGCTCAACCAACTTACCAATCATAATTATAATCACAATCATTAATGAGCATATAAGGAAGAATGGCCAAGTCAAAGTCATTTTGTTTTGGCAGATTGAGATTGAGAATTTTTGCATGAATACAGGCTCATAGTTTTGGAGGTTGGAATATTTTTTAATTAAAGTTTATTTTGTTTCATATACGTAAAAAATATTCTGACTTTCGAAGCTGTGAGTTTGTGTCTATGTAAAGGACTTAGGTCTTAATCTGCCAACGGAAAGAGATCTTGTGTTGGTCACTTTTCATGATATATTCAAAACCTAATCCTTTCACTACCGATTACTATTATTGTAGCCAGTTAAAAAAAACAGCATTCCGTTTTACTCCAGTATACCACTGTTTAGATCCAGCTTAGTAAATTAACAATTCTTAATTATTATTAATTGATGTGGATACACTTAGCCCCGCCACTTCCCTGTTAATTATTATTGACATGGCAGTTGCTAATTTTTGTGATTATGTTCAAAGAAACCATTATGTATTAACTACTGATCCATGGTTTCTACGAGTGTGACAATTTTAATTTTAAGTGATTCAAAAGAAATACGGTGTTGGCGAGGAATGTCACTTTTAATGACAGCTTTATTATATTTACATACAAATTAATGCTGATATACCAGTCATACATCATTACGATAGGTTTATGGCCTATCCTTATCCCTCTTCTTATCACGTGAAAACAATTTAGTGCAGTATCCATTGATGTAGAATTGACTAGATGAGCCCCCCAAAGCATGTAAACACTAAATAAATTTAAACCCGCTCGTGTACTTTTGTCACCTAAAATGTGCATGTTTTATGCTAACAGCGCTCTTGAGGTGATTTCTCACAAAAACGGCGCTATACAAGTCATCCAACTATTATTATTATTATTATTACTACTACACGATCGCCCGACCTTCCAACTTCCAACATTTGACTTCCGGTTCGTGCGTTCGTGGCCCACGATCGCTCCGGTGGCGAACCCACCCACGTTTGACCCAACCTTCAAACTAGTTCACCCAACTCGCACGAACTGGCCCTCTATACATCGGCCAATCAGTATGCGCTCGGCGAGCAATCACGGCGGACATGCCGTATATGAAGAACATAATAAATGAAATATGTTTACATACATTTACAGAAAAATACTCATAGACTATAGATCCATCATCTTCATTTCCACCGACGGTTTTTATTGTGCGTCATCTATGTACTTCTACATAATAATTGTAGGTACTAATAATACAGCGCGGACTTCTTCCATGATAATGAAGTTTGGAATTCAGAGGTAGAACATTTGATGATTGGGTGATAGCAGCATTAGATATAGATATGTATTTTGATTTGAAATAAAACCTTTAATTTGATGAACACAGTAGTAGTATGATAAGAGATACAAGAGTTGTTTGACAAACTATCGATAGACAGACGGGAAGAGATAGGAACTTGTGCTCACCTGAGCAACTGATAGGGATTGATAGGATCTGTTCAAATTCTATGAAACACATAAAATAATAACTGAACTATACAATTTCAAGTAGCACTTGTAAAATCAAACACTTTAAAATTATCTTTACAAATATGTAGCGCTTTAAAAGTATGTTTGTATACAAGTTAATGGTTTATTTCTTGCAGGCTACATTCCCCCCGGATTCCCCGAAGTAAAGGCTCCAGCGTTCAGCTACACCAAGGATAACTCCACTTTTGGCTTCTTTGATATGTGCTCCGATCTTGGATCTGGTCTCATCGTTGTTCCTCTTATCGGACTCCTGGAGAATATTGCAATCTGCAAAGCTTTCTGTAAGTCTCTACTTATGTATTCCTTATGACTTGTATACTGTTTGTACTCCTTCTTTCTCTTTTCCTGGACGATTCTGGATCCAAGAACCTTTATCATGCTTGTTAGGGTGTGACTTCCTCCTAAACTGCCTCTGTTGCATATTCCGCTAACATTCCAATTATCATTTGTTTCTTTCTTATTTAAATTATCATTTTGATAAAACTAAATGCAATCTGGCAATTCAATAGATTGGCCATGATAATCATAACACATGCGCAAAGAATATAATTGATATTATTTGTACAGTTGTTCTGACAAATAAATTATATTATTCAGGTCAATAAATAGCCTGTCTAGCACTAGCAGGAGCGTGCTGTAATTATTTTTTAGATTTTCTAAATCAAACCATCTTTTAAATAATAACCTAATAGTAGGTAATGAAATAGTAAACTCAAAGTCACCTTTTCCTTACAAAAAGTTGGAACTAAAAATAAGCACTTTTCACATACATATAAAAATACCAATGAAAAACTTTTTGTTCTGAAAAGGTCAAAATGGGAAGAAATCACGGCATGCCACTGTTTTTTGGTGTTGCAACAAATGCAATTCCAGGAATTTCTTTATTCATTGTGTCATGACGTAATTGTTCTTGAGTGACAATAAATATTTGAATGCAATGTGAACTTAGACAATAAAGACAAACTAATATTATTTAATAAATAAATTCAAGGTTATGAAACCAGTGGTCACTAGATCTTGTCCTCAGTCTATTTGAAATACGAGAATCTTATGAAAATCAATATTAGACAGCTTCATAAAATATGACTGATTAGAAAAATGTTCAAGTAATGCGACTGCGCTCCGTTCAGTGAACGAATAAAATTGTAGTGTCTGAACAGAACTTGATAACATAATAGGTTAAGTTAGGTTAGGTGTGTTTTTTTTTCTTCTTCGATGTTCTATTTTGTCCTGGAACCGCGCCAGTCAAGAAACTAATGGCATGTGTTTGTTTAGCAAACGGCAAGACAGTGGATGCCACCCAGGAACTTCTGGCCATGGGGGTCAGCAACATTGGCAGCTCCTTCTTCCAGGCCTATCCGTCCACAGGCTCCGTGGCCCGAGCTGCTGTTAACCACTCCTCGGGGGTCAAGACGCCCATGGGGGGACTCTACACAGGTCAGTGGAACACTCAACTTTAATGGATAATTTTCCCCATTGCTATGGAAAATGTCTCGTTATTTATATTAATTCCACACCAGAGGCCCTCAGGTATCCCTCTGAGTATATGCCATATTTGAGGATGCTGTGTGGAGGGTCTTTTACGAAAAGTAAGCAGTAAACCTCAGTGATAAAGATGACCCATTAACCAGCAAATTGTTCCACAGCCAAGTTGTTAAACATTAATTCTCCAACATTTCTGTTTCCTGATTCTAATCTCTATTGTTTTGTCTCCAGGTCTTTTGGTGCTGTTGTCTCTCTTCTTCTTCACGCCGTACTTTGCCTTCATCCCCAAGTCCTCGCTGGCCGCTGTCATCATTGCAGCTGTCATCTTCATGGTAGAAGTCCATGTCGTCAAACCCATGTGGAGGTCCAAGAGTAAGTAGCTTCCTTCTTCAATAATATCCTGATTTATCAGTGCCTGATTGCACCGTATCCGTTTTAGAGGAACTGGCTAGTTCTTATTTTGAATAATCTTACATTAGGAAACCTATTTCAACATCATAAATAATAAAATTGAACATGACTACATTTTGATGTACTTATTTTTTTTAATGTTTTTTTTATAATTTTTGTTTTATGTGTGATGTATCATCCACCTACTATCTTTTTTTTTTTTTACTTTTCTGTATATTTTGTATATTTTTTATAACTATCACATGTATATTTTGTATGGAATGTGTGGGACTGCACTAACCTCCCCACATACCGGAATAAACATTTATTTTCAACTTCAGTAACATTTGATTAGAAACTATGTTTCAAAATTTACTTTTACACATACGGGGTGCTATTGCATATACAGGGTGTTAAGAGACGTATCTGACTTACTTTAACCAGTGATTCCTGACCTTTTTTGTAGTATAGAATGGAAATGAAATTTTGGTCTACGGTGACATTTAAAGAAAAATTTATTCACCAAAAAATATAAAAATTAAGTAGGTATTTGAAAACTAGGGTTGTTGTGGGGGGTTGGGCGGTAACTCCGCTGAGTTATCATTGACGACATGTAAAAATTATTTTTTTACTGTTTTCAGTATATTTTTTATTGAGTTCTTGTAATAAGTATTTATTTTAATGTTATGTGGTTTCCTTTGTAGAATCTGACCTGATTCCCGGAATTGGTACCTTTATCTTCTGTCTCGTCCTGCCCCTGGAAGTCGGTATCCTGCTGGGCATCGGTGTCAACGTTGTCTTCATCCTGTACCACGCTGCCAGGCCCAAGATCTCTGTGGAGACACTCACTGTAAGTTACTTTTACCATAAAGTTATTTATATAAATTCCCCATTATCATATTCGGAAACCGGTGTACTTTTGAGCTTTACTTATCTATTGAAGTGTTTAATTCAATCATCAGTTCGAACAAAAAGATAGAAAGCCACCATCTTAGTTCTCTACATGTCTACACTTCCGGTAATCGGACGTCACGCTGGTGTTCCTGGTGGTGAATTATCAAGCCTTACAAACACAAACATTCTAACTTACTATAAGTTAACTAAATGGAAGATATTATGTTTAATTAACTAAATAAAAATACATATTTGTAAAAAGCATTCCTAAAATTAGGTAATTTAGAAGCACTTGAAATTACATATCCCTAAATATTAATTCTACCACATTGAATAACCAAGTAAATTATCTTATAGTCCTATTCTACATATTTTTCCAGTGAACCACTCTGTTCCTCCTGAAAAACCCTTAATTACCCCTTCCCCTTTGGTCGCCTCCCACTCCAACACCTAAGTACTTATGTATGTCTGTCATTATTTTGTATCTTACGTTAGTTTTAATATTGTTCTGGCGAAGGAAGGGTACTTCCGAAACCGGTCAATCAATACATTAAATTGAAGTGCTTTAAAACAAATTAATATTATAAAACAGAAATACCTTATAAATATGTTTTCTTTTCTCAGAGCCGTGCCGGAGACCAGTATCTGATGCTGACCCCCGACCGCTGCCTAATCTTCCCGTCTGTCCACTACGTGCGCCGCCTCGTCACCAAGTACTCCATGCGCCAGTCCCTCCCCGTGGTCATTGACTGCACCCACATCTACGGAGCCGACTACACGGCCGCGCGCGTCATTGAGTCCCTTACCGGCGACTTCAAGGAGCGCGGCCAACCGCTCTTCTTCTATAACCTCAAATCCAGCGTCTGCAACACCTTTGAGGGACTCAGCCCCACCGAGTTCACCGTCTTCTACGAATTCGACGACATCGACAGGCTCATGAAGGAAAGCTCAAGCTACAAGCCAAAGGAAATCAATATGGTGTGATCTAATTATCTCACATTGTAAAGATTGTTTCAGAACTTAATATAAACAACGAATCTGTTTCTAACCCTCGGTATGCGCTCTGCTTGAATTCCAGTCATAATAAAAATATCCATATTAGAGCAATCTCGAATTCAGTTTCTACAAATGTGCGCTTTCATTGATTGAAATTAAACCCTACTTTCATTGCATTGGTTCTGAGATGCGGATAATTGAAATGAAGTTGATACTGCGTCAGTTGTAGGAAAAGTTCGGCATTTCTAGGGTTAAATGCTGGCGTTGAAAGGCTTTAATACACACAATGTGCCACAATTAATTTTAATTATTGTTTATCCTTAGTCTTGAAACAATCTATGGAAATAACTGTAGATTTGTTTTATTTGTATGATTTAAGTGTTGACCCTTGTTTTATTAGCGCTCTGTGAACATATTTTGTACATATATAAATTTTACGACTGCTTGCCGTTAGCAATTACAGACATTACCGTTCTGATATTACTAGTATTTGGATGAACAAATATTGCACCCGTAGGAGAACGACGGTATAAATACTTATTAATTTAAGTACTTAACGAGAATACCTTGTTATTTGATTTGCACAAATTAATCAAACTTAATTTGTATTATTTTAGTATTGCAATTATCCGTCATGTAGTTTATTCCCTGAATTAAATTAATGTTTATGCTTAATAGTATGAAATACAGAAAATGCATTATTAGCATTAAATTTGCCCTCTATAAATACACTAGGGAGTGTCAAGTTAGATCTAAAAAACTAAGAAGTTTAATATTATTTGTATAGGCGTTTAGAAAAAAATTAACGCTTTCCGTGTTTTTAATTGATTTTTCTTCTCACATTAATATTTACCTTGCCTTTGTGTCGTTTGCTTGGAATTCTATAAAATTTATAGAATCTTTTCAGGCGGAACACGCACCTAGCAGTATTAGATCATTTGTTTTATAAATGTTCATTGTTTAGGTATAATATTTATTACATTTATTTTTGTTTAATATTCACGGTTTAGAGCAGTTCGATCATTGACATAGACAGATCTAGGTTAAACCGTCACTTATAAGCAACTTATTTGCTTAAACCCACTGATCAATTTGTTCGACATCTTTTCTTTACACTAAGCAGGTAGATCGCTTTTGGTTGGTGAAAGTCAAGCTTGTGTATTTATTCTATGTCAATGAGCAGAGATGGGATGGGGTATTTTGACACTTTGGTGATGAGAGTGTGAAATTACCGTAATATTTTCCCTTTTGAAGTTAAAACAGGGGCGTATTCGAAAGTGATTGTTAGGGTCAATGCCGCAGTTGCCTGACTCTCATCCCGACTCTGTCAAGGAGCAAACCATTTTACAGTAAAATTAGAATCATGGATTCTAATTTAATAATAAGAAGATACATGTTAGTTACTATATTGGAGGAAGAATTTAGGTGTCAGTTTCTGTGATTTGTTGCTATACTAGATTTTAGAAATATAAAATAACTTTATAATGTTTATACTAGAATTTCTGCTAAATAAATTTAAACACTTTTAGTAATTACACATTTTATGAATATTTTTGCAATGTTCTATATAATTGTAATCTTCGCATGGACACAAAGCGTAGTGTTGTTATGGTAGGAAACTACAACAATCTATTTTGCATGAGAAATGGACCAAATTATTGTCACCTGACACTAAACTATTTTAGTTCTAGTTGATATTTTTGTATGAAAAATAAAATATGATAAAATAAATAATATTGTTTTAATGATCTGAAACACAACACATGGCACTAAACTCTACAACAAAATCCCACTATCCTTTAAAAATCACAACAACCATTATACATTTAAAAATCAAATAAAACACTGGATACATTACATAGGGAGATCTGAAATATAAAATATATTAACACCAAATACAGACTAACACTGAAACCACTCAACTGCACTTAAAACTCCTCACCCTACAATTATTTATTTTTTTCATCAAGCACATTTAGTATAATGTAATTTCATATTTTGTAAACATTCTCAGCACAGGAAATCCTGGTGAGGATATCATTAGATAATAAAACATTACTATTATTATTAAATCTGAACCCCTTTAAACCTCATAATGAAGTGTCCTTCCGTAATATGATGTATGAACTTACATTATATATTATCAGTGGCGGCTCATGGGTCCGAATGCTTGTAGGGCACACACATACCTATCTATCTAATAAACATAGTTATAAAAACGAGAAATATAACAAATCTATTGGATATGTAAAAAACCAAATCATTTTATCATGATTTCTAATGTAGTTGTAGCATATAATATGAGTTGCCAAAAATAACCTATATACATTGAATCATTTTCATATCGAGATTATTCACCAACGACCATACCATGTTGAATACACCGGTTCTCATCTGATCACCGAAGTTAAGCATTGGGCGCGGTCAGTATTCGGATGGTTGACCCCTTGGGAACACAGCGTACTGTTTGCCTTTTTTTACTCTCCATTTAGCATCCACAAGATGACATGGACGCTTAGGCAAATAATTGTTCTGTGATAAAAAAAAATAATGCACAGGAAACAAAACAAAAAATATCAGTTATCAAAACTAATTGTTCTTTTGTAATAATAAATTATTACATAAACGTTTCTTTTAACGAACACGACACGGAGACACTGTTTTAAATATTTATTTATTTATATCATTTTTATCACATACATTTTCATACATTTTGTATGCAGTGAAATTATAAAACTAACAGAAACAGAAGCAAATTCTTTGTGGGTTCTATTGATACAAGGGCAAAATATACTTATGTCCAGTTCCTGTACAAAACATCCCCATAGAAAAATTATGCAATAACAAATGCGCATGTGCATTCGGCCATCATTTAAGATGTGCCCCGCTATCTAGAAGAAATGAGATGTATGTATCAGTGTTCACTGACCGCACTGCTAGGTAAATGTCACCGTTCATAACCGTCTCCATTTATTTAGACCGGTCAGTGGCTGAGTTGGCATCGCGTCTGGGTTTCATCCAAGTGTCATGAATTCAATTCCCCGGCTGGCTAAGTCCTCCATCACGACACAAGCAACATTTTTCTCTTACTGTGATGGTAGTAGGAGATTTTCAAATATTGTCAGGTTATTTGTAACCCGGGAATGTTTGTCTTTCTTTAAAAAAAAAGATTGTCAATAGATGGCAGTAATTATTTGGAAAATTACATATCACCTTGTAACTTTACTACTAAATATGAACTCAATTGTTTGTATTCAAAGTATTATTTTTAAGAAGTAATTCGTTAATAATTAGGAGGGGCACATGCCCTAGTGGCCCTATTGAATAACCACCGCTGCGTATTATTAATTGTACGGGACACAAGATGTATTCAGAGATTTATTTATAGATTCATAGATCTGCTGGAGACAATGAGTTCATTTACATAAAGACATCATTCTAACAATGCCTAGTTCAATAAATAGATCGTTATAATGTCTAGCCAATTTGCAAGTTGTGATAGTACAGGAACTGGCACTGAGTTAGACGGGGTTCGATACATATTTTTTTAATTCTGTGATACGCGTTGTTACCTATCTTTGTACAAAAGGAGTGGTGATTAGTCATAACATTTGCTTCCTGAATCTAGCCATAGCACATGCGTAGTTTAAAAAAATATCGTGATTTTTGAGATGCGCGGTATTATAATATAAGCGACGATATGTCGTTCTGGAAAAGATAGTAAAAGCAATTCTGTAAGTTTTCGTCTATTTTACCATATTCAATATTCGTGTAAATTGACTTTTTTAATGTTAAAAAACTCAAGGAGCACTTGAAGTTGGCACGCCGGTAAGGCAAAATCTCCGGGCTACGATGCCGCGGTCAACCGTGCTGCAACTCTGTTTGTTGAGTTCATTTGCGGTCAGAATGATTCATGCTATATTGATAGCCGCTTCACCCCCCTTTGTAATTCACACGCGGGAACAATATTTTACACTGATTTTATGCATTTTTTAAATTGAATGTAAATCAAATTTAATAATAATACCGCTGAGAAAGTACCTACCAAGGAAAAAGTGCTCAAAGAATCAAGCTTACCAACTTTAGGAAAGGACGACCGGATGGTCGAACCTTTCGACGTCATGACTTTTTTAGTATCAGGCAAACCAGTTGTGTGGAAGGCCTATTACAATGGTGGATTAGCTAGAACAGTGTTTCTCAACCTTATTTGTGCCATTCCCCACTTCAACGCTCCAAAATTCTCCTTTTTCGAAAAAAGAGTTGTCTCCAAACTCAGACAAATATGGGTAGCAACTAATACTCAAGTGCAAATCAGACTCAGTCTGGTATATATGTAGCCAGAACATTAGTACTATTTACTTATTTATCTTATCTTTACAACCCAGACGACCCAAGCATTTAACCATTAACCCATGCAAGTACTTTGATATAGGTGCATGTTGCTTTTTCCATGTTAATATTGCTTATTTATTATTTGTCTATCTTATCAAAATTGATAAGGAAATGTAATGGAGATCAAATAGAAGATAAAATGAAAAAATCCATGGACCAGATTTTCATACCTCATTAAATGTTCAATTTTACCAGTGGATTATACAGATTACCAACACGAAAGTGAAGTTTTGATTTACATCTTTTCAAAAACGGTTTGATAATTTTTTTGTTAATTAATTATTTTGTTTATAGTTTTTTTTAACAGACCAAATAGTTATATATATTCATACCAAATAATGCTGTAAAAAAATTTCATAAGACACAAGTTTTCACAAGTTTTACAATTCAGACTCGTAAATTATTGAAATAACACTTCGTTTCTACTAAATTACAACAAGAAACATCTACTTATTTGGCAGATATGGAAAAAATGCGTTTTAAATCATAAAGCTCAGTAAAGTTTAAAGTTTTTGTATGGAATTTTTAGGTTAGTTTTTTTTTCTCTTTAAACCCAAACTAAGGTCCTAAAAAACAATTTATATATAATTAATATACTGTATCATTGTATAAAATAGGTTGTTTGGTTCTTTGTTTGGGTGTAAAAGACATTCTGCCCACAATGCGCTTCCTGGCTTTATTTTCGTAATGACTCACTTGTATTTTACAAAATGATGTTTTTGTCAATTGTTTCATCTCATCAGATAACGTATCTATCTATTTGCTCAAATTTTATCTTTATAATATAAGTGGTTTTCCTAGAATACCTACTTATATTCATAAAAATGATTTTTTTCTTCCTCCTGTTATAAAAAAATTAAACCAAAAAATATAAAAAGTACATATATCTTTAAATTGTATTTTCGTAAGTCTGAATAAGTGTCTTTCTAAATAAAAATAAAATCGGATGAGGTTTTCCTGTTAATTCTCAAATGCCGATTAATCACTGGTGATAAATTATTTTTACTACTCAAACTGGCGAATGATCACCGGTGATCGGTCCAATACCTTCCTTGCTATGATACTGTTTTGAACATACAGTTGTCAATGGTCAAAATAGCATCCTAGCAAGGAAAGATAGCGCCCTAGCAAGGAATGTATTGGACCGATCACAGATGATCATTCGGCAGTTTGAGTAGTAAAAATGTTGATCATCGGTGATCAATCGGCACTCGAGAGGAAAGAAGAAAAAAAAACTTCCTTAAAAACGAGTCTAAATAAGGAACTCCAGTCCAATTTTAATTTTTTTTTACCAATTACGATCAAACTTAAATACCAGTATATTTCTTTTTTTTCTAAAGTTAGTTTTCATGGTGAAAATAATTTTCAATTTTTCAAAGCCCGCCAAAACGCTCCAAATCTACGGCCGGTCGGTTTTGATCAGTTTTGAGGTTAGAATGTCAAATCTCAAAACAGGGATGAGCTTTACCGTATATAATTTTATATTCTATTTATAGTAAACCATCACTAAACATAAGTAATAAAATTATGTACCCTTTCATAAACTTTAACTCACAGAATAATAATAGTATTGGACATTAGTATTATCATAATATCCGTATTGATAATTGGTTTGCTCATGAAAACTCTAATTTATTTCACTAATAATAGTATTTTTATATTTAAGAACAATTATAGAGCTTAATGTCACCCAAATTGAGTTTAAATTTCGCCAATACTAAAAAATACATATTTAAAATACAAACAGTTAAAAATAAAAATGTCCATACTAATCTAAAAATTGAATGCGCACGTGACGTCAGATGTTCCAAATGCAATGGTACCAGGATAACAGGGTGTTTCGATGAGATGATTTTTTATTCACTTTTAAATAACGATTTATAAACTCTACGTATAATTATCAATATTAATAGTTATATATTCAGAATCGGCGTTTGCTGATCTATATGAATACACATATATATATATATATATATATTTTTTTTTTTTTTTAATTTTTTTTTTTTTAAGCCATTATATTTTTCACTGGAGTTGCTTATTGCAAAACTGTATAAATTTTGACTTTTTTTATTTGAATGTGTATTGTTGACCCATTTTAGAGTACATAGCTCTGCAAAAACCATAATGTTTTCTTTTTGCAACTTAACTCTATTCACCCCCCAGGCCTTTGACATTAGCTTGACACTGACAGCTGTTATTTTATTTTTTATTATATTATTTTTTTTTTTAAGCCATTATATTTTTCACTGGAGTTGCTTATTGCAAAACTGTATAAATTTTGACTTTTTTTATTTGAATGTGTATTGTTGACCCATTTTAGAGTACATAGCTCTGCAAAAACCATAATGTTTTCTTTTCGCAACTTAACTATGATTCACGCCCCAGCCCTTTGACATTAGCTTGACACTGACAGCTGTAAGTGACATTTGGTGTTGATTCATAACCCCAAAGAGGAGAGATTATGGCGCGATTGTAATGTTTTCGTTAAATAGATACGTTATTATGGAAATGACGCAACTTTTCACAGTTGCGTTGTGTTGTTTAACGATTAGTTTCACTAAAAAATAGTTATTTGGTAAGCATTCAAGTTATAAACAGTTAATATTAACTCTTTGAAATATTTAAAAATACGCCGTGGAAACCAAAGTCCAAATTGTTTTCACTTTTATACAGAAATTACGCATTACTCCTGTGGTATGGATACTTCCGATCCAGCAGATAATACATCAATACCAATGAAGGAATCAATGAAGGCATTTTTTCCGTGGATTGGGAAAAGGATTAAGAGGAGTTTTACAAAGAAGAATCTTTATAAAAGACTACCAATATTATCATGGTTACCACGGTAAGGAAACCTTTCTTGACAGAGATCCAATCAATTAACAACTTAGCTTTGAATATGACTTATCCGTAATTTTCCTGCTAATGTAATTATTTTTTTCCAGTTATACTACAGAAAATGCAGTAGGAGATTTAATAGCAGGAATTACAGTTGGTTTAACTATTATCCCTCAATCCTTAGCCTATGCAAATATAGTGGGGTTACCTCCGGAAGTAAGTCATTCAATTTATTGCATTCCAATGAGGTTGTCTCCTTATTTTTTTTTGTGTTGATGAAAATGTACTATATTTAAAAAGTTAACCTTTGGAACACTGAGCTTCCGCGACCTAATATTTCCGTAGTGTGCCGGGGGTTAAATTTAGCTCACGGCCCGGCTGAGTCTGTTTTCATAATAACTTATTTACTTACTTGTTTTGTTGCAAAATTATGTTTTTGCAAATTGTATCATCTTACCAGATAATGTTTCCCCAGAATAGCTACTTATGTTCTACATATGTTCAAAAAGAAAGTATGGTTGTACATTGCCCATACTCCTGTGTTCAACGGATACAAATTTTGCATATCCGATGGGCAACCTCGGCGCACTAGAAGTAAAACAACAGTAAAATTACTTTTTCGATATCTCCGAAAATGAAGAAGTTATGAGCTTTCAAAGTGAACTTTGGAAAAAAATATACCCGTGACGCCACGAGTCACAATTCATGGCAGTAACGGATACTGTCGCGGCTATGATATCTATGGCTGCGTCAGTCATTTTATGAACCGTGATATCACACGCTTATCGGCCGGACGGCAGGATCATCAATGGTTTATATCTTCAGTATTTTCCAAAAATTCTAAAAGTCCTGTCCTCAGCATGTTCTAATTAATATGATACATTTGTAAATAACATGAAATTACATTATAGGAGACAACCTCACTGCTATAAAATAATAAATCAGTACCTATATAAGGTGATCATCTTTGGCTAAATTTCATTAATTGATTTTTTCATTTTGATTAACAATATATTTTTTTTAATATTCTGTTCATTGCCCCTCTTTATCTTTATTTCACTCAAGTTATATTCATGCACTATCGTAAATTGTTTTCAACATATCCAAGTACATATTCAACTATAGCCACTTTGGGAGTAAAGAAATGAGTATTATACTAGCAGATTAAAACTCGCTGCCGTGAGTTTTCGCTGCATTTTTGACATTGCACGCGCCGCGCTGATAAAACGTAAAAAGGACACGGTATGTACATTGTGGTAGGAATTAAATTGCAATGAGGGGAAATTACCATTTCTACTATTCGCGTCTACAGCAGCCGGCAGCTTTTTATAAGCGCTCCAGTTTATCTGGGAAATATTGCTTAGTTCTTAATTTTTCGGGTGTTAAAATAGCGTAAAATAACCATAATAATTTATAGGTTACATTTATAAAAATCATATAATTTTAGTGTGGCCGTTTCGGGCTTAAATCAAGTTTACTTATAAAAATAAATATAATTTTAGTGTGGCCAAATCTTTCATTTTGTTCTAAATTAACCCAAAAGCTCGGTCATCGGTCGCCACATGTGCTTGTTTAAAGACCTTTGCCTGTTAAAAGCCTAGGGAAGTGTCCAAAGTGAATGGTTGATTTACAATGTTATTCTTTGAACTATGGTGATTGTAAACAATATCGTTTACGACCGTGCTGCACGACGCAAACTTAATAGTGAATGTGTTATTTTGGACCATTTAATAGCTGCAAAAAGATATCGTTGTATAACCTTGAACGTTGTACCACAACGCAACCCGTAAAATTAGATTTCGTGGCTGCCGAGAAAGGCGCAATAGGAAAAGACATTTGACAAGAAGATCTTCTGCTGTCACGGCGACCTGAGTTCTGACCTCCAGTCTACAGAGCAGATCCGGTGCATCATGCGGCCCACGGACGTGCCCGACCAGTCTGCTCTGCGACCTGCTGTGGTCCGACCCCGACAAGGACACCACCGGCTGGGGCGAGAAATGGACGACACGCTGGTGTGCTCTTTCCAGATCCTGAAGCCGGCCGACAAGCGTTACCTGGCGTACGGGCAGTCCCGTCAGGCCGCCCAGGGGCGTCACCAACAAAGACAAAGAAGATTGGATATGGATATGGATCAGTTCCCCCGGCCCCCGTCCTCACCGCCGCCCAACTTCACATGACTCCTATCATTTTTATTAGCGTTTTGCAATATATCGTAAGGAATAAATACAGTTAGCATTTTTTTTTTCTCTCAATTTAACATGTATGAAAACTTAGATCAAGCCGTATTTAGTTTTGATAATTTAACTGCATCTCTTTATATGGTCTATAAATAATGTGTAATGATAGCCTGTCCAAAAAAAATGTAATAGATGTAATATAGGAATAATGTAAGAATAGGAAGTAAGATTTGTACAGCGCCCTTGAGGTGATTTTTCACAAAAACGGCGCTATAAAAATCATCCGATTATTATTATTATTATTACATGGCACTTAACATAGGACTCATACTCTAAGATACTTACAAATTCCAAAACCTTTGATTTAATTATTTTTTTGTAAGAAACAAACAGCTTTTAATACAAATATATATATAAAAGAAGTTTAACAAAAGGTAAGCCAACAAAGTTTGTTGTGCTAACAGTGGTTAAATACAGATGTTTTATTTATGAAGCTAACAAGATTAAGAAAAAACAAAATTAGAAGGAAGGGGAGAGAGGAAGATGCTCTCGATACATAGGATGTAAACACAGACACAATGACCATTGCTAGAATCCTGTAGAAGTTGTGCCACACACACAGTTTGTTGTGACATTATTCTAACAACCATTGTACGCATTGATGCATGCGTGTTACATCAAAACCTCTTTAAATTTAACCTTAATATCATCTTTTTCGTTATTTCTACAAATTTTTAAATGGCAGATAAATTTCCAAATCTTGCTACGCTATAAACATTGCATAATTATGTTCAAGTATGGTCTATATGGCTCATTCCTGGGCCCCTTCATCTACATATTGCTGGGAAGCTGTAAGGAAGTGGCCATCGGTCCAGCTGCTATAACGTCCCTGATGACATACCAAACCGTGACCAACAGAGGTTTTGGAGTGGAGCATGCAATTCTGTTGACCCTTCTAGTTGGAATAATCGAGCTGCTCATGGGACTGTTTGGATTAGGTGAGTATTGTTTGTCTTCTAATAAACTCTTATTTAACTATCAGAAAATACCCAAACGTAAACACAGTCCGCAAGGTGGAACAATTAAATAATAATAATAATTGGATGATCTGTATTTGTAAAACGGCGCTTTTTGTGAAAAATCACCTCAAGGGCGCTGTACAAATATTACTTCCTATTCTTTAACTAATTATGTACAGACAGATACAGAAAGACATACTTTCCTAGCAGGTCGCTTCAGATGAACACAGTTTTATTAGAAAATTTAAGTTTAGAGATGGAAGTTTTAGAGTTGCTATTTTATCCTCCTTTTTTTATTGATTTATTAGAAGATTGGTGGCACAAGAAGAGTTGGTATTTATTGAAATATTTATAATTTTTAGGACTGGAAAATATTTATAAAATGACCCTAAAAAGCGTAAGAAGCTTTTAATAGATATTAACATTTTTCATTTATTTTTACACTTTTAGTTATTTACAGTGTTGCAGGCTGTGGACGCATTTGCGCACCGATGTGTGAATCAAAGCACGATCACCAAACTTAGTAATAGGTGTGCGCTTTGGTTCCTTCAACCTGCCGATAGCTGATGACGCTGCTGACCTAAGGGTGGACTGCCGTGAATTGGTATTTTCAGTAATACACAGTTCTGATAAATAAGCCAGAGCCATTCCGTTAAGTGACTTAAATACCATCCAGCAGAGCTTGAACTGGATTCTTTCAGGACATTTGAGCCAGTGGAGATTTTTGAGATGCTCTGAAATGTGAGAATATTTAGATACGCCGGTGATAAGTCTTGCTGCAGCGTTGAATACTGATTGCAATTTGTTAATTTAGTATTTGGAGAGACTTGCATATATATTTTTTTCTAAGATTTTAGATGTAAATGGAAGATTTGAAACGGGTTGGTAATTTGGAAGATCTTCAGCGTCCAATTGCGGTTTTTTTAATAATGGAGTTATGACAGCTGATTTCAGTGATTTTGGGAAATCACCAATGTTAAATGACTTATTAAAGAGTTGGACTAGAAAGGGGGCTATTTCATTGCAACACTTCTTTAGTAACCATGTTGGTATAGGATCGAGTGCACACTGTTTGTTCGGTGAAGCGAGTATTAACTTCCTTACTTCTTCGAGGGATGTAGATTTGAAGGCAGATAAGGTTCCGCCATTGTTTTTTTGTAAAAGATGGGGTGGGGCAGCGATTGTTAGGGCGTGTATGGACTCAATTTTTTCGAGGAAAAACTTGGAAAAGATATCCGGAGCGATGTCAATTGTACCTTGTGCACGAACATCAGCAACAACTGTCTTAATCGAGTTCTAAAGACGACGCGGATTTATACCTGCATTTATATTTATTTGCTGTTTTTCTACCTCAGTAGCGTTGATTAAAGGTTTGATATTGGTTCTTGGTGAGTTTATTGCACAAACCAATATTGATTTGACTGGTTAGTTTCAATATTTTCCGCCTATAATGATGTTAGGAAGAATTCAAATATTGTCAGGTTATTCGTAACCTGGGAAGGATTGTCTTTTTTTTTAAATGAAAAAATATACATACATATTTATAATAAGTTAGATATTCATAGTTAAATAATGTGTTACCCACAGTTTAAGGATTGTCTCTGTTGACTGGGATGTAATTATGTAGTGTGTAACTGTTACATTTTTAAAAAAATCTAAAATCGTATTCTGTTTGGATAGTGTGAACTTTTTTGTATGTTTTACCATTATGAAATCTAAACTGGATAGACGCTGCTGTATCTTATATGAGATTATGACAATGTATCTCATATTCCACTATCACAAATGTGATTCATGAGTATAGACCTTAAAAATTCACTTTGTTTTTTGGAAAAAGAGGTGTTATTTTTCTGTGAAATTCGCATTATTTTTGGGAAAATGGGGTTATTTTTCAGCAAAACGGGTGGTATTTTCCAATAAAAGCGGTGTTATGTTCTTTTTTTGTTATTTTACAACAAAAGTGGTGAATATATATTATTAAAAAATTATTATTATGTCTTTTTTTATACATTGTTTTTTTGAAAATCGAAAAAAGGGTAACAGCATGCGTCATTTTTGACGTGAAATTAGCTGTGTTGCATTATATGGATATTCAAGCTTATCAAAACTATAGACAAAGTAATATTTAGAACCTTCAATATTACTTTCTTATTTTAAAATAGGTACCAGATTATCATATTGAAAAAGAAGAATATTCGGTTTTACTTACCCAAAAATTTGCATGAAAAAGGCAAAATTTCCGTTTTCGCATAAAAATGACGAATTTCGCATAAAAATTCGTCTTATCACAAACGTTCCAATTCATGAGGTTTCACACTGGGTGAAATCAAAATTCTTTGATCATTATTAATTAGAACTTCTATAAAACCATTTTTATTTCATCATGCCAGCGACATCTTTATGATTTTATCAATAACATTTTATTTGTATTAAAATAACACTTGAATCCATCTCTCTCTCCAGGTTTCATGATAGACTTCATATCAGGCCCCGTGTCATCAGGCTTTACTTCAGCCGTGGCACTTGTGATCCTCACGTCGCAGGTGAAAGACATCCTAGCCATCCAGGTGCAAGGAACCACCTTCCTGCAGCAATGGCTGTCAATATTTACCGAAATCACAAATACCAAATTATGGGATGCAGTGCTGGGAATCAGTTGCATTGTTGTGATTTTGCTCATAAGGGTTAGTTAAAAATATATTTTTTTAAATTCCTAAATACATTTTCACAAAAATCATTTAACTTTTGAGCCTTATTGCCATCTCAAATCAAAAATATGTTATTATTGATTTTATTCATTTTATCCATCCCTCAATTTTGAAGTTTGGCAGACCTTACAAATATGGCTTTACAGCTTTTTCTTTTTCTGTCACCTCTGGGCCTAATACATATACATATCTAACTATTTTGCCACAGAGGTTACAAATGTTTTGTTCTGTTTATACTTAATTCAGCAAAGGTTATTTTTTTTCTTACAAAAAATGTCATTTTTGATATTTATCCCAGATAATTGGCATGATAAAAGTGGGACCAAAGGAAGACGCATTAAAAACTAAATGCAACATTGTTGTGAACAAAGTGCTCTGGGCCGTCGGGGCCTTGAGGAACACCCTCGTCATAGTATTGTGTGGCTTCATTGGATTTGCTCTTTCGCACATTATGAGCGAACCGCCTATTCGAATGATAGGTAAGTTATAATTCACTTAGCTGAGGTCTGAACCAAAACCAATAGAGAAAACATTAGCACGATTCTTTGCATAAACATTTTAATTTTAATTTTCTTTAACTATATAATATACTCGTAGACATATTATGCACTAGGAAACAAGCAGTGAACAGAACTAAATTATTATTTTCTGCTAGTGCCATTTTCTAACAGAAGTTGGCTAACATCATGACGATCCTTATATTTCATTACGGTCATGAAAGTTATTCAGTGAATTGCCTCTTATATACTCCAATTTCTCAAAATATTATATTGTTAGATTAATTAATACTTTAAAGACATCTCATTATTAATAATTATTGTTTTATTTAAGGTTATGTCCCTCCCGGCTTCCCCGAAGTGAAGCCTCCACCGTTTAGTTACACAAAGAACGATACAACATTTGGTTTCTTCGACATGTGTTCAGACCTTGGATCCGGCCTGATAGTCGTCCCGCTGATTGGCCTCCTGGAAAATATCGCCATTTGCAAGGCTTTCGGTAAGTTCTGATTATATTCTATTCTGATTCTGATTATGTTCTGATATAATTTCAATGACAAATAGGATTTAAATAGTAACTGCAATATCATGCAATGTACAGTGTTTTCTAATACATGTTGTGTCCAGTATGTGCAAAATCATATCTTCTCAAGCTATAACTTTATAATATAACGTGTTAATCTGGAGTGACCTGCCATGCATGCGAGCATGTTTCTGTATCTGAACATAATAAGATAAACCCTAGCAAGTAATATTTATACAGTGCCCTTGAGGTGATTTTTCACAAAAATGGCCCTATACAAATCATCAAATTATCATTATTTTTATTGGTTCATATTACATAGAACTTGAAATGGAAATTCTTCAATGTGAAACTGAAAGGTTTTTCATTTTCAGTTGGGTTGACAGGTTAACAGGCTCGCTGCCGCCCATGCACACTAGACCTGACCCTAGGTGGCTACCAGCATACTATACCTGACCCTAGGTGGCTACCAGCATACTAGACCTGACCCTTGGTAGCTACCAGCATACTAGATCTGACCCTAGGTGGCTACCAGCATAACATATATCTTCATTTAAATATATCGTCACCATGGAGTGAAAAGTCACTAACATTTTTGGTAAAAATGAGTTAGATATGTCAAAGTTCATAATTTTGACATATCTATTGAAAAAGTCGATACCTCTGCGAAAATTCCCTAAATCGATTTATGCCATGGGTATAAGTCACTAACAGCCTAGAATCAGATTTTTTATTTTCCAAAAGTCATCGAACCTCTTAGATATTTAATAATAATAATAATTGGATTACTTGTATAGCATCATTTTTGTGAAAAATTACCTCAAGGGCGCTGTTTATCGCAAAAGAACTATCCACTTTGTATTCAAATATATTATTTTATCTAACTAACAAGATAACTTTAAGAGCATTATATTTCCAAACAACTTAATTAAACATATCAAGTACATAAACTAACTAATTACCTTTAGTTATTATATGTTCTCATCTCCTTACTAAAATCACTTAGTGACTTTACCCACTTTAATACAAAATTCTTAGATTAACTAAAATATGCACACGGAAAATCACTTAAACTTTAAAAATCACCAAATGTATTTTTTTTATATACTTAGGCAATTTATAGATCTAGTTATGCCATTATTACATTCTAAGAGTCGAAAACTATTGAAAAAAACGATAAATATAAAAAAAAGCTTTTATTAGGACCCTTCAATAAACATTTAAAATTGCAATCACAAAACACCCATTATCTCAAAACTGTCAACTTGTTAGTTAGTGACTTTTCACTCCATGGCGACGATATGTATATATAATATTAACATAACCTAAATGAAATATGAAACCGGACAAAAGGACAGAAACTAAAAAGATTTCAGTCGCATCTCCCAAGATCGTCCCAGATACAACTGAAATCTTTTTAGTTTATTATTTTCTTCAATGATTAAATATTGCAATGAGGTTTTTAAATCTCAATAAAAATAATTCATAATTAAAAAAAAGATATGTATATACTTACAAGAATAATGGAATAATAATTTCTAAAATCAATCTGCGTAAAAATTTTAAGTACATAATATGTACATTAACTACGAGAGAAATGAAGGAAATATCTTTTTATTTTTTAAATACATAATTTGCAGATATGTATTACTGACCCAACGATGATAAGTATCTATTTCACACAATGACTAAATATATTTCATGAAAATAAAACAATAACTTTGTTTATAACCACGAGAATTTTATTTAATTTTATTACGACCGACCGGTTTCGCTTAACATAAGCATCTTCAGGGTACAAAAATTAAACTGATCAAAAATACATAGTGTGTGTTTATATATACAAAATAGAATAAGACAGAACATAACATAGAACAAAGAAAAAATGAGATAGCATGAAATAGCATGAAATAGAAATAACCGAGCGAAAGAGACAGAAGAGAACATAACATAGAACAAAGAAAAAATGAGATAGCATGAAATAGCATGAAATAGAAATAACCGAGCGAAAGAGACAGAAGACAGAGACAGAAGAAGCAGAAGCTTCAGAAGTGCAGCTTCAGCTTCTGCAGTGCAGAAGTGCAGAAGAAGCTTCTGTCTCTTTCGCTCGGTTATTTCTATTTCATGCTATTTCATGCTATCTCATTTTTTCTTTGTTCTATGTTATGTTCTGTCTTATTCTATTTTGTATATATAAACACACACTATGTATTTTTGATCAGTTTAATTTTTGTACCCTGAAGATGCTTATGTTAAGCGAAACCGGTCGGTCGTAATAAAATTAAATAAAATTCTCATGGTTATAAACAAAGTTATTGTTTTATTTTCATTAAATATGTCTAACCACAAAGTGACTGCTTTCTATCAAAAAAAAAATATATATATTTCACATAAGTGCTTACTAATTTTATTTTTACAAATACCTAATCAAGCATATGTACCCAATTAACATAAGAAGAGACCATAAGGGCTCTAATCTTGTGAGAAAATAAGACTGTTCCAGGTACTTTTTAACATGTTGCCAAATAATTTGATGGGTCTATTAATATGTCATTGATCCATTCGGCATGTCCTGGAAACTGCAAACACTGCAAATACTTTTTAAGGTACCTAAACTTTCGGTCCTTTAGATCTCATGTTAGCAATGAAAACTCCACACACTTTTTAAATTTAGAGACATTAACTTGCCAAAGAAATATAGCAGATTCAGTAATGTTATTTAAAATTTCACGCAACTTACAATAGTTTATAGTCCTAATCTTCTCAAACGCCTATTATTTCATATCCAAAATCGCAACAGCAGACAGCCACTTACTTTTTATATCTATCATTGTAAAACCAATTCTAAACAAAACCCTTTTATCGATAGATCTACATATTCATCCAACTTAAATTATTACCACATTGACATTTTTAACTCAACTATACATGATATTAAACTAAAATCCATTACACGACCGCTCTCAAACTAGATAACATAAACCACCCTTCCATCTACTCTTATCCTTTGTACCTTTATCCCTCTCCTATGTTCCCCTCCACCCTCCCCTTCCCCACTGACATAGTTAAGCTAACTGAATTAAAACTGTATATTGTCACACTTTACTCATAGTATTTATAAAATTTCACTGCTGATTATAAATGATATGAGCAAAGTGTGAAAATGTACAGTTTTACACCAGTTATTATTATATATATATGTAAATTGTGAATTTGCTGTTAATTTTCCCAAAAAATAAATAAAATAAAATAAAACACTCCAGACACGTGATCAACATTTGTACACGGTTGACATTTGCCACATGACAGGTCCTTTCTACGACTAGTACTTGTGTTGATGAATGATTTGCCGGCCTCTGTGTTTTCTCCCTCCTACTAGATTAGACCTCTTCAAGACCCAAGTTCATTTCCTCAAAGAGACCTTCCACAAAGCATCCCTAAAGAAGACATGAGTAATAATTTTTTCTTTATCTCTTAATTTTGACCGTATGTGTTTTGTTTTCTCAGCGAATGGCAAGACCATAGACGCCACCCAGGAGCTGATAGCCATCGGAGTGAGCAATATTGGCAGCTCTTTTGTGCAAGCCTACCCCTCCACTGGATCTGTGCCACGGTCAGCCGTCAACTCTGCTTCGGGAGTTCAAACCCCCTTTGGAGGATTGTATACAGGTGAGCTAGGGTTACTTCAAATTAACATTGTCACATAATACGCTACAAGGATCTCATTTCTACAGAGTCTACTTTCATCCTTCCTCTGCCAGTTCAATGCCTCACTGCCATACATCGGGGTTGGAATCAGCACTCCATTGTGGACTGCTAGCCTTACTTCTTTTGACAACTTTTTATAAGCAAAACCACATTCAGTCCCCCGTTATTAGCGTTCCCTACATTCACCCTTCATTAACCTTCATGATGAAAATTATATAATTCCTCAGTGCTGGATGTTCCCATGAAAATAATATATGTACATATTATATTGACTGAATTTAACCCTGCCATTTTGATGTTGAACAGGAATCCTGGTGATAATATCGCTGCTGTTCTTCACCCCATATTTTGCCTACATCCCCAAGGCCTCTCTGGCCGCAGTCATCATCGCCGCTGTCATCTTCATGGTGGAGTTCCACGTCATCAAACCCATCTGGAAAATCAAAAGTAAGAATTCTTCTTCTTAAGTCGTTGTCTCATTGCTGGGGATCGTGACCCCCACTTCAATTTCCCTGATTAACCAGGTTCTTCCACTTCTCACGGTCCTGCACTGCATGGAAAGTCGCAGACACCGACCTTCCAGACACCTGTGATACTTGATCACTCTGCTTCCTGCCAGTAACCATGAGCTCCTCCAGGTTCAAGTTCTGTTTGGCGAACAACGTGGTCAAAGTAATAGTAACAATTTGAAATATCCTTATATCAACCTATGTTAGCAGCAGGTGCATGGTTATTCAATTAAAATAATAATTCCACAGAATATCTCTTTCCCCGAATAATAACCTCAAATTGCACCAACTACAATTTCCACAACAAATTGCTCTAACCTAACCTCCAGTTTTTCCTCTAACCCCACTTTTTCCTTACCTTCTTTCCCTCCTAAACTCCTGTTTTTCCCACCAATAATTCGACCTGTCAAAATTAACTCCTTTGTTTATGTCACAATTTAAAAATGGAGTGCATTCAAACATTTGAGTAAAAACTTACATTAAAGTACCTACCCCAATTTCTCACAACATTATTACAACTGTTTTTTTTTTCAGAGACAGACCTGATCCCCGCCACCGGAACATTTATATTTTGTCTCGTGTTTCCTTTGGAAATAGGAATTCTTCTTGGCGTTGGACTGAACTTACTGACTATACTCTACAACGCCGCTCGACCCAAAATTACGGCAGAATCTCAAACTGTAAGTTCTTACTTACTTTATTTATAGCATTGTAAAATAACTAGCCATAAAATGCTCCACCATCAACAGAAAAATAATCCACCTTATTAGAAATAATAGGAATAGCAGGAGCAAAAGTGCATTGAGTGAGATTACTAATATAATCAATAATCTTTTTTTATGTTTTGAGTCCTTTCTGCCAAAGTCAGTGGGGCCATGGGTGGAGCGAAAGGAATTAGGGAAGATTAAAAGATAGAGACAGGTGGGGAGAACCTGTATTTTTAAATCTGAACATTATAAATGGTGAAAGTCACATCCAGTAATGTTTCAATTCAATATGGTGACATTTTGCCAGGGTAGAGAGCATCTACTAATTTGGATGAAGGGTATTTACGATACAATTATCAAGTATTTATTAACTGGCGTCAAGGTAAGAACATACATTACTGGCGTCCGAGCCCCATTGGATCGTTTTTGATTTTTGTTTAGGGTTCAAGTATGATTATATATATAGTCCACGTGTGTATAGGTAAATACAAAAATATATGTAAACGTATTTATTTTGTCTTAACAACAGTAACGAAAAAAGTAATATGGAAAAAACAAAAATCAACAGGGGGCCAATGGGGCTCAGACCCCAGTTTAGGGTTAACCTCTGTAATAGTTAGGTTAGGATGTTGCAACACAATTCTCGACTATTCAGAATCCGCTCTAAATCAATGAATCATAGATTCATCCATATTTAAACATCTTCTCGTACATAATCTTCTGTTATTCAAATTCTTGACATTGACATTATTTTTCTTTATTTCATCTGAGACGCCTTTCTTTGTCCACCCGCTCTATATATCAATAACCATTTTGCTTTCTTAATCTTATTTGTTTCACTTACATCGGCATCGCATTCTTCTCTAATCTCATTTGTTCTGTATCCTGTCGACATCCTTCCTTCTATTACTGCCATAAAACAAGGCTGGTATCAGAACTCCGTTGCGCATTATTTATTAGATATGTAAACATGGTTTTTCTAGAGTCCCGGAGGAGGACAGTATCTCATGGTGACTCCCGACCGATGCCTCTTCTTTCCATCCGTCAACTACATCCGGCGCGTTATCACCAAGCACTCCGTGGGACAGAGCCTCCCCATCGTGATAGACTGTACGTATGTGTACGGAGCAGACTACACCGCCGCCAAGGCCATAGAGTCTCTCACGGTGGACTTCAAGGCCCGCGGCCAGCCGCTGTTCTTCTTCAACGTGCGACCCAGCATCTTCGAGATGTTCGAGGGGCTGCGGCCAACCGAGTTCACCATCTTCTATAAGATCGAAGACATCGATGGACTGATTGCGGATGAATTTTCATTCAATGAACCAAAAGAGATCACTTTAATCCATTGATGTGTAAATTTCAATAATTTGTACTTATTAAAGGCATTATTTTTCCATTGACATGCTTAGCATATTTTTAGCACATCAAAAAACAATGGTTCAACCAAATGTGTTCAACACTGCTTTATTATTGTTAAAAATATATGTATGTGCATACATTACGCATTTGACATGCACACATCAAACCATTCTATTTTCCAAAGGTTGACTTGTACGACAAGTGGTGTTGCAGTGTGGCTATACCCACCGTCAATGCTTTTTATGTTTGCCATTAGATAATATTTTCTTACTACTTTTAGTAGTAATTTTTAACATAATATACATATACTACCCAAAAAATGCTCTGTATACACCATTCCACAGGGTTTTTTTTTCTGCATCGATCTATCTGGGTTCCGTGACTCTACAATGAAAAACAAGACCTGTACGACGTTGGAAAAATCTTCATTTTGTCAATATTACTTTTTTTAATTGATATGTAAGCCTCAAAATCTTGCGTTTTTTTACATGGCTTTGGCTGTTACAGCAATATTGCTTTCCTACGACGACATGTCCATAATACATATCTACTGTGTTTTGGTCAAAGGTGTTATTCCACACCTTTTGGGAAAGAAATTGAGACCTTAATGTAAGCATAACGGTTATGCTATTCATGTCATGAAGGTTCAAACAACTAGACCTATTTTTGCTTGCCAAAAAGTGTGGAATAATGCCTTTGACCAAAACAGTCGATATATATTATTATAACATTTTCTTGTTTCAAGTAGTAAAACTGCAAGTGAAATAATGTATTTTAATTTATTTATTTTGAAATGGAAAATGTTTCAAATTAATTAAATATTTTTATGTGGAACAAATTAGGGCTCAAATTTATTTTTTTATGAAAGAAAAATAAGTTATTTTGATAATCAAATCCTAGCGACTGAATGAAACCAAAAAAAATAATTAAAACTAAGTGCCATAAAATGTTGCCGACTTACTTAAAAGATAAAATAGTACTTACTTCACAACTAACTTAAAACCTGAAATTATTAATCGCTATGTAACCGTATTGTAATTCTACGTACAGGTTGACAAAATATTCTAGACATTTAATCAATTCGAACTAAAAAATGTTAACATTGTCTTCGAAATTTGTTCTTTACATTTAAAAAAAATCACATTCGTGTTTGGCAATTCGTTTCAAATTACAACACCAAGATGGCTCATAGGAAAATGAAAATAAATTTAAAAATGGACCAAGTGCTTTTGACGTTAACCAAACGGTCTTCAGAAATTAGTGGTACTTTCCGAAAGGAGACGATTCTACAATTATTCTGAGTCAATTTTGAGATGTTAAAACAAAATCTAATTCACAGATCAAAATTATAAAATTTAAAAAAAGTTAATACAATCAAGTTATGTTTTTTGCCTTGTTTCTCGAAATATTTTTTTTTATTTCTTATAAAGTGATATTATTACAATTAAGAAAAAAATTACCGGTAAGCGACTTTAAATTCCTCTATTTTTGACATCAAAATTTAAATATTTTGCCTTTGTCAGTTTATAATATGAAAATCTAAAAGAGTCTTTCATCTGCTTTCAAAAACAGTATTTCAATTTAGGATACGTTCATATTTATTTGAATTTAAATATCTAGCCAAAATATGTCACTATAAATCATCGATTTGTCAGGTTATTAAAACTGATATGACAACAAATTTCATAGATTCAAGGGTTAAAATCTTTTAAATAATTGCAGCACCCTCATTTTTTGTCTACTATTAAATGTTGGACTGTATATTACCACTGCTTTTGTAAACTTGTCGTACTTACAAAAATATTTTTTATTCTGATTTTTTTCCTGCAATTTTTCATATAAAGTGTATTACTTTTTTTATGAAGGAAGATAATCATTCCCAGATTATGAATAACCTGACAATATTTGAAAAACTCCTACTACCACAAACTTTTTCGATACGCGGCGCCCTTGCTAAATCCAGATTTTCCAAAGGCACCGTGTCAATTTTCAAAAATGAACTTGCGAAATAGCGGCAGTCAATGATTTTGCAGGGACTATAAGGTAAAATAAATAAAACACATTTTAGATCAGAAAAACCAAAGTGTTAAACTAAACTAAAAAATATATATTAATACACGGCTCCCCAGGGCGCTGTGGCATACACTTTCGAAATCACTGTACTAACCTATCAATTATGCAAAGATCATACAGTCAGATTGCAAATGTAAAGTACAACAGTACCTATTTATAAGATTCAAATGTGTATTTTCAAGTCAAATAATGTTATATATCGTATTGTAAAATTTTTGTGTACAGTGCCAGGGAACATTTTTCCCTCTTCCTGTGTCAACTGTGGTTAGAGGTACATAAATGTGGAGATAATCTTCTCTATTCAGTGAGCGGGCTGCCTATTGCTACTGTAGGGCTTTTATTTCAAAGAAGTGTAAACTGTGTATGTATTATGTACCTACATTTCTTCGATAAATGTACTTAAAATATTGTTTCTAAAAGCAGTGGTTTTCTCTAAAGTGTGTTTGTGCAGTAAACTTCCGTAAAAAATATAAGATAATAAGACAAACTTGTTTTATAATTTTATCACACTTTAAACTATTCAAATAGTTCATACAAAACATACTCATTGCGCTTCAACGGCAAACCGTGGATATATTCTGCATACCTTAGGAATCTGTTTTAAATAAATTTTAATACCAAATTTGTACCGAATCGTATTTTGCAAGAATCAGTAGATTTTTTCGTATGATTATCATATTTTAAGTTGTTATTAAAATATGTTAATTACTTAATTTATATTTAAACCATTTTTTATTAACTAACTAACATGACACTTCTCGCTTCATTCACATTTATACATCTTCTCTTACATTCTCTTCTGTTATTCCGACTTCTGACATGGCCCGACTCAAGTACTTGATTCACTTGATTGTGCCATGTCTTCCTCGGGCGACCCTGGCTTCTTCTTTCATTCACATTCGCATCATATATTCTTCATTCACTCCTTTCTTCGTTCATTCGCTCTACATGTCTAAACCATCTAAGTGTCCCCTTCTTAATCTTACTCATTACGCTTACATTCTTTACAAATCACAATGTTTTTCATACAATCACACATGGTTTTACCACACATTCACCTCAGAGATCTCATTCCTACAGCATTCAGTTTACTTTCATCCTTTCTCTGCTAATTCCATGCCTCACTGCCATACAATTTTTTATAACCTACAATATTATATTCATTGGCCACAGACGCTTTAATGAATCTTCAAATTGTATCTTATTGCTAGGTCGCTTATCTCCGGTGCAGTGTTATGATGAAATTACTTTAGATCTAGGGAGAAATATATAATATTTACGGAAAATACCAACATAGGATTTTTTTTCTACCTTTTTTAATCGCCGATTGAACTCCCAGTGAGTTAATCCACGAACCGCCACTGGTTTTCTGAAAATACTTTCTCACTCTGTGGTGCAATACATTGTATTTGATTATAATCATTACTTTGCTCATTTTATTTATGTATATATAATATATTATTTACTTATGAGGAAATATGTAATAAGGAACCCCCGCCCAATTTAAAAAAAAAATATTTATCAATAATGACGTTCAAACTTATTACAACATATTTCGTTTTTTTTTCTAAAGTTAATTTTCATATTTAAAATAATTTTCCAAGTTTCAATTTTTCAAAGCCCGCCAAAACGCTCCAAATCTACGGCCAATCGGTTTTGAGGTTAGAATGTCAAATGTCAAAACAAGGATGAGCCTTACCGTACATAATTTTATATTCTATTCATTGTAAACTATAACTAAACAAAAGTAATAAAATTATGTACCTTTTTATAAACTTTAACTCAAAGAATAATAATAGTATTGAGCATTAACATTATCATAATATCCCTATTTATAATTGTTTTGCTCATGAATACTCTAATTTCTTTCATTAATAATAGTTTTTTATATTGAACAACAATTAAAGAGCTTAAAGCCACCTGTATTAAGTTTAAATTTCGCCAAAACTAAAAAAAATACATATTTAAAATACAAAACAAAATCGAAAAATAAAAATGTTCATACTAATCCAAAAACAGAATGCGCATGTGACGTCAGATGTTCCAAATGCAATGGTACCAACATAACAAGATGTTTCGATGAGATGATTTTTTATACACTTTTAAATAATGAATTATAAATTCTACACATAATAAAAGTTATATATTCAGAATCGTTGTTTGCTGATCTATATGAATATATATATTTTTAAGCCATTACATTTTTCACCGGAGTTCCTTATTACAATAGATAAGAAAATGTGACTACTATGTAATATTTTAAACCTTTGTATGTACTTATTCTTAAAAAACTAACACATATTTACAAGACTGGTCTACAAGATCTGATTTAGAAAAATGTGCTATTTGTATAAAGCATATAATTTTTGTATGTTTGTACTTAACTTAACCAAAGTCTAATCTAATAAATATATTTTACAAACATCAACAAAAACATTGTATCTAATTATTTATTTGTAAGAAACGAACAGCTTTTAGTACAAATATATTTACAAAGGAAGTTTAACAAAAGGTAACCCAACAAAGTTTCTTGTGCTATAATATTGGTTCTGTATATAACCAATGTTTTATTTATGAAGCTAATAAAAGAAGAAAAAAATAAGAAGGAAGGGAGAAGAGGAAGATAGGATCAGGACAGGAGATGCTCTCGATACGTTTTATGCTCAACTTGTGGTCGTATGCATTTACTTGCGCTCCCGTGGTCGCGGTCCGGATTCGTAGCCAAGAATCGTAACCACTCAACCACAGAAACCGTTGAATGAACTGATGTATTGATTATAGCAATGCTTCTGTAAGTATTTGTTGTGTACGTTTTAAAGCAAACTCTATGTAATCAACAGGGTTATTAAAGGATTTCCATTTTTTATGTAGTTTTTGTTTCTCTTTGATGACTTGCATTAGAGCAGACTCATTACAATTTTTATTTTATTTATTACATTATGTAGATACATTTATATAGCATAATAACATAATAGAAAGTACATAATATTTTATAATAACTAATGACAATTGAGAATATTTAAAGAATTGAAAATAATTCAAATGTGAAGTGCTATTATTTTGATACTATTTTCCAGCTAGGCAGATTGCCTGCTCTAAGGAACCAAATGCTCCAGTTATAGGTGGTGTAATATTTAGTAATTATTGTTCTGCCAAGAATTTCATGAATAATGAAATGAATTTTTTTGATTAAAAAACCTTTGTAACTTTTTACCACTTATTTATTTTCACCCGGACCGGTTTCACCCTATCACGGGCATCGTCAGACTGGCACAATTAAAACTAAATCTATGATATAGCATCGGAGTCGGGAGTGAGTCCCCCTGCTTTCTAATATTGTTTTTATTTATGACTTGACCCATAGATTCAGTAATCAAACACAATGTAATCCGTCTTCCAGAGGGTAATAAACCAACCCGAAAGTAGTTTTTAAAAACATAATAGTAAACAGTACCATCAGCAATTCCCTCAGCGACTCCCCTCTACCCAAGTCAATTAAACATTTGGTTATTATTGGACCGATGTAGGACATTTTACAGGTTTTAATGTTTATTTCTGAGGGGATTTTATTAAATATTTTCATTCTCAGATATGTCTTTTGATATTTTGCTGTATTGCTCCTCGGGACAAGGAGATCCTTCCTAATGTGACTTCTTGTAATATATTTATGACCGATTTTTTTAAGATTGTCTAAGTTTTTTTTGTACGTGGATAATAACCTTTTTATTTAGTTTTGATGAACATCCAGGATATTAAATTCCTTGAAAAGCTTATCGTTACAGAACCTAATAATGGATCTTTGGGCCACAAGCGGATCTAAAATTCTTCTTCCCGAGGCTCCTCAGCCAATACAACCATATGTTAACAGGGAGTTGCACAGTCCAAAGTACATTTTTCTTGTTGTCTAATTATGAGAATATATGCGAGTGTCTCCAACTATCAAATGACCAAATTACAATCTGGTTTCAACGCTGCGACAAGACTTATTACCGGCGTATCTAAATATGTCAGAGCATCCCAAAAATCTTCACTGCCTCAAATGTCTTGAAAGAATCCAGTCAAGCTTTGCTGGATGGTATTTAAATCAATTAACAGAATGGCTCCGGCTTACTTATCGGAGCTATGCATCTCTGAAAATTCCAATTCACGACAGTCAACTCTTAGATCAGCGACATCATCAGCTATCGAAAGATTGAAGGAACCAAAGCGCATACCAGATACTAAGTTTGGTGAGCGTGCTTTCAGCGTGTCAGGCCCTGTAAAGCCTGTAATAAACTGCCATACGATTTAAGATTAATTAAAGAGTCGACAGAATTCAGAGCGAAGCTTAAAATTCATCTCTTCGGAAAATCATATCCATGAAATGAATAGTAAAGTTAATAGTAATTAATATCACCGAAAATTTCAGCTAAACCTCGAAGATAATATAATTTTTTTTTTAAATTCTAAATTCTAGTACTAAATGCGGAAAAAAAAACATTAATATTTCAAATAAATACCTAGTTTTCTTCAGCCAGCAACTTTTTAATGACAGATAAGATTTAAAGGGTGAATGCAGGAAACTCCATTAATGGAGGACTGAACGCGGTTGGCGCAAACAAAAAGTTGTCCAAAGAAGCGAAGTTAGCAGTCCACAATGGAGTGCTGATACCAACCCTGATGTATGGCAGTGAGGCATGGAATTGGCAGAAGGATGAAAGTAAACTGAATGCCGTAGAAATGAGATCTCTGAGACGAATGTGTGGTAAAACCATGTATGATCGTGTGAAAAATATTGAAATTCGTAAAGAATGCAAGGCTGATGTAAGCGTAATGAGGAACATTAAAAAAGGGACGCTTAGATCGTTTGGGCATGTGGAAGCGAATGAACGAAGAAAGGAGTGTAAGAAGAATGTATGACGCGAATGTGAATGGAAGAAAAAGCCGGGGACGTCCGAGGAAGACATGGCACGATCGAGTGAATCAAATACTTGAGTCGGGCCATGTCAGAAGTCGGAATAATAGAAGAGAATGTATGAGACGATGTATGAATGTGAATGAAGCAAGAGGTGTATGCCAAGATCGAGTTGTTTGGCGGTCCGTCCTCTCTGCCTACCCCTGCGGAGAAACGGCGTGATGGTTAGTTAGTTAGTTAATAAGATTTAAATAGTAATAGTTTTGTAATATTGTGTCCTGTGCGTGCTTCTGTGCCTGTTTGTTCATAATAAGATAAACCCTAGCAAGCAATATTTGTACGGCGCCCTTGAGGTGATTTTTCACAAAAACGGTGCTATACAAATCATCCAAGTATTATGTTACGTAATACAATGCCTACATACCTCGAGAAAAACAAAATTATGAACGACCGTCAATACGGATTTGGGCGGAACCACTCGTGCGGTGATCTTCTCGCATAAGTGACACATGTTTGGGAGCGGGTACCTGGAACGTCACAGTGAGACTCAAACGGTCACACTGGACATTTTCAACGCCTTTGACCGGGTTTGGCACCGAAGACTTGTCAACAAACCGCCTTCTTACGGACTTCCTGTATCCTTGTGTACGTGGATTGCCGACTTTTTGAGGGAGAGATCGATTCAGACGGTTGCTGACAGTTTCATCTCTTCCTCGCATTCAATAAATTCTGACATCCCACAGAGATCGGTTCTGTCTCCGACATTATTTTTGTTGCACTTCAATGACCTCTTGACATGAGCACCAATTCATCGTTACGCGTATGACAGTACAGTCCATGATAGCTTTTTGTTTGACAAGTCCCCAAAGGACACACAAACTCCAACAGCTCGGAGGGCTTTGAAGCAGAAAATGAACAGTTACCTTAAGAGGATTTCCTCTTGGGGTAAGAATAACCTAGTCGAATTTAATGTTTCAAAGACCCAATCATGACTGATTACGTCTAAAAGAGATCGAAATGATAATCTAGTTTCCTTTAATGGAAAAAATCTTCCCAACAAGCCCTCTATCGATATGCTTGGTGTAACTCTAAGTGACCAGCTCAGGTATGGGGGCTCCATCAAAGCCAGAGTAAAGTTAGCCTCTCAGAAGCTGGGCGTACTGTACAGAGCCTGTAGATAACTTAATAGTACACAACTGCTGACCCTGTACAGATCGCAAGTGCGCCCCATTGTAGAATTTGGCAGCCACCTTTGGTCGGGAGCCCCAAAATATCTGAAAAAACCCTCGAACGGGCAGTCTGTTTGATAGATTCGTCTATCTTAACACACAGATTGCAATCTTTGGAGCACAGACGTCAGGTATGCTGTCCTTGTTCTACCGGTATTTTAATGGAAGATGCTCTGAGAAACTAGCATCATTGATCCCTTCGGCACTAGTGCACAATCAGGAAACACGCAAAACGCGCGCCGAACATTTGTACTCAGTTGACATTTGTCATATGACAATGGGTAACTTCTATGACTCGTTTTTGTGTTCAACAACTCGACTGTGGAATGATCTGCCGGCTTCTGTGTTTCCTCCCTCCTACAACGTGGATCTCTTTAAAACCCAGGTTCATTCCTTCTTGAATGATAGAAAAAATTTTAAAATGATGTACATGCTATCATGGATGCGTATGTATTATGTATTTAATTTAATGGAAATAGAATAGAGCAAATGTATGTATAAGATACTAGTTCTATGCCGGTGCTAATTTCATAACGCCGCTTATTATCGATATCCATTGCCACGCTTCGAAACATTTTTAAAATTCTTAGTGTGTTGTTACACTGTGTATTAGGTTAGATCGCTTTCCGTCTGTTCTGCTCGACCCTATTTAAAGTGTGAACCTTTTCCAGAATTGCATGGTGTAATTGTTTAATGCTTACACTGCCAATCTGTGGATCAAAACAAGAGGAAACGAGATTTGATTTTTATTCTCATTATTATTATGTATGTAGGTACATAGTATAAAAATATTGTTATATTAGAATGTATGTTGTATATTGTTTGCACCGATATTTGAATACATAGCTGATCCGTTATTGACTGTCATACACTGATATTCCCTGATAAACTAGCCAAATTCTATGGCTATCGTATTCTGGGTTTCATGGAAACCCAGTACCCATCCCGGGACTCCATGAAGAGGGTGGTCGAGGAGATACGTAGAGGAATAACTGTCCGGGAGCAAGGCTCAAAGCGGAACTTCCAAATGTAGTGGAACAGCATCACCTTTAGGTTCAGGAGAGCAAACCGAGATCCTGAAATAAGAATAATTTTGTTTTTCATAATAAATCAAGTGAATCAAATACAGGGTGGCGCAAAACTACCGTTATGGTTTGAATGTTTAATAACTTTTAAAATTTATTTATATTTGTTATTTTTATTTCAGAATTTTGTGAAGAAAACTTGGGGAATTTGAAATGGAACACTACACAACAGAACAGCGATCAACAATTGTCGAATTATATTTTGAAAATCAACAGTCAATTGTTTTGATGCAGCGTGCTTATCTTCGTTTTTTTAATGTGCATACTGGACCTTCAGCACCAACAATAAACCGCCTGGTTGGAAGACGTTCGGCACAACTGGAGCTATCGCGGAGGTCCGTTCAGAGGATTTTGGCCACATTGCACATGTTCCCGTAAAAGGTTCAGCTTGTGCAAGAATTGAAGCCGATAGACTACCAACAACGGCTTGATGATGCCATTTCATTCCGACAAAAAGCAGAAGAAAATCGCAATTTCATTAACAATTTGATAATGAGTGATGAAGCCCATTTCCAATTCAATGGTTTCGTAAACAAGCAAAATTGCAGGATATGGGCTACGGAGAATCCAAGAACAGTTCATCTGCAACAATTACAACCACTTAAGTGTACTGAAAGGATCATTGGTCCATATTTCTTTGAAAATGCACATGGCGCCTCAGTTACGGTTAATGGTGCTGAATATCGAACGATGCTGGACAATTTTTTGAGGCCAGCTGTAGAAAACCATCCACAGTTGTGGTTCCAACAAGATGGAGCCACAGCCCACACTGCAAGGGACACAATGGCTCTGTTACGGGACCTCTTTGGCGGACGCATTATTTCGCGCAGAAGCGATTTCAATTGGCCCCCACGTTCACCGGATTTAACAGGGCCAGACTGTTTTCTTTGGGGTTATTTGAAAGAAAGGGTATACGTAAATAAGCCAGCGACCATACCACAGCTCAAACAAAACATTCGCAATGAAATTCAAGCCATAACACTGGAAATTTTACAAAAAGTTATGCAAAATGTACTGGAAAGAGCACGAATGTGCGAAGCCGGAAATGGCCACCACTTGCGGGGTATAATTTTTCACACTGAAGCCAAAAATATTCCCCATTAATATACTGTAAAAATAATAATAGTAATTAACCATTAAATAAAAAAGTTATTACACATTCAAACCATAAAGGTAGTTTTGCACCACCCTGTACTTGCGTCATGTCAAGCGTCAGAAAAACAGAATATCATAGATATAACGCGCGTGTATAATTTTAAATTTTCAAATAACACTGGCAATACCAACAACTAGGTATGTTGTATATTTTTATAGGCACAACTTCTGGAGAAAAATGATAGGGTGGTTTCCAATCATTTAGAAAAAATCACTGATTGGAAACAGCAAAGTTGTGCATTTGAACATTCTTTATGCCAATTAAAGCTATAGGTTGCTTGATTTGATTGGTAATCTTTAGTTAAACATCACCGATTGGAAACAATGGAGTTTTTTTTTTTAATTTATTTGTAAATCAAATTTAATAATGTTTATTATTAAGTTCTGCAAGTATCTTAGTTATTGTTATTGTGACAGCTGTTTCGACGTTCAAGGCCATTTTCAAACTGTGGTTAGGCCACATTGTGACGACTTACTTATATGATTTTATTTACTCCCACCCAATCTTAATTTGGACAGTGTTTAAAATGTTTTATTACCGGTAAAGCCGATTTAGTTAAAATAATTCAAAATTCTCTATTCTGTGAGGTACTTATATTTGTAAGGTGTTTTCCCCGCATTGAATGACAATATTTTCTTAATTGATTTGTACAGAACAAGAATAAACATTATTAAATTTAATTTAAATAAATTTTTAAAAATATATATAATTTAGTTCTAAGAATTAAACACAAAAACAATTAATAATGAAGATGTGCATTTGATTATTTGTTACACCAAATTAAAGCTATAGGTTGCTTGGTTCGGTTGGTAAAAAGTGCCCTAAATTCCACGAATTATTTATGATCAAAATGATGTGCTAACCGATGCAATTTCTAGGCCCCAAACCAAATGGCAAGAAGCTCTGAGGTTTCATGTTAGGAATATTGTCCTTGGAGAAGCGTTCTGGGTCAAATGCATCGGGGTTGGGCCACAGCAAGGGGTCCATATGGATAGAATGGACGGGAATCCATACAGTCTCACCTTTTTTCACCTTAAAATGAAGAAAACACATGAACAATAATAATATTATATAATATTGTATTATGAATGAGGTTGCGACTTCTATTTGAAAGTACATGGTTAAATCCTTTCCTCAATACTAAAAGTCGTAAAAGTTTACTTCAATGTGATCGGAGCTTCCTTCTCTCACGGGTCCCAAGTCATAATCACGCACACACATTCTATTGTTGAATGGAATCGGTGACCATTTTCGTAAACATTCTGAAAGAATAAAACATTCAATAAACTTATTACATTATTTGCATTTTTTCATTCCATATTAACATTATTTAATTTAAATCAGAAATGCTTTTGTGTCGGACGGATGTGGCACACAAGCAGACTGTAGTAGGGCAGCTGGTCCCAGTCTGGGGAGAGGTGAAAAGGTTCCTCCTGAAAGCACTACCTGTGAGAAGAGAAAGCACAACCCGTGTCGATCCCGTTGCAAGGGGAAAGACACTACCACTTTTGTACAAGTGAATTTGCACAAAAATCCAATTTATGCAGAAATATCCAGTGAGTGGTGGTAGTCCGGCGTTTCCAGGTGGGTCAGGAAGGTCAGAAGTCAGAGAAGACGAGTAGAGAGTAAAGTCAGCGCAGAGGCAAGCAGAGAGGGAGCAGAGGTGCTATCGAGCTGAGAGTCGCTGGCGATCTGATTAGATTGGTTTTTGGGGGTTATGCTGCTGGGGATATGTTTAACGTGCAGTATTTTTCTGATATCCCCCGGTGTTCCCGGCATCGGGAGCGTAAGTCTGATGACGCTCATCTAGTCTCCGTCTCTCTATCCTTAGCCTTCTCGTTTCGTTATATATATTTGATCATATTTTACAACATTTAAAGATTTGCATACATTCATACCATCAATGGTTAGTCCAGGTACTTTTCTTGCAAATTAGCTGCGAGCCAAGTCACAGGTTTATGGAATCATTTATTTCCCCGTGACTTGGCTCACTGATACAAAGGTTATAAAAATAGGTATGATATGTGTGTCGGACGTCTTCACCACTCCAGCAGTGTTTTCGACAAATATGTATTTGAAATATAATTTTTGTATTATACTTGCATAAACTATGTCTATTTTGTAAGGGAGTTGGGTCACGTGGAAAATAAATATCGCTGTCCTCAAATCACCCGACTCCCTCCCTTTGTCAATGCATGTTTCACGGCCTGTGAGAAATGTGTTCTCACTGACCGCTTGTGAATGTGAATGACTAAATAAAACGTCAAAGCGAGATGGCAGTGTGAGAGAAAGGCGAGATAGCTTGTTCGTCGGACATGCGCAGAGAGTCCAGAATCCCCAACGTTTCGTAGACGACTTTAAGTAGCCTGCGAAAACCAAATTTAACCAGTCAGCCAGCAACTCTCGCCCCGACAACACTTCTCTACCTCGAAGAATACTGCTCCGCCCGCTACGACTTCTGCTCTACTTGCGTTGTTTCTCTGACCACCGCTGACCTGAACCCCCATCAGACTACTGCCTCTCACTGAACCCAGACCAAGCATCGTCACACAGACACAGCCCCGAGCTCTACTTATAATTCTACATAAATTGGGTTTTTGTGCAGAATGACACTGCAAAAGTACAAAGATCATTAATGAGGTCTTGTCGTCAGTGTCTTTTCCCCCTTTGCAAGAGATCGACACAGGTTGTGCTTTCTCCCCTCCCAGCTCTCTTCGAAGATAGGGATCACCTGCCCACTATAGTTCACCTGTGTGCCATTACGTTTGGTACAATACGATTGTATCTATTTTAATTCATTTTTGTTTTTTCACGTCCGACACAGTTTTAGTCAAAGATAGCTAATATAAAAAATGAGAAACTAGAGTTGCCTTACCAGATACAACCATGTCCAAATATTCCATATCCAGCAAAGTCTTGTACGTAAGTTTTCCATTTGAAGTGGTCATAACTTCAGACACCTCTTCCGCGAGTCTATCCTGGACATCGGAGTTCACCGCCAACTCGTAGATTAGGAAACTAAATACCGTGGAAGTCGTTTGTTGACCAGCTACGATGAAGACTATGGCTTGAGCAACCAAGTCATCATCGGTCCATTCTAAAAAACATTAAGGATTTTTTCTAAAATAATTCACTCACAAATCCTGAAATAGAGTTTTAATTTTACCAAATTTGCCCGTGTGAACATTGTTGACCAAAAAGTTGCATTACAAGTATTTTACAAAAAAATTAATTAAAAGGTATTCTTGGTCATGTATGACCTTATCAGAAAAGAGGAGTTCTTGTGTCTGATAAGGGAATCACGATTTTTAATTTAGTAGATACATAATATTTAATTTGCTTCTATTTATAAAATAATGTTGTGTATGAAATATTTATGAATGTAAGTTTTTTTTTAGAGAAGCGTTTTATTTATTTGTTCTGTTTGGTCACTAATACAGCGCATTTCAATGGGGAGGTTATTGAAATTTTTTATGTCTTGATAAATATAATGGTTTTGCATTTAAGTCGTTTTAAAATTAGGTGTTATAAATTGATTTCCATTTCTCATACGTTTGTAATATTCCTGATTTTCTTTAAGATTTTTCTCTTTACACATTTTTATAATAGAAACTTGCTCAAATATATCTCCAACATTTAGTACTGGAAATAGTGTGAAAAGTGATTTTGTTAAGAAGGTGGAATTATTTTTAAGTATTACTTTTATGATGAGTCTTTTTGAAACTTTTAGTGAATTTAAATTTGTATTTTATAAGACCAATAATGCCGTAAATAAGCAAATAATTCTCTTTACTAGCTCTGTGATGTGTCTATTCCATTTCAAGTTTTGATCAATGATCAAACCAAGGTATTCCAATTATTAATCTTCCTCAATCTTCCCAATCAGTCCGGGTCCCCTTGTAGAGTAAATCTGACCCTGAGTATGTGATTTTTTTACCCATTTGGTAAATATCTTACCTATGTGGTATTAATAATGTAATTAAAGTACGGTCAAACTTGGTTACACCGAGCACGAGAGGACCGGCTAAATTTGCACCTTATAGCCATTACTTCTTATTTCTGAAGAGGTTTAAAAAAATAGTGGGTAACTACTTACCTATCTCTACTATCAATATATTCCCCAACGTTTAATATCATTTCAAAATATTGCTCTAAAAAATATATACATGCATATTACAAAAATACACACTTTTATTCCAAGAAAAAATCAGAAAATTGTCCATCAAAATTACAAAAATCTTTCTTGTTATAAATCACTAGCTTGCGCAATTGTTATTGTCATAAAATGGTGATGCACAACCCTCGGCATGCAGACGAATTTCGTACAGCACACATGACTTTATCAAAAAAGAATGTCTGCCGTAATTCTTGAAAAGCCTGACTGAAAACAATTTTTTATAGAGTTTTTGTTAATTCATATCGCATGTCCTCAACGGAAGAAAATTTGAAGAGTCGGTTTACACCACACGAAAATCAAAAAATCCCAAGAAATTATGAATCGCGCTTTCAGCCCCCTCCCCATTAAGAAAATCAGAAATCCACTTTTAGGTCACGAGCCGCGTTTAATAATTAGGTAAAGCAGCCCTCTACTAAAAACATTGTGCATCACTGTCATAAACTTACCCCATGTAGGGATGTAGGTACTCGTACATTTTTATTGGTTTATAAAATATAAATAAGTAATACACAGATGTAAAAAGGGAACAAAATTGCAAAGCCCAATTTTAGCACGACTTGCAGATTTTATGACAATTTTACACAGTGCCTGATGGATAGGAATGTTTCACATTACTGACAATCTTAAATTTTAATCCATCGGCCATCCGCTAGCTGCCACCGTCGCCCCGCCGTTGAGCTGCCACCTATGTCTGCTATTACTTACTTCCAACTTTTTTTTTTTTCAGACCCAACGATAATTTGTGTGGCATCATTTTTGTGAATAATCATATCGAGGGCGCTGTATAGTCTATGTGTGTATTTAGAAATTGTGTTGACAAAATTATTCGTACGGTATATCAGTGAAGCATCCTCATTATAACCGCCAACAATTGTGTAAAAAGCCTGAACCAAAATATCATTGGGTAATTGATCATTATAGCCGTGAATTTGCTATTGTCGTGATCGTTATAACCAAGTTTGACTGCATGTACATAATCTAATAAATAAGTTGAGATAACAAATGCAACAAAAATTATCACATTGAGTTATGATAAAACATCTATTTAAAATAAGCTTGGAAACCAGAATACACAAGTTTTTTAAAAATATTTTTATGAAGAAATATTAAGAGGAACGGCTGTGCGGCCTGTTTCATACAAAACTTAATTTTGGATTTGAGGTCAAAATACTCTAACCTAAACGAGTATTTGGACCTCAAATCCAAAATTAAGTTATGTATGAAACAGGCAACGCAGCCGTTCCTCTTAACTACAAAATGGTGTTGCACGCAATAAAAGTACTTGAATTAATAACTAATGGAACGATTAAGGTAAGGACAGACTGGGCCCACGTACGCAACGTATGCGATCCTACGTTCCCAGGCCTACGTGCACACTTGTCCTACGTACGCCAACGCAAAGATAGGTAAGGACACGCCTTCCAACGCGTGTGATAGGTGTTTCTAGGTGATGCATCACTCAGTTGATTTGACGTTTCTTTTTAAGGTTATGTGTTTCCCTTGTTACTTATTAGAAAACGCACGCATATCTACTGTTCAGCTTTGTCATTATCATGTCTTGTAATTCTGAAAGTGATATACATTTTACTAACAAAACTAGCAATAAATGCACCAGCAAATCTCAAATGAACCGCAATACAATCAATAAACGTCAAAAACATAACCATAGACATCAACTCAAATCGTCGGTCCCATCCCCTCCACCTTCCACACGTCCCACGCCGATCTGGACAGCGCAGGTCGGCGTTGCGTGGGGCGCGTGGGATTGCGTTGCGTGTGACAAGTGTGATTCTATAGCAACTATTTTCATATCATATCTACGAACTGTCAGTTGTCCAGATATCTTAATGCGTTGCGTATGTTGCGTACGTGGGCCCAGTCTGTCCTTACCTTTAACTAATTGTAACCTCACCTGGTTTTTTTTCCTTTGATTTTGTAGTCATTTCAATTGGCAAATCAAAATGAGAAGGTGCTTCTTCTTCAAGATCATGTTCCAGGCTACCTTCAAACAAAAACAACATCACTGTCTTTATTTGAAAAAAACGCGGGTGAACAGATATATAATGATGGTATGTTAAAAAAAAATGATTCTACCTTTTTTTGCTTCCATTAGAAGATGCAACATATCTGGCCTATATATGCCAGACTCTTCTCTTTCCTGGAGGGTATTGTGAATCAACTTTCTGAAGTAAGCAACAGTACTCTCTGGCATCAGTCTTATTTTCAGAAGCTGAAAAGTATAATTCGTTCAAGTATCATCCATTGCCCAAAATTTAATTTACTTCATATGGGATGTGTATTGATTGCGCGCCCCACACAACCACACTGAAACAAATTTTATAATTTTTAAAGTTTTCTGTACCTTCATCAACTTAGGAAAAACTCGGAAGCCCGTGAATTTCAGCATGAGGCCGATATTGATTGAGGTCAGCTTCATGGCTTCTGTTATGAACTTATTTCTAGGGTCTTTTAGCGAATCCACATCGAAGCCAAAGGCTGTGGAAGCAATCACGTCTGTTGTGAAGCGACTAGCCAAGTCCTTGATATCAATTTCATAGTTCTTCGGTGTCTCTATAAAGTAATAATTATCTTTATATAAATTCAGCGGACGCTGAGTGAACAGGTTACTTCACAAATATCTAAAAATTTCTATTTTGGCAGAGAAAATATTGAATAGGATTTATCAATATGCAGATAATTTGTTGCCTTCTACTTTCTTCTCATAGTGGCAGATGCCTCTGGCGGCACAATCCATCATAAAATTGAACATATTCTTCATCTTGAAACTGGTGAAGGCTGGACTTATAGCTGATCTCATTTGCCGCCATTTTAAACCTGAAAAAGAAACCAGACTGAATGCAAATATTTTTTAAATAAGTAGGTAATCACATATCTTCAAAAAATTTATTGTGTAAGTCAAATATGTACATAGTTTCTATCGCCCACCTTTCAGTGTCAGAAGAATCCTTCCAAAGACAGGGTCGTTGTCTTCGTCGATCTGAATAGGAATATCTTGGAAATGGTTGAAATCTTTGATCATCACCCTTTTTATGAGTTCAGGGTCCTTCAGCACTATGTTGGGGTTCATAAATTCAAAAAAGGCCACATATCTGAAACACAGGTAGCGTTGATGTATAGAATACACGGGGTTGATCTATACAAAGTTTTCTTTTTAATCACTGATGGGTAGATAATATTTTATAAATGTTAAATATATAGTGTAATTACGTACTTTTCATGCGGGAAAGAATCATATATCCTTTTTATGGTCGTCGATAAATGTTCCCTTCCAGTAACTGTCCAGAATAAGTTTCCAAACACAATAGATGGTTCCAGGTGCTTGATTCCGGTTTGTTCCAAAGCCTTATGTTTTATTTTAGACATGTAGTATAAAAACACGAATATACTAAAGAAAAACAGAATTATCATTTCGTATGTTATGAAATCCAACATTTTTGTAACTGTCAAAACTTTATTTGAAGTTAGGATACTTGTTTCAGTATTTTACGAGATAACTGTTATGATAAATACGTAACGTTGATAACGATTTTTTTTATTAAATCCGGGAGAAGTTATAACCACGAAACATGAGAGATAAGATTATAATTATTAGAATCGTATTTATAGAATTCGATGAAACAACCGGACCGGCTGAACAATAAACATAAACAAAGTTTTCTTTTTCTTTTTTTGCTCTTTTAGGCTACCTAGAGTACCTAATGCGTATGTACTAAATAGATACCGTATTTTCTTCAATATTGTGAAAATCAATTTTGAAACGGCCTGAAAACTGTAATATTGTAGATGTAACATACAATACACGTTATCCCTACATTATTTATAATGGGAGTATTTGCGACTAGAATCGGTCTTATCTGGTTTGCTTTAAAAGGGTCACACATAATTAATGTCACCAATCTGGTACACTATAAAATATATGCATTCATAATTTTCAAGTAAATAATATGTCTCTTGGACAGAGACGATGCCTTTTGTTTACTTGAGATTACATTTCGCACGCAAATACCAAAGTATATCATCTTACTATGCGAGAAAAATGTATATACCTACCCTGTGTAATGTTACGAGTATATTATTTTGCCAAGGTTCCCAACCTTTTTGAGGTTGTGAAGCTACTTTTTATCATAGTTTTTATAGGGATCTACTTCTAATAAGAATTTCTGCTGTTACTTTATTTAATCTAGCAAAACCAATCTGTCCTACCACCAGAATATAAAATTTTCATGAATGTTTGTAAATTTAAAATAATGAAATAATTTTTATTTTCTAAATTCGCTATCGATTTTTTGTGGAAATAAAAAAAAACTTACTCTTTTTACAGTGCCAATACTGAAGATTTGTGGCATGTCCAAAAACCCAAAAAAATATTATTTTTGGTTAATTATTATCAGTTTATTTCTGATAAAATATCTATGTTTTCTGTAACTATTACTCAATTACTTATTTAAATGCAGGGAATTTATCTACTCGATAACGATGTGCAAGTCCACCAGTGCAAAGCCATTAAAAAAGCTTTTAATGCTATCATCTGTATTCTGTACAGTAATGTTGAACCCACGGGTCAATGAAAATGCAATACTGGACAAGAGTAGTATGACTTGAAAGGAGTTCGTACCTGGACCTGGTGTGATAACAATAATACCTAATCAGCTTTATTATTAGAATCAATGGGATATTTTACCTTATTTTTATATAGCCATTTTAACTATCGATTTTTCAATCCATGGAATTGAAAATTACAAAGCATTTACCCAAATATTATCACTAATTTTGTTATTTTTTTTAATTGAGTTCTTATTCGCAGTGAGAGACAATCTCTTATGAGTCTTTTTTAAAGTAGGTACCTAGATCAAATACCCTAGATTGACAATACGTCTAGCTTTTGACATTTGATAGAAACATACTGCACTGGCGCCCTTTAGCGGCCCGGGATGTACGAATAGTTTTTTTCGTAAATTTTAATAGATTTTTTGTATTTATAAATGATTTAATTAGGACATTCAAATATTTATGTCTATTTGAAGAATATATAAATAAATAAAATAACGATTTGCCAAAAGAAGTCTAAGAATAATTTTTTTTAACAATTTCTTAAATAAGTATTTTATTCCCTTTATAAACCGCCAGACCGAATACGAGCGGCGATCGGCAAGGCTTATAACTGTTAGTTAGTACAAACCTAATAGCCTCTTTAATATATTTTCATTAGTGAGCAAAAAATCAGCAAAGTAGTAGGTTATCTAATATTTATTATGTCAATTTTCGATTTCTATAATTTATTAAGAATATGTTTCAAAGAAAATCTATTAAAATGTATGAAAAAACAATTCATACAACCCGGGCCGCTAAAGGCGCTAGTATAACATGTTGTCATCTCTATGTATGAAAAAAATATCAGAAGCTGGGCGTATTTATATATTTCGGTATTTGCCTTGATGTACTACTTCAATGTTGTGCTATTAAAATGATTTTCAATTAGGAACCTTTTTTGTTTCGAAGTACCTACCTATTGGGCCGCCGCGAGATGTTTTAATGTACGTTTTTTCAAATATAGTAATACTGACCTAGTCAGCATTATTCATGCAGCCGTTTGTTTTAAATGTAAATTACAAAAGTACAAAAGTCCCATTCATTCTTATTACTGAACAAATTGACATAACTTTACAATCATAACTATAATAACCTACACTAATGCATTTTCCGCCTAAGTTGTTTTGTGGGTACTGGTGGGCGTACCTTCTGAAATATGCAATATACCGGCGGAAATTACATCACTCTAAACCTGAAACCTTTTTATAAGTACCTACATAACCTTAAATAGTAGAACAATAACAAGACTTTATAATATTGCTATATTATATCTCAGAAAATAAATTCGAACAGTGACTACCTATATACAAGCCTAAACAGTTCAATAGAATGGATTATTTTCCAGTTATTTCGTTTGGTTCACTCTAAAATTAATTTAGTTTTTGAAGAAGGTACAACAAACATTATTACTCACGAGTAGAAATTTGTTATTTATTTTGCATCGAGGAGGATAGTAACCTCTAAAAGGGTCACACAGAAAGAATCGAGTGATTTATCGAGTTATTGGTTAGTTTTTTGTTCCCAATAAACAATAATTATTAACAGTACTGCACACATTCAAATCGAAAGATAGTACTTACCTAACTACCGATGTACTCGTAGCTCATGGTGTCAATGAATCGTTGCGAAAACAATTATTAATAATTATGTATTATCTGTGGTTTAATAGTCAGTCACCATGTCTGAAATATAAGTTTTGTAACTGTTTTCGCGCAAACGAAAACTATTCTATTTCACTCCTCGCCGGAGTTGAAACGGTATAGGTTTTGTAAGTGATTTTATGTGAACAAAATCTACTCTATTTCAGCCCTCGCCGCAGTTGAAATGGCGTAGGTTTTTTAATACGCGTCTGGTCCATGTGCCCGAAATAATCTCAGCTTTTTCTTACTTCTTTCTGGCAGCTCACTTTTATATTCTATTTATTTTATAATATCTATTTTCTAATCAAACCATTCTCGTTTTCAATTTGGGAGGCGGGTCTGGGTACCCCCCCCCCCCCGGAGGAACCATTCATTGGATAACCAACACCTCTGCCATATTCCCTCTAAAGATAGATCCCTGACCTCTCCAGTCGGACTCTCTCAACCCATCGCTTCGCGCCGCAGTGGGATGGATGGATTAATACGTCCGTTACTCCTGGACTCACCGACCCTCAGATTCCTATCCACCCCTCATACCTATCTCCTTCCCAGAACTTCTTCTTCTTCCTTTCCTTAAAAAGATCCTTTAACAGCGTCCCCAAAGATGACATAGGTCTTGAGGGAAAATATTTTCCTCAGAGCCTCCTGTTTAGTTAATGAAAAAAAACTGTTTAAAATAAATGTATGTTTATGTTTGTGCAATTTGTAATTTGGTATAATACAATTATATTGATCAGTTTTTAGAGAGGAATAGCACAGAGCATAAGTAATTCATAATATCGACAGTTCCGATACCCCGGCTGCACAGATAAATATGTACACATGTACATTATTACGTAGGTTTGGCTGTTTTAAAACAATAATACGATAAACGCTTGTAATAGTTCGCATAGTAATATCCAATCACCATAATATCAAAATATTATGGGTACTTGATTTAAATATGTCTAATCTTGTTATTTGACTTTAGAACTTATATATACAGCGCCCTTGAAGTGATTTTTCACAAAAACGGTGCTATAAAAATCATCCAATTATTATTATTATTATTACGTGTTATACGGATATTTAACTTTTATGTTAAACATATTTTTCAATATTATTTTATTTATTTAATGACATATTATTTCATTAAACATATTAATAATTGTAGCAGATATATTTTCTTATTTCTGTTTTAAAATTAAACATATTTTCTATCGCACTAATTTCTTTCTGAATTATTATGTAGTTAAACAGCCTGATAGATGAGAGATTTCTGTTTACGCAATGTTTTAAACACAGCTGTATTCATACCTGCTAAAGTATTACAAGCGGCTTGTCACAGGAGCTAATAGAAATAGTATTTTATACCTAACAAGAGGAATTTCAAACAAAAGTGAATTTCGCCGCTAATAAGGAGGGCTTATAAAAGTTCAAATATAGTTGTTACTTCGGTGTCTACCATAAAAGTCAATACAGATGCAAAGTGTTCAGAAAACGTTATCGTTTCATCATTTAGTTTTCTATGCAACTCAGTGACTGGTTGACTAATGAAACTTACCACAAAGTTACGTGAATAAACGATACGTGATACGCGCTCACAGATGGCGCTAATTTAAATATTTTAGAAAATATACTTTTAGAACGTAATGCTTTTAAATATTGAGATGAATAATTATGTGTTAGCACGAATATGAAATGGAATAAAATTTTATTGTAAGTTTGAATCTAAAGTCATTCAAGAAACTTATAAAAATACTATAGGTATATGTTAATGTGAATTTTCTTGAAGAACTGTACCAGTACCAGCTAGCTTGGGATTTTAAAGTCGTTCCATGAAATAATGAGCCCTATAGCAGCTATCTCCAGAGTCCATTATCTTACAACATACAACTATAAAATGGTTCGATAGATGACGCTAACATCGTATGACGTATTAGAGATGGCTGATATCTGAAATGAGCGTCACTATCACTGCGATAAACTGCGGTTCTAATTACAGTAAAATAAAGAGAAACATGTTGTTATTCCACAGATACTTTTTGTAACCACTTCCTAATAGTGGAAACTTCATTTATGATATTTTAGCTTTGTTTTACATGATTGAAAAACAACACCCAAAAGCATTTCTTCAGTTCCTAGATCCAGTGACCGTAAAGTCACTGAAACAATTTAATAGGAACAGGTATATTGACCACTTATAACTATCATTTAACCGCTCTGAACAAAAGTCCAGACTCCTGGGGGCCAAGTCTGTATCATTTGCGTTAGCTGACGCAATTTAAATCGGACATAAATAGCACATTTTCACAGTTTTCGTAAACGCGGCGTCAGCTCTTGCGTTTACGTTAAGGATTTGTTTCTTAACGTAAACACAAACTAAACTTGTTAGCGAGATATGGACTACCAAACTTCCAAAATGTGTTGTTTGTGGTCGATTTAACTTACGTCAGCTAACGCAAAAGATACAGAGTTGGCCCCCTGATTGGTTGTTGGCTGCGCAACGCGGCATATAGGGCCTAAAGTACACGAAAATGATGCATAGAACAACAGACTCACGCACGACCAACTATTACGCTATTCGTAAAAAAAATGCGAGACAAAAAAAAATCCATACGTTCTTGACGATCGTTCAGTGCACACTTTGACGCCCTAAAGACCTAGATATGAGATGTAATGTTGCCAGCGCAATAGTTATTCTATGTTTTTACACAGTATGAACGTATGGCTGCCTAAATGTTTCCAATATCGCACAAATGCCACAGGATATACTTGTATTTTTTAATTCAGATTAGATCCAATTAATATTACGATAACTTTGTTTACTTCGGTGCATAAAAGAAGCACAGCTTTATAGCAAAATAGTCTTATTAAGAAATTAGGTAATGAAAACCGATGTTGATATACCTAATATCATTTAAATGTTATGGTAGCAACATCTGATGCAATAGCAAAATACGATCAGTATCTACTCGATAAACATCCAAGTAATATTATTGTCTGGTATTCATCTAAAATATAATTGGCTTAGCGACTAGCAGGTCGGAATGCATTTGTTTACAGGTCAATTTTTTAGCCTCGACACGTTATCAATGCATTGTGTACCGATACATCTTACTGGATTCGTGAAAGTTTCCTTTACGAGACAGAAATAATAATATGATCGCATCGGGCAAGGAAGATATCCAAGTTCGTATTCAATTACAACATTCGAATTGTACTTTTATTTTTTATTTAATTTTACAACAGAAAAAAATACAACTCAAAAAGTCCCGATAAACTGCTTTTTTGTAGTTTGTCTAACGGGAGCTTGTTATCAAAAACATAAAATTTACAGACAAGGTTACAAAATATGTAAAATAAAAACATTTAAAAAAAATTAATAAAAAAACAATATATAAAATAAAAATATACAAGCCATATGTAACAAGCTTAAAACATTAATATTTATAAAGGATATTACTCTAAAATATTTCTGCAAAAATATATTTAAAAAAATGAAATAAAATAAAAACATAAACGAAAGCAATAAATCTTAAATAAAATAATATTTCCTTATTTCTAATACAAATAGCTTATTTCAGCTAGCCAAGTTTTCAATGTGTTTATTAATGGTTTAGTTTTATTACAGTTTTTTTTTTTTATTTCAGCGGGTAACATATTTATACAATTAGGAATCATGTGTTCTAAAGTTCTTTGTACATATTTGTTTTTATGCTTAGGAACCATTAATCCTTCATTCAAATTGAGACGAGTGTTGTAATTGTGCTCTAGTGTATTTGTATTAAATATAGGGTTATTTATGTGCTGAAATATAATTTTGTACCACAGAATTGATCTATCTGAAAGAATTTTCAGACTCTGATAAAAGTATGGAATATGATGCCTATGTTCGTATAAACTTTTATGAGCTAATAATTTAACCAGTGAATTTTGTACTGATTGAACATGATTGATGTTTGTTTTACAGGAAAGTCCCCAGGCTGTAATTCCATACCTTATAACAGATTCCGCTAATGATAAATAAATTATTCGAAGTGTACAGATTGGAACAAAGAATTTTATTTTTAATAATCTACTAACAATTGATCTTAATCGTACACAAACCTTATTTATTTATAAATCCCACTTAAAAAAACAATCAATAATGACACCTAAATAAACATATGATTTCACAAGTTCAACATTTTCACATGAACACGATGCAGGAATGCCATCGTGTAAACAATCTGAAGTATGTGTTTTTATTTCAGGTGTAATATGTACCTTTGCATTTGGGGATCTTATGTGCATCAATTTAGTTTTTTTTGCATTTATAATTAATCCAGAATCATGAGACCATTTTAAAAGTTCAATGTAGTCTTTTTGTAAAAGGTCCATACATGTTTGCAAATCACTGCTAGAAATTACCAAAGCAGTATCATTCGCATACACAGCGAGCGCAGTTGTTTTCTGTCATACTTTTAATTTATTTTTTTCATTTAACTACTATAAATGAATTCATATAAGTACATAACATTTTTTTAATTAATAAATGAATAAAAAATTTCTTTGTAATCACCACTTTATTAATATATACAAATCAACATGTTTCGAAAGCTGAAGGATACTCTTACGGATAATGTTTATTTTGTATATTGTTTATCCTGATGAGGGAGCTTTGCTTTTGAAACATGTAGATATTCATATATTAAAACAGTGGTTTAAACAAAGTAATTCATAATAATTTATTAATTATGACTCCACAAAGTGATCACGCATCTTTTGAAGAAAATACTCTTATGTTTTATTAGAGTCAATAGTCAATTACGCATTTTGTAATTATTTTCCATTCTTTAGCAAAGGGGTAGAAACAATACTCGTATATACCTGTGCTGCTAATACTCTCAGGGAAATGTGCCTGCGGCGCATACAATAATTATAGAAATGTACGATCGAATGTGTGGCACAAGAAAGAAGCGTTTCATTCTCCAGGATCCCATTCGATTGTCAGTTTACCTCTTCGATCAACGCAGACGATGAAGTTTCGTCTGAATTGCTTTAACAATAATTAATGGTGCGCGTTATTAATAAATTTTATTTGTGATAGAACTATAGTATTACATTCATTGATTTTCTAGAAGTGTTTGCAGAAATATACTCACCTGCCTGCGTATGGAAGGCTGGACCAAATAATATTACTACAATGTCAATAAAAATAAATATTCATTAGCACACATTGACGTACATTTCATTTACCAGTATTTACGAGTATACGTAATAATAAGATATTTTCCAAACCCTGGAAAAATAACGATTTCTCAGATATTTGTAATAGACATAGTTTTTTTTTCCTTAATTAATAATATTGTTGATTGGAAAATAATGTTAATCGGAATATGGCAATAATATTGTTGTTGTCGTCGAGGTATTGTTCAATTAATTTATTAGAACTTGACACAGCTAACTTTGCAGGCGGCTAAGGAACTAGTAAACCTTATTTTTTTAATCATAGATTTTTTTCATCTACAAAAATCAATTAATTACGATTTTTAACCTTTTTCATTTAATTATTTTTTTTACGTTCGAATTATGAAAAGCCCTCTTGTTATTTTAATATGGGTCACATGGTATAGCTTGCAGTGACATCACCACATCAGATTTGGGGATACCAGTGCAAAATAAATACCTGGACGTAGGTCCAATTAGTAGTTTTCTGAATACACTACATACAATACTTATTTAATTTAGAATTTAAATATAATGAAATTATTTCATTTATTCATTGCACACCTTCCGTATAAAAACGAAAAGAAATACAAAAACCAAACAATAACTCTTTTCATGGAAAATTATTTTCCGTAAAGGTGACAACACAACTTTAATTGGGGGTAGCTTGTCCTATTACTGTAACCATCGGAATTTCTTATAAGTCTTCAAATCCATGAATACCAAAATAGATTTTACCATTTGTAAGTATTGCTTTATAAATTATAAAACCGAAAGCATTAAGGTAAAATCGCTTTGTGGCATATACTATATTTTGTGCCATATACTTTATTTTGTGTCATTTATATTATTTTGAGACGTATGCTACATTTTGTAGCTTATTCTTTATTTTGTGGCATATACTTTATTTTGTGACATATACTTTATTTTGTGGCATATACTTTATTTTGTGACATATACTTTATTTTGTGGCATATACTTTATTTTGTGGCATTTATATTATTTTGAGACGTATGCTACATTTTGTAGCTTATTCTTTATTTTGTGGCATATACTTTATTTTGTGACATATACTTTATTTTGTGGCATATACTTTATTTTGTGACATATACTTTATTTTGTGGCATATACTTTATTTAGTGACATATACTTCATATTGTTGTATTTACTTTATTTTGTGGCATATACTCGTACTTTATTTTGACACATATGCTTCATTTTGTGGCATATGCTTTATTTTTTAGAATATGCTTTATTTTGTGAGATTTATTTTGTGGCATATAATTTTTAGTATACTCGTACTTTGTATTCTGACAAGGGAACCATTGGTTTCGAAACATTTTGATATTTAATTATTAAATAATGGTTTGTAGAAAATATCTCTTGAACATTTTATTAAAAACAACTATGTTATAGAAATGCATTTCATTGTAAAATGGCGTCTTTAGTTCCGTTTCTGACCGCCTATAAAGTTATCCGTGTCATACTTAAGGTACCAACCTACCTAACGCACAGTACAGATGAAGTGAAAAGTTTATGAAGGTATTTAAGAAGAAAATCAGCAACCCGCGAAGCATTTGTCGATAGCTCGTGCCGAGAGCTTGGTTCCCTAACATTGCATCTTCTTTGTAATTAATTACGTGTACTATATTAGCATTCCACTGACATTAGTTGAAGTCATTACTATAGCATTACAAGTTAAATATTTTGTTATCCTCTTCGTTATTGAAGTTTTGAGCGAATAAATAATATTTATTTATTACGAAGTGAAATAACAACTGAGCGTTGGATTTATTATCATTAAGGTAAGTTTAAAAAAACCTCTATTTATGTTTCTCTACTTACTCGTGTTGCTGAAAGAACTACCCACTATATTCCGTGAACATTGTTATTATTGCCAATAATATTTACCTGAGCTGTGGGGAATAATATCACTTTTTTTTATAAATTACTAGCTGGTGTGTACACGGGCTTGCTTGGGATTTTTTTAAAGTAATGCCTTGTGACGACTATTACTATCTCTAAAGAAAGAAACATTATTTTGAGAATTTTGTTTCATTTCAAACTATTTTTTTTTTCAAAACATATCTAAATAATAAAGATCGTAAGTAGGTACCTACTTAATTTGCGAAATTTTCCGAAATTGCGAAATTTTGCAATCTTGATCTACAAAACAAGAAGAAGGTCACTGTCTGCATGAGATTTTGAAAAACCACCCCATCCCCCACCCCATCCCCCTTTCCCATCCTTAAAGTCAAATTTTGGTACTTCTTGGTGAAATTTGCGCATCTATACAGGGTTCTTCAGCTAGTAATAAATAAAACTTACTTCAGCGGGTAGGTACCCACTATAATTATTTTGCCTCGCTGCAAGATTTATTTTAATTCTCGCAGAGATACCAGAGACAGCAATAGTGTCTTTTATTAATTTACTGGATCATAAACCTTGCTACTCCTTGTCATCACCTGGTATACATATCATACCTGCTTAGCTTAATAAACGTCAGTCAGATTTCCGATGATGTTTATTTTTTCTTTCAAATGACTTCATCATGTTCCTCGCACCCTTCCTAGTCTGCCCTCTTCTTCAACTAATGTGTACGGTAACCTTGTTACCCTCGTGCAATGCGAAGTAATGCAAAATCATGTGTTTTTGGTGTTTGATGGCCTGGAAATATCATAGATGATTTAATTAATTACTGCAAGTAGAACACACCTTGGCTTTTCGTTTTGAGTATTTTTATAAGCGTAGAAAAAAAATAAAGTATCAGACTTAAAAAAAAAGTTTATGTGAAAAACCTCCTACTTACGAACCACTTTTCCGATATCGTCATATTGTTCACTGTGGAAAATTAAGTTTTTAGAAAAATATTTTCATATTTATACCTAAGCGTTACAAAGTAAAATAAAAAACGCAATTTGGTTTTTTTTTTGCGTAAATCGAAACATGCGGCCGGTTTCAAGCGGGAATTTCAACCTTTCTGCCACCTGCATAAGGAGTGCGTTAAGTAGATCCCCTTATACGAGGTGTGTTCAAAAGAAAAGGTTAATATTGTTTTTTTTTTTTAAGTATTTATTTATTCATCAATATCCATTTTCTCCCCTTCAAAGTAATCCCCTCAGATATAATGCACTTATGCCAGCGCTTCTTCGAATCCTCGAAGGACTTCTGGAATGCGCTTTTCGGTATGGCCATCAGCTCGTTCTTCGATTCTGACTTTATCTCATCAATTGTGGCAAAACGCTTTCCTTTCATTGGTCTCTTCAGTTTCGGGAATAGGAAAAAGTCGCAGGGAGCCAAATCTGGTGAATACGGTGGTTGAGGCATGATTACGGTGTTGTTTTTGGCCAAATGTGTGAGCTGGTGCATTATCGTGATGCAAAATCCATGATTTGTTTTCCCACAATTCCGATCATTTGAGCCGTATTGCTTCACGCAAACTTTGCATAACTTCCTTGTAGTATTCCTTATTAACTGTACGACCTGTTGACAAGAACTCATGATGCATCACGCCATTAATCGAAGAAAACAGTGAGCAAAACCTTCACATTTGATCGAACTTGGCGTGCTTTTTTCGATCTTGGCTCTTCTGGCCGCTTCCATTGGGATGATTGGGCCTTAGTTTCGACGTCATAATCATATACCCACGTTTTATCACCAGTTATGATCCTTTTGAGCAAATCTGGATCGTCGTTGACGTCATTCAACAACTCCTGAGCGATACTAATGCGACGTTGCTTTTGCTCAAAATTTAGCAATTTCGGAACAAACTTCGCTGCCACACGTTTCATGCCCAAAACATCCGAGAAAATTGCATGGCATGAGCCGATTGATATGCCAACATCCTCTGCAACTTCCCTAATAGTGATTCGACGATTTTCCAAAACCATTTTCTTCACTGTTTCGATGTTTTCTTCGTTTGTTGACGTGGTTGCAACTCCAGGACGCTCATCATCATTAACATCTTCTCGGCCTTCTGTAAAGCGCTTGTACCACTTATAAACACTTTTTTGAGACAAAGTAGACTCGCCGAATGCCACAGTCAACATTTTAAGTGCGTTGGAGCACTTTATTTCATTTTTAACGCAAAATTTAGTACATATTCTTTGATCCATATTTTTCAAAAGTAAAAAATCGAAGAACACACAAAAGCATGACTAACCTTTCCAGTTGTCAAAAACAAACCGCTAATCCAAAATTGCTGATAATGCTAACATATGATAAACATATGTGTACCAACATAAAAATAATTAAAAAATCGATAATCGAATGTACGCAGCCCGCGAAAATTCAAAATTCGCCTTTTCTTTTGAATACATCTCGTACGTATTATTTTGTTTTATTTGTTTATTTTTCATAGTCTCCATAAAACACTTGTACACCAATATATGACAGAGATTACAGAAGTAGAATACATTACAGTAAATGAGAAATGGTAAAAATATACACAGGCAAGTATTAGGAATAACAAAAAGTATAACAGGAGTGAAAGGTTGGTAGGAATAGTATAAAAAGTCATGGGGACAGTTTTACAATTATTTTGTGACATTAATCAAAAGTCCCGTGCCCCCATCTACCATCTATATCTTTATACAAAAATAAATTGACTAACTAACTAACTAATCATCACGCCGTTTCCCCGCAGGGGTGGGCAGAGAGGACGGACAGCCAAACAACTCGATCTCGGTATACACTTCTTGCTTCATTCACATTCATACAATGCCTCATACATTCTCTTCCGTTATTCCAACATCTGTCATGGCCCGACTCGAGTATTTGATTCACTTGATCGTGCCATGTCTTCCTCGGGCGTCCCTGGCTTCTTCTTCCATTCACATTGGCGTCATATATTCTCCTTACACTCCTCTCTTCGTTCATTCGCTCTACATGCCCAAACCATCTAAGCGTCGCTTTCTTTCACTACGCTTACTAATGAATGCAAGGCTGGTGTAAGCGTAGTAAAAAAAATATATATATATACATATATATCAATTTCAGCTTCAACAACATCAATAACGTCGTATTTTTCAATCTTAGCACTCTAGCTCACTCAAAAGTCACGAGCCGCCACTGTATGGAGGGAATATCATATACTTCCCTTTTCAACTGGACATCTGAATAGAGATTGTACTTAAAAAAATGGAAGTTTTCAAGTGTAATAAGCACGTAGAAATTCTGAATGCGGAGGCCTAACGCTTTAAATTGAATCGTTGTTTGACACCTTATAAAATTAACTACAAATACAAATAAGCGATGAATATTGTAAGTAAAGTAGAGTGGAATTTCTCCTTCCGAACCTCTGTCTGATAATGTATAATGTGCGAATTAGTGTATAATATAATAAAAATGGACGGTCAACGGAGAACGGAGCAGAGCTATGTTCTAACTAAAACATTGCTAAATATCCTCTTACGTCTCCTCGGGGTTAACAGCACGGAAAATGAATAAATTAAAACATTGCTAAATATCCTCATACGTCTCCTCAGGGTTAACAGCATGGAAAATGAATAAATTAAATAGGTGACTAGACACCGGCCTGTTAATTCCATCTACGTACATAACTACTGTAATAATATTGTGTTTCCTGGAAATCTTTTTCACAGATTCTATATATTACATTTTCTATACAATTCTACACTCCTTGATAGATTTAAACCAAATTTTCCACAGTCATTACACTAAATCGGGGAGTTCATGAACATTCATGAAGAAGTTAATTGGATGTTAGGGGACTTCCAATTTTTAAAAAAACGTTTGTACCCCTTCCTAAATAAATATGAAAGAAGTACAGTCCTTCAGTGCAGGAGACGTGTTTTATTTATTTTTTTAATTGTGTTTACCGCTCACATTCGTCCCAATTTCCCCGAGCCAATGGGAGTATCGAATCTCCGAAAGAGTGTCTATGAATTTTATAATTCACGAATTCATCGAATATGTCGCAGTGCCCCACCTACCATCCAAATCTACATACAAAAAATAATAATCATTTTCGTCCTTAATAACATCAATAACATCGTATTTTTCAATCTTAAAACTCTAGCTCACTCACAAGTCACGAGCCGCCACTGACTTCATAGAAAAAAATCGCATAGTATGCTCCGAAAACTATAAATAACACGTTATTTAACGTGTTATAAATATGAAAGAATTCACAGCGTTTCTTTAAATGCTACCTAAGTCAGTAATCTTGAGATTTTTGCTCTATTCTGAATATGTCGTGTTTTATTAAATATTTTTAAAACGACCGCTTACGCTTTAAACGTTATTTATATTAGCGCACTCCCTCTGTCTTCCATATTAACATATCTCCTTTTCAAACAATGTTCATTGTCCGTTCGGAGGGTATTGCTGAGTCTTAAGAGGCGCCATACGATTTTGCACCAAATGACGTCACATAGTTGTCAATCTCTATAACGATTGCGTCCCGGGAGGTATCTATGTCGTCAGAGCCGAGACGGAACGTTTAGATTTTTTTTATCTAAAAAAATGCCGCATTTAAAATAAATCTATCATCTTTAATTTTCTATCTCTATATTAATTGTTTTTGTATTTAATTCGTAGAATTCAATTTAATTTTTATTTTATTTAATATAAATCAAATTTAATAATGTTATTATTAAGTTCTACAAGTATTTTCAAGGCTGCCTTTGCAAGTTTGAAAATGGCCTTGAACGCCGAAACAGCTGTCGCAATAATAAAAACTAAAAATACTTGCAGAACTTAATAACAACATTATTAAATTTGATTCTCTTTATAGTTCGTTGTTTGTCTTGGGGTAGGCGCAACTTTTCAACCTTTGTGGACTGCACGCCACTGCTATCAATTAAAACCCAGAACGATTTGGACTTATCTGTAATGTTGAATTTAAACAATAAATCGATAGCTTAAAGTCAATATATTGTATCTCCATAAACCATTATTTTGAAATAAATACAGTTTAAATTCGAATCTATTAAAAAATTCATTTCAACGCCAAGAAATATGTATGGCTCTTCAGGAATCAGGAGCGCAATTCCCGTTCTTTTTTTCCCGTCGAGGTGAATGGAATTCGTCCTCTTTACATTTCCTACAGTTATTGTGGTTATTACTCCAACAGTCGTATGTCTCTTGAGGGGGCAGTGTCGTCTTAACAGTCCTACGAGCTCCCGCGGTTATACTGATCTATCCATAGCCATGAACCTAACATGTCCACAAACAAAGGATATTTCAAATTTGATTACCTGATTGGTTACTAACTTCATCTTTTTTGCTTTTCAGAAAGAAAGGAACATAAAAAATGAGGGTTTGCGTAATAGGAGCAGGAGCGTCCGGCCTGTGCGCGGCGCGCCACCTTTTGGCCGTGGGGGTCACACCCCTGATCCTGGACCGGGCTCCGGAGCTCGGGGGCACCTGGGTGTACACGGAGACCACGGGCTACGATCAGCACGGCTTGCCTGTACATACCAGCATGTACAAGAGCCTCAGGTAAGTGAGTTTGAATCCTGACAATGAAATTGATAATTTTATCTTTTAATGATTTCTACTATCGAAAACTTTGCGATAGGTGGTTTCAATTACGTAATTAATTTGATAGCTGTAGATCACATAACTCTTTTAAAATATATATATTACTGTTTAAAGGCCAATAAAGCCCTAGTTTATAAAAAAATGCTTCATTATCGACGGTAAATAAAATTTTCAAAAAATTGCTTCGGCTGTGAAAATGTGATTAAAAAGTTTATAAAAATACCGAACACTTTGGAAATTCTTCCTGGACTGAATAAAATGATCATGATGAAGGCATATTTTAAAGACATGGCATCGATATCAATGAACATTGAGTTAAGAGTCTGGAGATGAAGCGGTATGGCTGATTTCTCATTTTTTAAGACACCTTTGCAAGGTTATTCTGATCAATTTAAACATTGACATGTTCACGGTCGTAAATGATGTTAAACTGTCTAGGTTAACCCTGCAGATGCCTCGTGTTAGGCCTTGTATTTTTTAACTAGCAAGACCTATTACATAAACATAAGATATGTAAAAAAATTGCAAGTGTTGTTTCAACATGGAAATTCTTTTGGTTAACTAGCCCAGGAATGGCGGAAATCTGTACCCGGCAGCTCTGGGCGAGAGTCGCCTAATTAAATTGACTCGTGTTTCTTGTACATCTGAAACCAATGCTTTTGTCCCCAGGACCAACCTGCCCAAGGAGGTGATGGGTTTCCCCGACTTCCCAGTTCCAAAGCACCAGAAGTCTTACCTTCCTGCCAAGGATATGTTGGCCTTCCTACAGCTGTACTCCGACCACCATGACGTCACCAGACATATTAAGGTAATATTCGTGGCTATTAAATCAAATGCATTTGATTTTTTTAAACTAGTATTAGAGCAAAACAAGTGTACGAGTATATTGTAAAATGACGTTGCTAGAAGCATTTATCTAATTCGCGTCAGGCCAGTAAAATATTATGCCGCACAGGGTCAGTGTATCCTACAAGGCAGTGAATAGGCTAATAGACTCTTGGTCTTGTATCCATGTCAAAACAACAAAAATACATAAATATATAGTTTCTAGCACACAAACAACAACATGACGCAAGTATCCGTGTTAATACAACATTCAATGATGGAATAATAACATGTTGGAGAATTTACATCGAAAAATGCACTGAGGAGTTAACGACAGCATCGCGTAAATAAATATTGTAATAAATTCATGGGTATCGTAGTTTATTGATTGAACATTTCTGAGGTTATCGTATTTCTGGCTTTAAAGGTTTAAGAACATGCTAGTACTTATTCTTAGGTTCACTCTTCCATAGGTGATTTTTTAATGGCGGTGAAATTTATAAAGTAGTTGGAAGATATCTTTCAATTTATGTATTGGAATGCTTGATTAGTATCAAATAAATATGTTACGAGTATAAATATTATCTCATCATTATTGGGATTTGATTTTACGAAGGTCTGATGAGACAATGAAACGTATGCTTACAAAGACTGTTTTAGAAAGTATTAGCAGGGGAAAATATGAATATCAAGAAAACGCGTGTTTGCGTATCATGTTCCTAGGCGGTTTCTCCAAAATTCGCAACAACGAAACACGTTTCTTCAAACACACTTCATACCCAGGATAAAGTATTCCCTTATTTGATTAATCATCCGATGCAAATAACCCACAGTGAATTAACCAGCATATTTGTTTCTCCCACAGTTCAACCACTTCGTGAAGAATGTAAAACCCCTCGGGGATGGATGGACTGTCGAATACGATGATTTGGTAAAGAAACAGAGCAAGACCGAGGAGTTTGATGCTATCATGGTCTGCAATGGCCACTACAACACTCCTTTCGTTCCTCGTGTCAAGGGCATGGAGACGTTCAAAGGTAAAATTACAGAGATAATTCAAAGCATTAGAAACCAACAACATACCACATAACTAAGTATATTGTTGTCTCACAAAACCTTTTTACGGAAAACCTCTTGAAGCCATGATAAAGATAATGATTTTTTTAGTTCGAATTTGTAAAATAATTTCTAGGTGATGTAATGCACAGCCACGACTACAGAGTCCCTGAAGTTTTCGCTGGCCAGAAGGTCCTGGTAATAGGGGCCGGCCCCTCCGGGATGGACATCGCCGTGGAGATCTGTCGGGTCACGGACAAGGTGTTCCTTAGCCACCACCTCAAGGACAAGCCGCGCTCCATTTTCCCGGACAACCTGCAACAGAAACCGGACGTCCAGGAGATCAATGGAAGCCGAGTTGTCTTTGTTGATGGGACAGAGGAGGAGATTGATACCGTCTTCTTCTGCACTGGTAAGTAACATATTTCATTAAAGGGTGGCTGTTGCAATATGATACTTTTCGTCTGGATTTGGCTAGGAACCAACACCTGACGATTTTTTTCTACTTTATAACATGGGTTTGGAACCTTTCAGTTCTCATACAGTCGTCTTTTTTCCCTCATTTATCATCTAATTAGAAATAGTAACTTTTTTTATTGCTGATTGTTTTAATTTATGGGAGTTGGTCTCATCCACCCGTGTTAGCCGGCTTCCTAGTCATTATTCTTCAGTTATTAGGCCTTCCCATTCAGTTCCAATTTTGTTTCATACGCGGTCGTTCTACCTTTTCCTAGGTCTGCCTCTGGGTGACTTTTAATTTGACATTTTATTCACATGGTCTTTGGAATCTTACGATAGTATCACGATCAATTAGATTTATCTCGCTGATTGTTTAAAATGATTGCCTTATTGACCATGTCTTCCTGCTGAGCTACCTGTAAATCTAAATTTCGTTAACTATACTGTACTTCTCCAACAGGTTACCTGTACAACTACCCATTCCTGGATCCTTCTTGCGGGATCACCGTGGAGGATAACTTCGTTCAGCCGCTCTACAAGCACCTGGTCAACATGGAGCACCCTACCATGTGCCTGGTCGGCATTCCTTACTATGTCTGCGCCTTCTCGATGTTTGATTTACAGGTAATTTCGTTAGGAATGGACTTTTCTTTTGCTTATTGCTTTATTAGTTACTGGTAGTTATAATCTCGCTTCACCCGAATTCGACACTCTTTTTTAGAATTTTTGAGCAATTGGAGCAATTGTGCAAATCTCATCTTCTCTGAAAACATTATGTTGTCATTATTTTTAAACTGAAAAGCCGTGTAATTTCAATTGCGCCAAGACTTCATCGGTCGAGAATGTTTGCTGCTTCATTTACTGGGACTTGAACTGAGACATCTTATAGTAAAGTTGGAATGTTTGGTTTTTGCAGGTTCGCTTCTTCGTCAGGGCAATACAAGGCTACTTAGAGCTGCCCTCCAAGGAAGAGATGTACAAAGCCACTGCGGCAGAGTCCGAGGAGAGGGAGAGTCGAGGATACACCAAAAGACAGGCTCATATGATGGGACCAGACCAGGTAAACATATTACTATCGAATCAGGGTATATTGAATGGAACTAGGGCACTGGAGAAATCGGCAGGAGGGGAAGATGTTTATTCTAACAGTATTTTTAGCTTAAAATTTGAACGTATCGCATGAGAACATGACTCGTTCTTGTGCTCGACAATGTTGCGGTATTAACAACTTGCCGATTTTACTGTGAGGTCCCAACGAGCTATTTATGTGACGCCCTGGAAACCCTGAGGCTTACCTCACGTTGAATAAATACAATTTTAAATCTAAACTTTTGTAATAACTGGCTGGTAATACACGAATAAAAACTAGTAATGAAACAAAGCAATAGCAAAATAAAGCAGTGGTAATCTTTCACCTTTAATGCAACAACTGCACCTAATAGAACTATTTTCTCACACGCTTTTGTCTAAAATGACTTCTGTTGATGTTGATGTGCAGTGTTTGAAGAGTTTTGTTATTCGTGTTATGCAGGCCCTTTATTACGACTCCCTGGCAAGCGAGGCCGGGTTGGCCAGCGTCCCGCCCGTCATGACCGCGATCCACAATTACAGCAGCGACATGTTCCTGGATGATATAGTCAACTTTAGGGAATACAACTTCCAGGTCATAGATGAAAAAAGGTTCTCTTTCTGTCGCATCCAGACCGAATAAAATTTACACAAACAGGGCTGCCAAACGGAAATCAGTTTCGTTCAGGGTAGACCCGAATATAAAACGTTGTCATATATGTTTTTTATTGGCACATTATTATCTAATTTTTCAATGCGATGTAATTTATCATTCATATATGTTAAAATATCTAATAATATCGCCACCGTAATTGGTATATTATGTCCATCTTAGAAACGATTTTTTTTTTAATTTTGAGATACTCTTCGGAACTACTTTAATTAAATGCATGCAATTTTTTTTTTGTTCTAAGATAAAAAATGTTACAATTTTACACTGTTTTTATAGTATGGAGAATTCAAAGATTCAATCGAAGATCAAAGTTATGAATCGTAACCGAAAGTGAAACCTAACGTAAATATTGTTTTCTAATGAATAACATTTTTAAGTTTCTTATTCATTATTTTTTTATTTTTTTATTATGTATGTATTTTTTTTAATTATGTGTATTTTCTTTTTTATTTTTTTTTATTTTTATTTGATACGATTTTTTTGCTAGTTTACAATTATCATTCAGTTGTGAGGTTTTCGTAATAATGTGCATTTAAAAAAAAATCTAAATGATGACATTCAAATTTCAATTTGGATTTACTAATTATTGTAAATTACTAATTAAGGTGAAGATGCTTCATGAATAGCGGTTTATTGTACATTATTTTCCAAATATGTAAAATTTTAAGTAAACGTGTTTTCCCAACATTGTAATATAGTGAAGTTAATTTTATAAGTTTTTCTTTTTTAATTTACTCATAAGTAACATATTACTTTCCTTACATATTGTTATCCCATGAAAGTGGGTATTGTGTAGTAATATTACTAAAAACAGTTAATAAATAAACTCGTTAATTACATACAAGAAATGTTTCCCTATTTCAATCTTTATAAAAAATGCAATGTCGTCGTAATGTCTAACGTATAAATGTTTTGTTTCCGAGTATTTATTGGCTACACAAAAAATTGATCCGGAATGATAAAAGCTTTTCCGCGAAAAACTTGGTTCTTATAATTTCCAACAGATTAGAAACCTGGTTCTTATAATTTCCAGCAGACTAAAAATTTGGTTCTTATGATATCCAACAGACTAAAAACTTGGTTCCTATGATTTCCAACAGATTAAAAACTTGATTCTCATGATTTCCAACAGATTAGAAACTGGGTTCTTATAATTTCCAACAGATTAGAAACCTGGTTCTTATAATTTCCAGCAGACTAAAAATTTGGTTCTTATGATTTCCAACAGACTAAAAACTTGGTTCCTATGATTTCCAACAGATTAAAAACTTGATTCTCATGATTTCCAACAGATTAGAAACTGGGTTCTTATAATTTCCAGCAGACTAAAAAATTGGTTCTTATGATATCCAACAGTTTAAAAACTTGGTACTTATAATTTCCACAAAGAACAGATTAAAAAAAGTCTTTAATGTTGTGAGCAAGATTAAGAAAGGGACGCTTAGATGGTTTGGGCATGTAGAGCGAATGAATGAAGAAAGGAGTGTAAGGAGAATATGACGCGAATGTGAATGGAAGAAGAAGCCGGGGACGTCCGAGGAAGACGTAGCACGATCAAGTGAATCAAATACTTGAGTCGGGCCATGTCAGAAGTCGGAATAACAGAAGAGAATGTATGAGACGTATGAAAGTGAATGAAGCAAGAAGTGTATGCCAAGATCGAGTTGTTTGGCGGTCCGTCCTCTCTGCCTACCCCTGCGGGGAAACGGCGTGATGGTTAGTTAGTTAGTTAGTTATTTTTAATGTTAGAAATGTATGTATGCATATAATATTTGCATTTGCGTTACTTTATAACAGCGACAAGAAACAGTATCGTTGGAAGACGTTTTCTACCTTTTAATAGTAAATGATAAACTTCTCATATTAAAAATTTGAAGAAGTTTAATCAAGTTATTTGGTAAATTTAAGTTTTGAATCTGACGATGTGCATTGTGTTTACACTTTCCATATTCGGTAGAGACGACAAACCGCAACACTCATTAGAACCAATATTTTTTTACAAATAAATTTTCAATAGCACTTTCCCCCAGCCTCAAAAAACCTGCCTCCACTGGTCCCAACCCTCGCCACCTTTAGCTTCGAGAAGAGAAATTTTATATTATCGATGAAAAGGAAACATTTTATAATTATTAAAAAAAAAAGTTATTTGTTAAGTTAAAAGAAATATATAATTATTTCATTTTCTTAACTTAACTACATACATATTATATTAATTAACTACATGCATATTATATTAATTAACTACATGCATATTATATTAATTAACTACATGCATATTATATTAATTAACTACATGCATATTATATTAATTAACTACATGCATATTATATTAATTAACTACATGCATATTATAATTAACTACATACATTTGATTGCTTGTTTTTTTATAACGCACTCCCTGGTAACATTGAATCGAATTAAGACTACTTTCTGTTGAAAAGGTTTCATTAAGGCCATCCACCGGTCACCACAAAATTCATAATGGGGCGTATTTGGACTAGATCGCCCGTATCGTTTAACCAATTAGAAGAAAGGGCCCCGAGAAGACGTACCCGCCCCTTATAACGAAAATAACACAGTGGATACGCTTGGTAAAGTCGTGAAACATAAAATAATTTTTAATATATTTTTTGTTTTATTAATTTATTTTGTTTTAATATTATTTAAATACATAGAAAAACTCCAGTAAAGAACGACAATATTATCTAGTTTATTATTGTAATTAAAACATTTTTTAACGTTTACGTTCAATATAACAGTATTGGAATATGATGTAGATAAAAATGTAGAATTATCCCGTAATAGGCTTCAAAACAAATCCCCTTCAACTTCCAGTTCTGATAGTATGCCCATTCCCACCGTGCGCCTGTTTACTAACAATTTATGAGTTTTATTACAAAGAAGAAACTATGGGAACACAACTACATAATAAATAGATAGACATTTACAAGTTACTTATTTTGCCTTCTTTTTATTGGTTACTTCACTCTTTTTAAAAGTATTTATCAAGATTTTATTTATTTGGGATACAGATATTTTTACATTGATTTTAGTTATTTATCCAGTGTTTACCTAATTAGGCCATTTGTGACCTGTTTTAATGAAAATACAATGAATAAATAATAATAAAAAAAAATTATCTATAAACAAATTGTGTTAAATAACATAAATATGTAGGTGAAACATATAGAAAAAACAAATAGTATAAGTGTATACACAAAGTGAATTTAAAAAACATGTCATAAATTAAATTATTAAATTAAATTATTTTAGAATTTGCGTGTACAGTTCTCTAAGCCACGAGAGTTTTCGTAAAACATAATAATTAAAAACACAAAATAGCAAAAATTTAACAGAAAGACAATCACAAAATATATCAAACATAACTTAGGTAGTTACCCAATTTTAATAATATTAACAGGTGGACAGAATTACAATGTGCATAAAATAATATCTTCAAAAATATGTATGTTAGGAGAATTCTAAGAATGACACACTGTTAGATGATCAGAGTAGTAACCGCCTGCAAAGGTGGTTAGGAAGGATATTAATGCTGGAGTATGCAAATCTAGGCAAAGTATCATTTCCAAAAGTTTTGGAAAAACCCATTTTACGATTGAATTATTGGCCAATTTAATGTGGGTTAAACCGTGATTTAAGTGCTTTTAATATTCATAATGAGGATGTCGGTACGTGATGTGATTAGGCGAGCAGGTGCAGAATGAATATTTAAATTCAAGGAAAAACGCGGCCGAACTATTTGGCTGGAAGGGATAATAATATTTATGAGATTTCATATGATGACGTCAGTGGAAAAATAATTTTCACCTCTGTACAAAAAACAATATAACAAATAACATAAATACTTTTTTTAATTAAATGGAGATTAAAAGAACGGTGATTTTAAATGATTCCCTCTTATCAAGCGGTCATCGAGAGAAGTTTACAAATGTTTCAGTAATTATCGAAATTTAATTTTTTTGCTATGTAAGCAGGTATGGTTGCAATAACTGGAACTGTCGCGTCAGCCCCAACAGAAGTAAACTTGGCAGTAGAAGTTGACGCGACAGAAGTAGTTGAAGATAAAATAGTAGTTGACTCTGTGGACTGTAAAGGACTTGAAATTACTGCACTAGCTTGCTCAATGCAGTCGAGTTTACGTTTAGTTAAACTTAGTTTTAATTTTTTCCGTTCTTGAGCTTGGAGAATATAATCTGATTCTCTAACGGGCATATTCCTTTTAGATCTTGAATCAACAATTTCTGGTAATACGCACTCCATATAGAAACGAACTAATTTATCTTCCATTTGGTCTGTCCAAAATGAATCGTCTCTTTTAATATATTCCACTTTCAATGGCACATTACTTCCCGACCACAGACCAAAAAGATAGGTACTCTTTTCAGTTACCCGTAATTGACCTTGAATCTGGAAGTACCATGCGTGGGCTCTATTTATACTTCCGTCCCTGTTCCAAAATGTGACCTTCTTTCTTTTAATTGCTTCTTCTAGTCCGAGTTTGAATGATGTAATGGGCACAGGTTATTTTCATTAATCAAACTGCGAACAAGAGGGCCACAGCCCGTGCTGTCTTTTCGTTTAATTACTTTCCCAAAATTTGACGCTGTCAGCATCATACGTCTGTGCTCACGCCATTCATTCGAATCGCTTTGAAGAATAGTAAGTTCCTGAATCTGACTCCTTACTTGTTGCTTTTCCCCTAATAAACTTAAAATATGTTTTTTCCCATTTTCCAATAGTTCTGGTTCCATATCCACTTGTGCACTTGCATCGCCGTATTCTTTGTTGCCCTTTTTAGGATCGGAATACCGAGACCGATTCTTTCTTCTAATAAATTTTAAATTATGTTGGGTTTTTTCAAGCCGTTTCCTTTCAATCTTATTAATGACATTAGATTTAGGACTTCTTCCTAACATGTTTTTTTGCAGAGTATAAATTGGTTTACGCGTGTTAAATGATACAACGGCAGCATGGCAGCGGGCTTGATAAGACTGTCTACAGGAAAAATTTAAGCGTTTTCCGCCAATAAATTTAGCCACTATACTGTTATATCTTTCAACAACATTGCTATCGACGTCATGAATTAAGCTTCGAGAGTGAGCAGCGACAGAGTTGTTGATCAAACATAGTCGTAGCCAAATTGGAGTACATTTTAAGTCCAACACAAGATTTTTCCCGTCTGGCTTTGGACCCGAACAAAAATAAGTTTTGCACTTAGTGTGATCACCAAATACATGACTTATAGAGTTGACAATATCAGAGTAGAGGTTGTTAATTTTTTCCGATAACGAGATTGACTGACTTTTATTGTACTTAACAGCTGAAGTAACAGCAGTTCTAAGAGACATAATTCGACCTGCAGTTATAAAATTTCTCAACTTTTTCGGATATTTGGTATCAATTGTCAAGGCGCGTAATTTGTTGCAATAATTTCTAAGAACATGATTTCGGCACTCGACTTTCTCGACGGTATAATCGGTATAAGGTCGAGCAGTAAGAATTTTAGAGTAAGTACTCGAATCACCGTCTGATATTATTCTAGCGAACAATAGATTATACATTGAAATGGAACGCCTGAATCCTTCGAGAATAATTTCACTTTCCATGCCTGAAGAAGATCCCGAGTAATTTTTGTAACATGTGTGGTCAGAGACGGTTTTGTTATTTTTTTCTGCAAACGAACAAATCGAGCAAAATTTATTACGAACCGCCATAAACAGGACTTTACCCGTTTTCCTGCCAACAATTGCAGCTGCACCCGATAAAGATGAATAGTTGGCCCTATATGACCGTTTTCCCCAACAGCCGTCTGCAATGACATCGATCATTGGAACACCATTTCGATCCAAACGTCCTTCCTCTATAGCTGCATCACGCTCTTCAGCAGCAGCGTCTGTCATTACATCGACAGAAGTATTTTCCCAGTGCTTTGAAACATTTTCATGCAATATTTGATACGTAGATTGCGACATTGCTGGAATGTCCAAAGCGCCTAAAAATTCTTGCAATTGAAAGAAACCCCCCCCTATGGCCATAATTCCTGCAACTGCGGACTTATTAATATCGAGTTGAACACTATCCATTTTATCATGTGTCGCGATTGCGAAACTTTCGTTACAAAAATTACACTTAAATATAATTTTGGATGATAAACCACTCCTCCTTTCAGTGACCATTTTTAAATTTTCATTGCGGCATCCTAATTTAGATCCATGTTCAAAAATATTTTTTATCTGATCAAATAGGAACATTATGTCTACTATCCGGCGTCCACTTATTTTGAAGTCGTCTTCAACAGAAGGCGTAGTTTCGACCTAAAACAATTTTTTAATGCAATTAGTACTCTCATTGTTAAACGTGTAAACAACATGTGTATGTGTTAAGCATATGTTTTCTAAATGCTCCAAAAGATCTAAAGGAAAAGTAACTCACTATAAGAGAATGGTTTTCAATGTCCATATCTTCTGTCTCCAGAAACGAAGAACTTTCTTCTATCTCCTGAAAAGAAGATTTTTGAAAAACAAATTGTGGCGGTGTCATGTTCTCTTTGTCACATTCGATCTGCAATTAAAACACATTTAATTAATTTTGTACACGTTTCGTAAAGTAACATTTTATTAAACAAGTTATGCACGTAATAAATTTTACATAAACAAATATTTTTTAATATGCTAATATTACCTACATATTAATAAAAAAAAAATTAAGTACTGGTAAGTTTATTTAATTTTAAGATCTAAATAAATAATAACTCACCGCAAGAGAATGGTTTTTAAAATCCGTGTCTTTTGTCTCATCTAATGAAGATATTCGTTTTTGATTGAAATTTTGTGGCAGTGCATTATTTTCTTTGTTACATTCGCTCTGCAATTAAAACATGTTTCATTACTTTTGCACTTATTTGTTGTTACGTGTTGTTTTTGTTAAAATGTATTATTATAAATGCACGTTCATCAAAAAATAAACGCTAAATCCATAAAAAGTAATTTACATTCAATTTTTATGAAAAATTAAAATAATTCAAGATAACCAAATAATTGACGATTTCATAATTTTTTTATCGTGACCACTGTGCGGCGGTTTGGAATGCGCGCGAAGTGGAATGATTTTAAACTAAAATTGATACTCGCCGTCAAATAACAAAGACGATGTTTTGGGAAATTGCGTTATTCCAAACGTATTGACAAAGATACTTCATGGTTGTTTCAATATTGAAATGAGTATTATAATATAATTCAATTTTAAAAGCGGGTAGGTAATATGTTCCAGCTTACCTGTACATTTTCATTGACAGTTAAAAGTTCTCCGGGAACTATCAGCGACTTATTTACGAGTTGTTTTTTTACGGGTTGATATAGTTTCCTGTAAAAAAAATACATTGATGAAATAAAAATTTATTCAAATTTTCTGAGAATATTTAAATGAACTATTTCTAGCAACGGTAATTATGTGTAAATTCCAATTTGGGCGTAAATAATAAATAAAGATGATTGGAACTTACCCAAACATTCCAGCGTTGACTTTTCTCTTCCTTAGTCCGCTGAGTGGACCCACTTTTTTATTTCCTTTGTTGCCCATTATACTATATCACTCGGGAATCTCAAAATCGATTGCGCGTAAACTATATTGATCTTAAAAAAGTAGCACGGAACGAAGCGACGCGAACTATAAAGACGTCTATTCGCCACCGAAGTTGGGCGTGAACTAACTCGGTATAGAAGTGAAACATTGAAATACGTCCTAACGTTCAGTAACTATAGAGTTGAAAATTGTATGAACCCCCGGGTACCTGTTCGATATTACGTAAGAAATATTTTATTAAAAAACACGTATTTTATGTTATGCTGTTATATTTAGGGCTAAAATTCAAAATGTTTCACGGTCATCTAATGGGTAATAATTTTTTCTACATTACGCAATAAAACAAAACTAGATAAATTGTTGTTAAGTGGGAGATCTTGGATATCAAATCATTTTTACAGCCCTCACTCTTAATTTTTTTCTAGGCTTATAAAGAAACAAATATTAAAAAAATGTTCGGTTAAATTTGGGGCAAGGATGTGTTCCATTCACAGTAATTTACTGAAGAACCTAGAATAATTATAAGTAATCAAACTTTCAAAGCAAAAAAACACCATTTTCATGATTTTAACGATTGCGAAACAAGCGATCGCCGCTTTTATGACAATAATTGTACCAAGGTGTTCACTCTTACTAACGAATTAATTACTGACATCTATGTCACATGCAATAAAGTTTTACATCACTTAAAATTTTGTTTGAATGCTCGCTGAAATATCTTTTTTATTTAGCGCACAGATGTCAGTGTTTTCAGAAATAATGTTTGTTTTTTTTATCCAGTTCCTTAGTGAGTACATGTGTTCTGAAAATAACGTTATAACCAATCGTATTGAAAAAACATAATACGTATTTCTGCCAGTTGTTATATGGTACCTCAAGCTTTTATGACAATAATTGTACGAAGGTTTTCACCCTCACTAACAAATTAATTACTGCCACCCATGCCACAACAAGAATAAATATGTCAATAAAAATTAGTTTGAAAACTAGGTGAAATAGCTTTTGTATATACCTCACAGATGTGAGTGTTTTCAAAAAATAATGTTTGATTATTATTCAGTTCCTTGGTGAGAATATTTGTTCTGAAAATAATATTATAACCAATCGTGCTGATAAAAACATATTACGTTTTAATTACTGACACCTATGTCACAAGCAAAAATGTTTGTTCGATAGTAAAAATTGGTTTGAATACTTGCGGAAATAGCTTTTGTATTTAGCTGACAGATGCAAGTGTTTTTAAAAACATAATGATTGTATTTTATTTAGTTCCAATGCTTTGGTGAGTATGTATTCTGAAAATAACATTATTATCCATCTTGTTAAAAAAATTGTTACATATTACTATACCACTAATTTATATAATGTAGCTCAAGCTTTTTATGATAATAACCGTATCTTTGGTCTAATTTATATTCAGAATATCATTATTATAAAAATAATCTTGTTCTAATGTCATTAAAGGATTTTTTTTTACACCTTCAGGTTTTGGATGTTTTATTAAATTTATGGGAATGGGAAAAAATTGTTAAAAAAACTATGTGCAGAGATGCTGCAGGAGTTTCTCCGTTCGTAGGACCGTTTTTGGTATTTTATATTTAACCCTTGCCCTAGGCAAGGTCATGGAAAATGTAATTCTCATTTGATTGAAAGCATTCACTCAGGATAGTAAATTCTTGCCAGACTTTCAGTGCAGTTTTATAGAAGGTCATTCCACCACTCATCAACTTCTCCCTGTTGCGGAACAAATCACGAAGAGCTTTAACATTATTAAAAAAAAACAGTAATTCTTTTTCTAGACGTCAGTAAAGCCTTCGACAAAGTCTGGCATGACGGCCTAATATACAAAATGTGTTCTCTAGGTTACCCGATTAGAATAATTCAACTAATAAATAGCTACCTAAGAGAGCGTTCATTCAAAGTAAAAATAGATAATATTTTCTCCACTACAATACCCCTTTCAGCTGGGGTCCCTCAAGGCAGTCAACTATCTCCACCATTATATAATATCTTCTCTAGCGACATTCCGAAACCAATAAATAGTAAAATTAAAATCACTCAATTTGCGGACGACACAAATATCATTTCTAGTTCTACTTATAATATGCAAGCACTGAACAACTATAAATTCATTTGAATTATATTCTTTTTAAATATGCCATCACTACAAGATAAAAGACGATCAGCCTGCACTCTATTGTTTAAAAAACTAATCTTGATTCGCTTTCCTGCTCCCCGCCGACTCGGACGTATCGTTAGTACATCGTAGTGACTTGCTACTTGCATCTACATAGCTTCTCACTCCTTTGCATTTAACCTTCTGAATTATAAGTTGTACGCGTTGAGAAAATACATTTATTTAATGGTGACCCTTTTTTCCTTTATCTCCGCGACGACCTTTAACGTGAGACACTTGATAAGTATACATACACATACACCAACCTCCATTAAACGAGTAATCAAGTCTCTTTACAATCCGTTAAAATACGTTAAATCGGCAACCTCCCGACGTGATTAATTAATTAACTAACTAACCGTTAAATACTAAAGAGGCCACTGCTACAAGCCGCGTACAAAAGAAAACCACTGTCAATGAGGAGTGGTGCAAAAAATGGAGAATATCAATTAACCCTACTAAAAGTACCGCAACAGTCTTCTCAAGGACAACGCCGAGACGCCCCCCAAATATTAAACTCTTTGGAGAAAAAATCCTTGGGAAAAGTCAATCAAATATCTCGGTGTATTACTAGATTCAAAGTTAACTTGGAAAACACATATAGAAGAAAAAGTAAAATCAGCTAATAAATGCTTGTCTGCACTCTACCCGATGATGGGTACAAAAAGTCGTTTCAACGGACAACAAATTACTTTTGTATAAATCAACCATCGGGCCTTGCTTCACTTACGTATGCCTCATTTGGGGGTATGCCGACGCCAGTAGCATTAAAAAATTGAAAACCTTCCAAAATAAAGTTATTAGACTTGCGCTATCAGCGCCAAAATGATGTAGAATTTCTACTATCCACAATGATTCCAACATTCCGTTGATAAAAGATTTTATTGTCCTAATCCTACAATAAATTATCTCCCTAAACATAGCGAAATATACAATATACATACAAAAACTTTAAATATGAAAAACCGAAAATAGTCCTCCGTAAGGAGTGAATCCCCTGCCCACATTTGCAGTGTATAGTTTTATAAGTTTCAAATTTCCAACAAAACCAAAAATTAAACTCATGCAAAGCTTGTTTAGAAAATATTTTTATAATTATGTTAGAGTCAGTAAACTCATGTTTAGGTACTCTGAGAGCAAAGTAAATTCAAAGTCAAAAAAAGTCAAAGTCAAAAGACACAAAAATCTTTTGGTTACTGTCGTTTGTACTAGAACTTTCGACATAAATCCACCTTCTAAACCTTTAACCATAATTTGCAAGATGTCAGTATACTCGGGATGTATATTCGAATACCAAAAATACGTAATTGTTATTTTCAGTTATGAATGGTAAATTTGTCGCCCTCGCCATGAGACTTAGTATTGTAGTGGTCAAAACAATTTCTTTCCATTCGGACGATCAGGGTCCAATTCATTTCCGTTCTAATGTTTTTCCATTAAAATATATTTTTTAAAACTAATTTGACATACGATCTATTTATAGGAGGCAAGCGTTTGCGAAAAACCAATTTCTTGAAAAATACAAAATTTCAACAACTTAGTTCTATTTAATTTTTTTTATTTATTTTGATAGAAAGCAGTCAATTTGTGGTTAGACGTATTTAATAAAAATAAAACAATAACTTTGTTTATAACCATTATCCCATAATCACCTGTTCAGGTATTCCTTGGTATTCCATGTTAGGAGGGGGAAAAGAGGGGAACAAGGGACAGAAGAAGAGAAGGTCAGAAAGGACGGAAAGCCCCACGATGGAAGCCGGTCTTACAAGGGGAAACGGGGGAAAAGAGGGTCGGTGTAAAGAAAACAGTGCTACCCTCCATAAGATCAGATTCAGGACTGGTTCCTACTCCAACATGGCTTAGCTCAGCTTGGTACAACATAATGATTCTCTTTCTCAAAGTCAAATGGGTCGGCCGCAGCCTTAAAATTGGAGTGGGTATCTACTCTACTTAATTGACGAGACGGCGTGCTTTCAACTCAGAATTTATTTGTAACAAAACATGGACATATAAGTTATATGCGGGTTTCACCACGAAGGTGGCATCTACACTGTTCTAGACAATTCTCTCTCTCTGAAGGAGCTCTAACCGGACAAGTTAATGGGGGAAGACACACATATACAGCACATAACAAGAAGGAAGTTGATAGCGGATTACATGAATAGCTGGTAGTCAGGCGACGCCGTCGGCAAGCCGGAGTCTATGTGGCCAGCGTCCAAAGTATACAGGTATTTAACATTCCCACACTGATTTTAATAATTAAGAAGACACCATGCCAGGTGTTTACAAGGGTTAGTATGGTAACTTTCTGCTATAGGCCCAATCCCGTGTGCAGTTGATGTTTCCATGTCTGGAATCGGATTATGCAATAATGAACGGCAGCGTGCTCAAAAGAAGCACGCAGTTGATCGCTCTGTGTCTGATTTACGAGTGTGTGATGACGGGGCTTGCTTAGCGAGACCAAGCCGTTCCACGCGGTCGGAAATTATCTGTTTCGCTTGGCTCATTGGTTGATTAACAAAGATGGCTGGCGGAAACCCACCGGATTGGTTCATTATGGTGATTTCCGGTGAGGTGTACTGTTATTGGTTGTGGCGTAAATCAGTGGTAAGAATTATCTTAAGATCTTCTATTCGTTACGTAACACTTCCTCTCCTGTCGCAAAAAAAGTGACGTGGCAATGTAGCGATAGGCTTAAAAAATCCTCTAAGATGCACCATTGTTAGAAGGCTGAGGAGAGTGGAGAGATTTGAGCGAGAGAGCTAGCTATGGCATAAAATACAGAATTTGAGACAGATGAATTACATACAATGTGATTGTTGGGAACAAACATACATGATTATGCACTAAAAGTAAAAATAATACATAGTTATGCAGAACAGAGACAACAATACATGGTTATGCAGTGGAAAAGAAAGAAATGGCTCTATGGTTTATCATTGGTCTGTAAGCTATGTTTTCGAAGTGTTTTTTTGCGTTGCGGTGCGAAGTGGATTATTTCACTGATTCTACGAGGTTACCCTTTCACTGTAACCTGACCCTTTCCAGGGATCAATCGAGTATTCACTGGGGTCTAGTGAAAAAACAAAAACGTGCAGCGGGGTTTCAATGAGGTTGACGGAGGGTTACTATCACATAGGTCAAAAGAAGAAGACAGCAGTAGATGGTTCGTGGTATGCGATTTGTGCCAGTGAGAATTCCTTATGCCAGATGGCGAGGTAGGATTATAGTTGATGATTATCCCAGAGCAATGTGGTTGTGGATAATATTGTGTATTACACAGCGGCAATGTTGGTAAGTCTTGAAAGCGATAGTGTATGCAAGACGAGGATTGTGTCTATGTTTAGCGTGACAAGAAACAATAACTGGCCTCTGGTGTGAAACAGGAACGGCCCTAGGACTGACATGTCCAAAAGGTAGGTTTCCAGAAAGTGTATTGTGAGACAACTTGATTCGCAACTACGCGTACGACTCCAGCTTAATTGTGATAGGCAGGGTCGGGTGCATTTTGTATTAGTGGTTGAAGATAGTGAACCTCCGTGACAGTAATTTTGTGGTGATGGGGCGAGGCTCTGCTTGGCTGGAGATGAAGAAGGCTTCTTTTTAGTCCAGGGGAAAATTATTATTAAAACAAAATTCTTAAAGTTTACCTGCTTGGTAAACCAATGATGCAAAGATGTTTGGAGAGAAACAAATGTGCTGTGAGAGAGAAATGACGTTGGTTAGCCACGGTTAGAGAGATCCGAGAGAGAAAAAACAAAAACAAAATCCTGAGCTGAGAGACTTAAATTACATACATGTAACAATATCCAGTATCAAGAGGAGACTCTAAGTAGTCCATTCAGTGTAATAGTACTGAATACATTTCCACTGATACAAAAGATAAGGTTTGTACATAATACAACATATCTTACTTGAAAGCAATTGACCTTCCATGGTCAATGTCACCGCTGAGACGGTAACAATTGTTATGAAGCAAGTCCCTAACAACTAAAGTTGACAAACTGCAGACCAGGAATTAACCATAAATAAACATGAGTTGTCTATGGCCGCTTCATTTGGGAGGGGGAGGGGGTAGGCCGACGGCGGGGGAGGGAGTTGGAAGGACAGGGGAGAGCCCATTCTTGTCTGGAGAGCCGACCTGTCCGCTGCCCTACCTGTCGCCAGCTCCTGCATTCAACAACGGGTTCCGTTCCAATTTACTTATTTATTTATCTCCCTTTTTGCTTTTAGATAAAACTGAAATCATTTAAACTCACTCAAATTCATTATATCCTTTAATAATCCGAAGGCGTCCACAGAAAGGTTAAAGCTTTTCCTAGAGCCTTTAAATTCAGCTATAAAAATACAGACCTGACTGCCAGGTATTTTTGGTATATAGCAAAAGAGAGTTGTTTTTATTTTGAATTCCCTATTTCTGTTTATATGTATCTATTTATCTATCTATCTATCTATTTATATGTATTTGTTTTTATTAATGATAACTAAGCGGTAATTTCGAAAATCGCCCATCAACGAACTGGCAACACGATTAAAAAACGGATGTATCACTTTTTCGTATACATCCATCTACCCTGAGAAGAGCTAGTCGGGGATATTTTATATATTAGATCTATTGATGAACTTTACTAAGATTGCCAATACAAATGTGCTTACGTAACGGAACGAGAGGTTCTGTTGTGTGACAGTGGCTTCCATAACGGGGGGGAAGATTTGATAAATGACCGCTTCTTTAACATTAGATTATTCAAATTACCCTGTATATATATTTTTTGTGTGATTTTCTCCCAGTGAAGTATTTAGGTAACTCTGGAAATAACCGCGTGCTTTTTGGAAAGTGATTTCTTTTTCTCTCTCAAACGCCGCCATTTTTGAATATTGAAATTCCGTTCTAGAAAGTTTTTAAACAACACGTGTAAAAAACTGTGTATTTTCAGCAACGTTTCTTGCAACGGCGGCCATTTTTAAATATCGAAATTCCGTCGGGGTTTTAAAAAAAAAAAAAACACGTGTAAAATCAAGCTACCAGCGTCGTTAATGAATTGACCGTTACCGTTTAATATCTCTCACATATCGGGTATTAATAAACGAATTCCTTGGTCGAAGTCGAAATTAAAATCTTAGTTTTAAAGATTGATATCACACAGCGATCGAAAAAGCGTTAGAACTACAGATAAATTCGCTTTTATAAAAAAATAATATTTACAAGCAGATATTCGAGCGCCGCCATTTTGAATTTTGACGCTTGTTCTAAAATTTGTTTTCGGAAAACACGTGTGAAATTACATACGTTTTAATCTACCAACGTCAAATAGTGAGCGGATTCATTAAATTTAAACGACAATAAATATACGTTCGAAAGTATTTTGAATAATAAACATTATTTGATAACAGACAACACATCGAAAAACCACGCTTTCATTTTTAGAAATACGAATAAATAACTTCTCGGAAATAACGGTAAACCTACCTCCGTTTGTCGACCATAGGAAAGGTTTTATACCTGCTCTAACGCGATTTCGTGTCTCCATAAAGCAATTCTAGACAAACCGTAATTAATATTTTTTCAAATAGTTAAATTTGAGGCGATGCAAATAATGCATAATCATGTGTTTAGAATATGGCCTAAAAATGTCATAGACGATTCAATGGAAACTCAAGATAGATCATACCTTGGCCTTGCATTTAACCGGGCATTTTTACTGGTGTGTCCTTTTGTAAGCCTAGAAAAATAAAGCTTTAAAGTACGAAAATGTTTAAAGTACGAAGTCTTCTACATACGAACCGTTTTTCGGATATTTTTGTATTGTTCATTGGAGGTAATTTGGTTTTTAGAACGTGACCGTAAAACGTTTTAGTAATTATGTCTGAGCGTTACAAAATGGAATAAAACACGCATTTTGGTCTAGTTTTTTTGCGTAAATAGAAACATGTGACCGACGTAACGAAAGAATTTGAACCTTGTTTCCACCTGCAAGAGGAGCACGTGGTTTCGTTTGAATTTTAGCTGGTGGATCGCCTTAAATCAAAACGTCAAGATTGACGCCAAATTCCATTTTTTATTAGGCATTATTATTAACATAGACTCGAATTTTACGAATTCGGGACGTTAGAAAATTAGACCGTTTAACTACCTTCAGTACTTTTATAAAGAGAGATTTACAGAAATGATTGACGAATTTATACATCCGATCATCCAATTTCCACAAGCAAATGATAATTTATTATTTTTGCGAAGAATACATTCGCAAGAGACCGTGTTTTATTTGGAGTACAAGTAATTCGAGTTTTTTTAATTAACCACACGAGTTTAAAATTTTTTAATAGTAAGCCAGACAGTTGATAACGGCCGGGGTCTCTATACAGCCATCATGACTTGAATTCCCTTTCAGTTAATTTCTCCATCACGACACAAGCAGCATTCTATGCTTTGTAGTAAAGGATTTTTTAATCATCAGGTTATTCATAACCCGTAAATGGTTGTCGTATTTAAAAAAAAAAAAAAAAGGAAAAATTATCGTCAAGGACGAACGAAAGTATTTAAGTTAAAAAGTAAATAAATAATTGACGATGATAGGAGAAACAAATGGGTTACCAAATCCTTCTAACAATCTTTAACAAGGCTTTAAGCCATCATTTTAATGTAGGTAGATTGTCGCAAGGATAATAACAATAAAAATCGGGCAGATAAAAATAGCCTTGAACCATTTGGTTATTTTGAAAAATCACGGACAATACGTTCAGTTAAGCTGGTTTTATGGGTTTGCTAGTTAAAAATGTGAAAGTTACTTAATTACTTTGAACAGAATGCCAGAAGGCAACAAAAGAAAGTTAACAATAGAATTCTACGATGCAAAAGGGTATTTTATGACCTGCTTCTAATCCGTCATGGGAGATTAAGTTTGGGGTTTTTTGGGGAAACCGTGAGATGTCTACCAATTTTAATCACCTAGTAAATGGTGACTTTTGACAAAAAGGAATGACTCGAATGAGTTCGAATCTCAGAGTATAGTTTCATTGGTTGTGGTTAACGCGGGATTTAAAAGAATAATTACGATAATTGCTAAATAATAGGAATGGTTAATGCATATAGCACCCTTAGGACTGTTACAATGGCTAATCGATTATATCAAAAAAAAAATTTAGTAACCACCAAGACATTTCATCGCCGGGGTAGGCAGATAGAACGGACCGCCAAACAACACAATCTCGGCATGCTCCAGTACTTAGTCGCGTACCGGGCTTCTTAAATATTTTAAATAACGGCATAATATTTTCGAACCCGGAATGCTGAGAAGATGTTACTTCAAATGAAATTTTATTATTGGAGAAACAGCCGCGGGTTCAAGTCCCGGCGAAGTAACTTCCGTTTCAGAGGCGTAGGCTCCTTCTATCTGCATTTATTTAGTGGTAAAAATACTACCAAAAATAGAACTTAGTGTTTTAAGCTTCGAAAACAAGATTCCAATGTACGGGTGACTTACATAGGCAGTTAAAGTCAAGACTAAGTGACTGAGTTCAACGAACGGAAAAAAATCTACAATATTATTGTAAAATTAATATGATTTTACAACAATATAAATCATCATAACATTAAATCGTTCGTTATCGGAATCGAATTAAACTGGATCAAAAGTTTATAATAATAATAATAATTGGATGATTTTTATAGCGCCGTTTTTGTGAAAAATCACCTCGAGCGCGCGGTACAAATATTTCTTAACTAATTATGTACAAACAGATACAGAAGAACATACTTACCTGGCAGGTCGCTTCAGATGAACACAGTTTTATTAGAAAATTTATTTATAGAAATGGTAGTTTTACGTGGTTATTTGTTGCTCCTATTCTATTGATGTTACATTTATTAGAAGATTGGAGGCACAAAAGGAGTTGGTATTTATGAAAATACTTATAATTTTTAGGACCGGAAAGAATTCATAAAATGAATTTTAGGACTCGAAAATATCTATAAAACTACCTTAAAAATCGTTGGAAGCTTTTAATAAATATTAGCATTTTATTTTTTTTATTTTTACACTTTGGTTATTTATAGTGGACGCGTTTGCGCACAGATGCGTGAATTTTTATTTTTACTTATTTAATGATTTTAAGTAAGTACTAACCGGCTAGCCTAGCTAAGCAATTTACAGGTGAATTTCTTTAATTTATGGATACGATTGTCTGAAAAGATGCGATTTAGGTTTAGTTCTGAATTCTGTTGAGTCTTTGATAATTCTTAAGTTAAGAGCGGTTCATTCCGGACTTTAGGTCCTGACACTGCAAAAGCACGACCACCGAACTTAGTATTTTTAGGTGTGCGCTTCGATTCCTTCAGCCTGCCGATAGCTGATAACGCTGCTGACCTAAGGGTGGACTGCCGTTAGTTGGTATTTTCAGAAATATACAGTTCTAATGAGTAAGCCGGAGCCATTCCGTTAAGTGACTTAAATACCATCCAGCAGAACGTGAACTGGATTCTTTCAGGACATTTGAGCCAGTGGAGATTTTTGAGATTCTCTGACATATGAGAATATTTAGATACGCCGGTGATAAGTCCTACCGCAATGTTGAATACTGATTTCAATTTGTTAATCTGCTATTTGGGCAGACTCGCATATATTCCATTGCAGTAATCTAGACGTGACACAACTTACGAATTGACGAGTAGTTTAGTTGCCTCTGTTGGTAGGTTTCTCCGTACTGCCTTTATTCGCCTCAATTGAAAGAACCCTGTACGTAAAGTTCTGTCTACACGACCTTTAAAGGAAAAGTCTGCATCCAGATGGACACCGAGTAATTTAACACACGTCTGCGGAGTAATGTCACTTCCTGAAATATTTATTGGGGAGTTATCAATGATATGCTGACGTCTGTTTATGGCGGTCTAAAATATTCACCTAAAACCAGCAGACCGGTATCGGGAGAATACGATTTTTTTTAAACAGTTATTACTGACTGATCGGATGGATAAAATATTAATACTTAATCTTTTTATAAAGAATATTGTTTTTAAAATACCTTTGAACGAAAAGTGACTAGCAACGAAGAAGGGAAGCCTCTTCTTCCTTTCTCTGATCTCTTGTTTTTTTCCCACTCTTAGCGCTTTCCTTTTTCCTCCTTCCCACATGTGTAAAAAACCGTAAAAATACCTTCACTATTTCAAGGGGACGCCTGGACAAATAGTGTTGTGTACATTCTTACATAATAGCCATTCGGAGTAATTAACCGGGTGGCTTAAAAATAATACATTTCAGAACTTGGATTGATTAACATTTTTTCAATCTCCGATATCTTTTTTTAATGAATTTATAGCTACAACAACTAAAAAGGTTTTCTTGTAGACCGGAATATAAAATACAAGATGGCGCCCAATAACATCATTCTGAAGGAGTGATAATGATCGGTTATGACGAATAATTAACCGTTAATTATTTTTTTACTTTACGATAACCCAACGTGGGATAAATAAATACATATATATTAATTAATTGATAAACTAAAGTTCTTTGAAACTTAAGACAAGATTTTTGTGCATAGTGCAAAGGGTAACAATTATTATTTTTATAAACAATAATTATTAATCTAAAACACTCATCCAAAGCTCAACGGTAGAGCATCTGACCGGACATTAGAAGGGTGCGGGTTCGAGTCCTGCCGGCGACATTTATCTTTGCTCGGAAGGTTTTTTCAATTTGGATGAGTGTTTTAGATTAATAATTATTGTTTATAAAAATAATAATTGTTACATATATATTACTTTAATAATAATGATAAAATAAAAAAAAATGAATATTTCCTCTCCAATATAGCTAAAGACAGTGCCAACGGCCAGGGAAGGGTTCTATCAGGATTCTGGGATGGTGTCAGAGGTAAGCGCTGGAATTGATGTCGGCTCAATGGACTCAGAATATTTCTGGCACCGGACAAGTTCACGATGAATCCATTTTCCTTGATGTCTTTCCACGAATATTCGTCGGCAACTATATCGTTGCATTCTTATTAACTCTATAGGGATTCTGACGTAGGGTCGGAAGTATGTCTTGATAATTGATGTCCGGCTCGATGATTAAGTACATTTTCTGACACTAGGCAGTTGACCATATAATATGTATTCATGCAACCGATATCTAAAGACAGTGCCTACCACGGGCCGGGGGTTTATTTTTATCGTACAGAATTACGATAGAATTAAAAAAATTTACCCTTGAGTGTCTTTCAAAGGATATTCGCGCATTGCAATCTTTTAACATAAATATATATAAATATATATCGTATGCATATCTAAAGACGCCAGGGTGTTGTGGTCAATTACAGAATCACGACGAGATAATTACCCTTGAGTGTCTTTCAAAAGATATTCGTACATTGCAATCTTATAACATAAATATATATATATCGTATGCATATCTAAAGACGCCAGGGTGTCGTGGTCAATTACAGAATCACGACGAGATAATTACCCTTGAGTGCCTTTCAATTCCATCCCTATAACATATATATATAATTCTATAAAACTAATTCTCTTTTGCAAATATTGATACTTCAAATAATTTCGCTCGCCCTCTATGAAAACACCTTTCTCTATATAAAATTTAATAATAATAATAATAACAAAGCATTTATATAGCGCAGGTTTGTGTGATTTCACTTCAAGTGCGCTTATATTCTTTATTATAATATTATAAAATTATATATTATAAAATTTATTATTCTTTTTCATTGGCCTGCATAAGTAGGTAAAGTTAATTCATCTTAGTATCGTTTCGCTTCTCAATCCCACGAATGCCTATTAATTGTATATTTCTAATATTTATATTATTTTGCGTTCATGTTGTTGCTTCATCTTGAGTCTTTTCATCATGGCTGAGGGTTGTGATCCTAGCTCCAATTTCCAGGATGGGAAAAACGGCTTCACTCTTCGCATGGAGAGATGCAGACATAGACGTTCGAGGCGCCAAGGATGCCCGATCACTCCGACCTATTTTATAATAATGAACACTGTATTTCACTATGTAAAACATGTACCTTTGCGGCCTAGGTTTTTAATGCTGAATCTCTTTGTGGACGACTTTTCTTTTGCCTATAGTTAATCGGGGTTTCACTTTAAGGGCGTTAATATCCTCAAAACCTACATTACGAGGGGAGGGTTTTTATTTGCGTTGACGGGGAAGTGTTATGAAGCAAGTCCCCAACAACTAAATTTGACAAACCGCAGACCAGGAATTAACCGTAAATAAACATGAGTTGTCTATGGCCGCTTCATTTGGGAGGGGGAGGGGGTAGGCCGACGGCGGGGGAGGGAGTTGGAAGGACAGGGGAGAGCCCATTCTTGTCTGGAGAGCCGACCTGTCCGCTGCCCTACCTGTCGCCAGCTCCTGCATTCAACAACGGGTTCCGTTCCAATTTACTTATTTATTTATCTCCCTTTTTGCTTTTAGATAAAACTGAAATCATTTAAACTCACTCAAATTCATTATATCCTTTAATAATCCGAAGGCGTCCACAGAAAGGTTAAAGCTTTTCCTAGAGCCTTTAAATTCAGCTATAAAAATACAGACCTGACTGCCGGGTATTTTTGGTATATAGCAAAAGAGAGTTGTTTTTATTTTGAATTCCCTATTTCTGTTTATATGTATCTATTTATCTATCTATCAATCTATTTATATGTATTTGTTTTTATTAATGATAACTAAGCGGTAATTTCGAAAATCGCCCATCAACGAACTGACAACACGATTAAAAGACGGATGTATCACTTTTTCGTATACATCCATCTACCCTGAGAAGAGCTAGTCGGGGATATTTTATATATTAGATCTATTGATGAACTTTACTAAGATTGCCAATACAAATGTGCTTACGTAACGGAACGAGAGGTTCTGTTGTGTGACACAATATATAACTTTCAAAGAAAAGACATTATGAGAAAATTTTGTCCCCATGGGTGAGGTGAGAATGAGAGGTTGAGAAAATAATCCATGGATGAGGTTTGTCCTATTTGACAGACGTTATGCTGAGTGCATAAAGTACAACTTCCAAATGCATGAATAATTTATTTATACTGGAGAACAAGGGAAAGAAGAAGGGAAAAAAGCGATTGAGCGAAGAAATCTGTTGTGATCTGGCTAGAATCCAGGTTCAATCTCTTGTGAGAGTGAAATAAGGTCAAAAGCAGGTTTCCATACTCAATACAGTTATACAAAATGATGAGATGACACGAGAATACACAGTTATACAGATCTAGTCTTTCGCGTGTATTTGGCCGTTTTAATCTTCTACACGTTTGTGGGAAAATGACAGACCCTTGCTCAAATTTCACAAACTTGGGAGTTTTCTTATTCGTTTCCTAGACAACGAGTTATGTGTTTTGTGTCAGTGTATCGTTAGACCTCCCACGACACCATACCTCATAACCAAAAGTGAAGCTAATGGCTAGTCCATGGTCAATGGATAGTAGATAATTCTTGGTTTTAATGACAAGAAGTCCACAGGCATCAATCAATAAGACCGAAACTTTGCTGAATGCACAGCTTCATTGTGTTTAAGTTTACATAATAAAACAATATGTCGAACATTTCGTAAGACAGGTGAATCCAGGTAAATTGATCTACGTCAGGCAGGTCAAGTATGAATGTGGCAAAACTTATTTCAAGAAAAAGCCAAAAATATTATGTCGTTCGCACGAATCATGGTAAGTTTTATAACGTCTTCACGTGTCATGGTAAGTTTTATTACGTCTCCACGTATCGCTCAAAATTTAAACGATTTATAAGGGATTCCCTGTATTGAAAAGACGGTAAAAAATAGGAATTTATGCCAAATTAATTATACAAATTTACCTAAATGTCAACATGATTGACAACAAAAGTGATTATAACGACTCCTCGTATCACGGTAGATATTTTGACGTTCTCACGTATAATGTTAGATTTTCTGACGTTCGAACGTATAGCGCGATAAAATAATTACGTTAAAAAAAGGTACCCATTGAGTTCTTTTTTGGTAATTCCGTAGTTCTTTTCATGTTTATTTAGACCACGGGAGTAGTATGCAACAGGGTGTTCGCCATCGGGAAATTCTTGTGTTAGGACTCCTCCGATTTCAACATTGGAGGCGTCCGTATGCAGAGTAAAAGGTAATGTGAAGTCAGGCAATTCAGGGCAGGGGCGGATTATAATGCAGATTTGAAGGTGATAAAAGCGTTTCGGTCTCGGTGGACCAAGATAAGTTACTGACACCTTTACGGGTGCCGGTGATTTTGTTGAGAGGAGCTGCTATGGTGGAGAAATCTTTGATGAATCTTCTATAGTAGCCGGCAAGACCAAGGAAACCTTTGACTTCCTTTGCGTTTTTTGGTCATGGGAAATTTGCCATTGATTCAACTTTGTTTGGATCTGTCCTTAGACCTTTCTCGTCGACAACGAAACCGAGGTAACGAAGGCGAGATTTACAGAACTCCGATTTTTTTAGGTCGATGGTTAGACCAGCGAATTTGAGTTGTTGAAACACTTTTTCCAAAGTTTCCAAAGTTTTTCAAAGGTTTCGCTTACGATGATTAAGTCGTCTAGATAGCAAAACAAATTATTGTCTAATTCTGGTCCAAACAGTTTACCCATTAGACTTTGTAATTCCGCTGGGCTGTTTTTTAGACCGAAAGGTAGTTTTGTGAAATGAAACATTCCTCTGCCTGGTACGACGAAAGCAGTTTTGTCGCAAGAATCGGTGTCTAGTGGTATTTGCCAGAACGCGCGGGAGAGATCTATGGAAGAAATGAACTTGGCATTCCTGAGCTTGTCAAAAATTGCATTTACGAGTGGTAAAGGATAGGCGGCTGCTTCAGTGCATGCGTTGAGGCATCTGCTGTCTAGAAAGAAGCGAGCAGATCCGTCCTTTTTTGTAACAATAAGAGTTGGGTTGGTCCAAGCGCTTCTGCTGGGAACCACGACACCCATGCTTAGCATGTCGTCTAATTCTTTTTCTAAAAGTTCCAATTTTTGCGGAGCCAAACTGTTATATCTTTATTAATTGATAAACTAAAGTTCTTTAAAACTTAAGACAAGATTTTTGTGCATAGTGCAAAGGGTAACAATTATTATTTTTATAAACAATAATTATTAATCTAAAACACTCATCCAAATTGAAAAACCTTCCGAGCAAGAATAAATATCGCCGGCAGGACTCGAACCCGCACCCTTCTAATGTCCGGTTAGATGCTCTACCGTTGAGCTACGTCGGCTTATCGCAAACCCGCCAAGTTAATCAATATATACTAGTGTTCCATTTAATAATTACTGTTTTATTATATTTTCACCTGTAAACAACCAACTTTATTAGTATGAGAGAGGCTTGTAACGGCTAAATCCCTCAAATAGATGGCGTCGAGACAAATTATGTCTACATTTTATTGGTGAAAATTGCTTTGACTTGTCAAATATTTATTAATTGATAAACTAAAGTTCTTTTTAAAACTTAAGACAAGATTTTTGTGCATAGTGCAAAGGGTAACAATTATTATTTTTATAAACAATAATTATTAATCTAAAACACTCATCCAAATTGAAAAAACCTTCGAGCAAAGATAAATGTCGCCGGCAGGACTATAAAAAATATAAATTATAAATATAATTTACAGGTGAAAATATAATAAAAACAGTAATTATTGAATGGAACACTAGTATATATTGATTAACTTGGCGGGTTTGCGATAAGCCGACGTAGCTCAACGGTAGAGCATCTAACCGGACATTAGAAGGGTGCGGGTTCGAGTCCCGCCGGCGACATTTATCTTTGCTCGGAAGGTTTTTTCAATTTGGATGAGTGTTTTAGATTAATAATTATTGTTTATAAAAATAATAATTGTTATATCTTTGTTTGATTGGGGGACCCTTTGTTTTGATATGATATTTGATTAGGTTGGTTATTTCTAGACCACATTTTTCGAATGCTTTTGATCCAAATTTGTTGATGGTTTTCTTTAGTTGAAGAGTTCGTGCCGAATTTAATTTTTCATACGGAATGATTGTACGAATTTCGGAGATTGGCGGTAAAATGTTTGGTTCAATACAGGGGTTGAACATTTGAAGAGCAATGTCGAACGCTTTCCAAAAATCCACGCCGAGAATGAAATTTTGAGAAATGGAAGGAATAAGTAGAAAGTTAATTGTAACCGACGTTTCCACACTTTACAGGAAGAGCTAGAGAACCGGTAACAGTTTGAATGGTATTGTCAGCAGTTATGACAAGTGGCGATTGGTTTTTCATTTTGAATCCATTGTTTATAAACTTCAGATGAGCATTATCTCCGAGGAAACTGATGGAGGCCCCACTAACCAAAAGTCCGGAGAAAAATACACTGTTGATTGAAAATTGTGCAAATGGGCATCCATCTTGAGTTTGTTTGCAACTGACAGAAGATAGATGCAAGGCATGGTTGAAGTATTTTACGTGCGCCAACCACTCCGTCCATTCTTTAGGCCTTGAAATAGAGTGAAGAGTGGAGAGGTTGTGCCTTAGTTTTTTTTTTATTCCAGTTTGGAGGTGGTTTGGAGACATCTACAGAAAGTTTGATATATCGGTGGTCCTGTACACCGATCCTTTCATTGTTGAATTTTGATTTTTTGAAGATTTCCCTCAGATTATCACGAGGCGGTGAATGAGTCTGGGAAATGGGTATTTTTGGAGGTCTGAGTTCCTAATTTTCCATTATTCTGGTGTGTTTAAAACAAGAAGAAAATTCATGTCCTATCTTTTGGCAGAAGGTGTAAAACTTTTTATCGTTATTTTCTGGTTTTACGGAAGAAGAGAGGCTAGGCTTGACAGAATTTTGTTAGTTCTCAGAAGGTTTCTTTCTGTCTTGATATGTTTCGAGGAGGAGGCATACTTCTTTTAATTGTGACAGAGAATAATTTTTTTGTGATGTGATGATATGTTCGTATTTCTCTAACATACCATCAATAACGACTGCTAAAAGTTGGCTATCATGCAAAGGGGTTGACAGTTTGTCGTTCATCAGTTCAGCTCATTGAGTATATTGTGCTACTTTTTCGCACGGAGTTTGTTTGATGGACAGGAGGTTGAGTTTAATTTTATGTTGTGCTTTCCGAAGCTGAGCTCAGACCAAGATTTCGTTTTCTTCTTATTGATTTTGTGCCAGGGAAAGAATTCTGGTGTAATAAGGTCTATGAAATTTTTGTGTAAAACTTCTATAGGAATTCCTCTTATTGAAGCCGTTTCTTCAGCCTTGTGAATGAAGTCTTCTACGCTGGTTAAACCGTTAATTTTCAATTTCCAGGGAGTTAGGTCATAGTTTTTGTTTGACTCTTCTGCGACCGAGATAGTGTCCTTGTGTTTTTTCGTATTGACTTTTATTTCAACAGGTTCTGTGGAATTGAAGGGCAGGCCTTTGTTCTTGTTGAAATGTAGGGCGTATTTTATCAGTGACTTCTTTGTTTTCTCTAGTGGGGACAAATCTCTGTCGCGCAATGCTTGAAGAATTGTGTCTTTCTTTGAATGGTATATGTTGGTTATGATACCCAAGGTAGAAGAGGCTTCCATTTTGAGAAAAGGAAGAGGAGAAAAAGAAAAAAAAATAGACACTTGAAAAAAAAATGAGCGCCTCTGGAATTTTTTTCTAAGTTTTTTAAGGCCGATGTTTTTTTCCAATCTAACGATTGGAAATAAAATCGGCCAAGAATTTGTTTTAGAAAACTGGTATTTAAATTTTCAATTGCCGCTTTTGGAAAACTTGAGGAAAAATGAAAAATTTGGCCAGAATTTCACTTTAGAAAATTGGTATTTCAAATATCACTTTTCACTTATTGCCTCTGCAAAAACTTGAAAGGAGAAAAAATTGGCCATGGGTTTATTTTATAAAATTGACACTTTAACTTCACTTGTTATTTTATCTTTGCAAAATTCCATAAACTTTTTGAAAATACACTTTTGTATATTTATTTAAAGTTGGTTATTTATTATTAGATTCACTGGCAACAATGATATATTTACTTAATAATGCAGCACATCACCGATGTAAACACAATATGACATATTCCATATAAATTATTTGAAGGGACTTGAAGTAATTAATATTTGTAGTAGATTTAGAATGTACCTGTCATTTACTGGACAAAAGAATTTAATAGTGCAGCTTGCGGGTTTTATTCTTATTTGAAAACAATTCAATTTTATTGAATGTCAATTATGTCGGGAACGTTTCGAGTTTGTTTATTTAAGTAAAACGTCAAAGTGACAGATAGGTTAAAAAAAAAACGACATCTTAAAATTCTGCGCACGCAGCAGGTTCGAATAAACAAAAGTATCAAGCGCTTGGTTCGAATATTAGACCGAGCCCGATTCGAATCTTTCACGCAATATATTGTAAATGTTGCGTCATGCGACGGTGCGCCTACAGTTATTAGATTTTTTTTGCGCACGCGCTGTTTGTGTCTTCTGGGATATTGAATTCTTCGCGTGACGCGATGTTCTGGAATGTTCGAATGCGACTTACCGCAAAAGCCGTAACAACGGTTTTTTCGCGGGAACGCACGTGGCAACCGAATTTTTGGCCGTTTGAGATGGGAAAAAGTAGGGTTTTTATTTTACGTTAGAAAGAAGCTTTGTTGACTCCAATGTACATGAGCTGTATTTGCAATTACAAGGAGAAAAAACATTTGACAAAACATGGCAAATGTGACAAAATGCAATAATACATGACAAAATGGTGAACTGAATTTGAAAGCACTCACCTCGACAAATAAGCAAGTTAAGCCGACAGTACCTTGTAGAAGGTACATCACAAAGACGCATCGACTCCAAAGTCAGGCCCCACATTCATGCGGGCCAGTGTTAAGAAGGAGAAAAGAGGGGAACAAGGGGAAGAAGAGGAGAAGGTCGGAAAGGACGGAAAGCCCCACGATGGAAGCCAGTCTTACAAGGGGAAACGGGGGGAAAGAGGGTCGGTGTAAAGAAAACAGTGCTACTCTCCCTGAGATCAGATTCACGACTGGTCCCTGCTCCACATGGCTTAGCTCAGCTTGGTACAACATAATGATTCTCTTTCTCAAAGTCAAATAGGTCGGCCGCAGCCTTAAAATTGGAGTGGGTATCTACTCTACTTAATTGACGAGACGGCATGCTTTCAACTCAGAATTTATTTGTAACAAAACATGGACATATAAGTTATATGCGGGTTTCACCACGAAGGTGGCATCTACACTGTTCTAGACAATTCTCTCTTACTGAAGGAGCTCTAATCGGACAAGATAATGGGGGAAGACACACATATACAGCACATAACAAGAAGGAAGTTAATAGCGGCTTACATGAATAGCTGGTAGTCAGGCGACGCCGTCGGCAAGCCGGAGTCTATGTGGCCAGCGTCCAAAGTACACAGGTATTAAACATTCCCACACTGATTTTAACAGTTAAGGAGACACCGTGCCAGGTGTTTACAAGGGGTAGTATGGTAACTATCTGCTATAGGCCCAAGCCCGTGTGCAGTTGATGTTTCCATGTCTGGAAACGGATGATGCAATAATGAACGGCTGCGTGCTCAAAAGAAACATGCACTTGATCGCTCTATGTCTTATTTACGAGTGTGTGATGGCGGGCTCGCTTAGCGGGACCAAGCCGTTCCACGCGGTCGGAAATTATCTGTTCCACTAGACTCATTGGTTGATTAACAAAGATGGCTGGCGGAAACTCACCGGATTCGTTGATTATGGTGATCTCCGGCGAGATGTACTGTTATTGGTTGTGGCGTAAACCAGTGGCTGGAATTATCTCATCTTTTCATTACGTAACATCCATTATGTACACTTTTGTCTCTTTCTCTCTGTTATTATGTCAGATTTCTATTTCATGCTCTCATTTTTTCTCTGTTCTATGTTATGTTCTGTCTTATTGTATTTTGTATATATAAACACACACTATGTATTTATTTTGATCTGTTTAATTTTGTACCCTGATGATGCTTGTGTTAAGCGTAACCGGTCGGTCCTAATAAAATTAAATAAATCTCGTGGTTATAAACAAAATTATCGATTTATTTTCACAAAATAAACATTTTTTTTAAAACAAGAGGTTTAATTCGCAAAGTTACGGACAACTTTGTTTTACTGCCTTATTTATAAAAATGTTAATGTTTATGTATTTGTCGGAAAACAAACAATGAATCACTATGCAAATAGAACATTATTGGCCGCAGATTCAAATAACCACCATGGCGCTTCGTTCGCTCGATTAAAGACGGAAATTTCGTCTCGCTTATTAATTTCGCTAAACAAAATTTTGTGACTCGACAAAAAAGAATAGATCAATTCTGAATTAAATAAATGACATGGGCGAAAGACAATACCATTTTTATCGAAATCTCTAGTCAGACTGGCAATAAGCGAATCACCAAACGTTTGAAACAGTCAAATAGGCCGAATTATATCGGACCAAAACCATTGGAACGCGGTACTGATACCGGTTCAAATGAAATTAAAAATAATCACTTACCAATCTTACCATTGTATACTTTTCGTATTTCTCACGTAATATTGTTTATTGTTTTTCAACACACACTGTTAATTTTAACTTTCTAACCACCTACATATAATCAGTTGCAGCTCACACCTAAAACAATGTTTATCAAATATTTGGATACAGTATGATACTTCACCCCTGTGAATAGGGGCGTCGCAAAATTTACACATATAACTCGTCAGACCTTTCGTTTTGTGCGCCGAAAACATACGATATTGTCTCTGGGGATGTTTCTTTTTGCCGCCGGTAACGATTTTTATCACTATATGTTTTTTCGTACCCATTGATAATCTCCCTGGAGCATCATTTTCAAGACTTTCTTTGATAATTGTGATGCGGATGGTCTCGGTTCCTCAAAAATTGCATTGGTTTCAGAAATCTGGTCCTTTATACAATATTTGGCAACATTGAGTAAAAATTCAGTATTTTGGATGAAAATTAAACAGAGCACAATTCAATAAAAACATAACAGCTCTCTTAATCCATTTGTTTGGTTCTTCGTATTATAGAGTAATACGAAAGATACTGATCTGCATGATCAACTCCTTTCAAATATTTGTTATACTCAATAATACTCTGTGGTTTCCAAATTCGACGTTTCGTCTTCCAATCGATATTGCGGCTTTCAAGCATGAAAGAGGAATGTATAGTTGAAATTATTCTGACGTATTTTAGATTTCCAAATTTGTCCATATGGATGATTCAACTGTATCTAATAATCGCTTTCCTTGCTCACTGTATATTTTCAAATTGCAAATGTATCCCGCAGGGGCTTCACTAACCACTTTGAACTTTGAATTTATTTGTTCACAGAGATCCCAAACAATGAGTTTACTGGCTCTAACAAAATTATATAAGATTGTCTGTGGATGCTTTACGTTGATTTTAATGAATTTGGTTTTATTAAAGTGAGAAACTATAACTGTACTGCGACTGTGTGCAGGTTAACATTATTCCTTACGTAGGACATTCTTTGGTTAATTATATTTAAATTTATCATATATCGGCGAGCGTGTTTATCGTGAGATTAGCGTGGCCTTTTAGGTCGCCGTAAAATTTAGAAGTCTTTGTGACAATAAAATCGTTTATCAACGGAATGTTGGAATCGTTGTGGAGAGTGAGATGGCCTCTCCCCACTGACTCTTTTATGTTGTGATGGCCCGCCCTTCCTTCGTTTATGATTTAATTTAGCAATAGACTTCTGTTCGCGCCACCGATTTAAGATGACTCCTCTACTGCTACCTTATATTTTCCTAACTAATGTGATCGGAAAACTCTTTGTAGTTTTCCTTTCAATTTTAGGTTCTCAGCGTGTGACGTCTAGCCCTATACTAACATTCGAGTGTTTCCGATTTTCATGATTTTCGCGGAAAATTTCTTGCTGGAATGTGGTCAATTTCTCAAGATTTTCATTCAACGAGTCTACGTTGTGATTGATTTTTGTTTCAGACTATTGGAAAAACAAGGTCTTATTTGGTGGTAACCCCTATTCTTTATAGCGTAGGCAGGCTCTCGCATACCATTGACAGAATTATATTCCTAGTATTCCTATCTTAGACTTTTCATGTTCTGAACTCTCTATTATTATCCTAGTACACAATTTGCGTTAATTTCCTATAGGATGACTAGAATTTTCCTAACTTTGCCCCTAAATTTTCTATTTTTTTCCTATCGTGAGTTTTAATGGGAAAACTTAGCTTCTGGGCTATACTAATTGCACTATTCCTGATCTGTTTAATACGACGTATTTACAATTTTAAATTTGGTTTACATAAATGTAATGATCATAGTATTATCGCCTTTCTTCATCGTACTAAGTGTTATTCTACATGGATTAGTTTCAATAATTTTCATGGTTAAAAGGTACAGCTATACTTGTTTTGGGGCCATCTCCATCCTTTCCTAAATTTGGGAAAATTACATGATTAGGTTTTAGTTTTTTCAGCTTTTGTTATGATAAGTGATCGAATACGGTTTGTTGGTAAGCAATTCGGCTCCAGACCAACCCCTAAAGTACTCGGATGACCACGTTTCCGGTTGGTAACCCCCTCCTCACAGACGTACAGACTGAACAGCTGTTATACGGAACCCCTTCATTCTCAGTTCGGGCCTAGATCTGAACATCCTCTGTACCGCGACAGAAAGAGCACCTTCCATATCCATGGATCCAAGACCCTCCGAATTCCCGTCCTCCAGACAGCTACATTTAAAAGAGATCAAACCGGTTTCGTCCCCTCGTCAAACAACATTAGATACTTGCGATTTTTTTGCAAAGTCCGGGTTAAAAGGCCGTCCTTCGCATCAAAAGTTCAGAAATAACTACGCTTAAATCAGCAATTATATCTACCCAATCGATAGTTACAAATTATACATATATGTAAACAATATGAGTTTTTATAATCCACAATACTCTAGTTTTCCCAGAAAATTGTGGATCTGACATCTCCAACACAGGTCGTGAATCTGTGTCAGATATTCAGAGATCTTGCATACGAATATACATAAAAAGGATAAATACAATATACATAACAAATTACGTTTTGGTTTGGTTGACAGATTGGTTTAATGAGACCCTGACTATCTCATGTAGTTTGATTTTAACTGTACATTGATTTTGTTTGAGGAAGAAGGTAGAACTCCAAAAGGTTCAAAGTTTGCAAGGTCTGAACCTTGAAAACCTAAATCGAAGATAAAATTAATTTCATAACATAACTTTGGAACGTTTCGTCGACTTGCTTGATGATTATGCTTATTTTGATATTTTTATTATTGTTGGTTTTGTTTGTTCTTTTGAACTCATAAATATGTTCGAAGGTATGTGGAGCGCCTTCCAATTGGATTTTCCCATGAAAACGGCGTTTTAAAAAATATTTATGTACGTAAACTACAAATACGTGGTCACTAAAAATGGTAGTTCATCTCAAAAGATGATAGTTATTTTTCAATTAATGTCGACATTTGTTAAAGTACCTATTCTTTCGTAAGATGTACTGAAGTTCGAATATATATATATAATAATAATAATAATAATGTTTAATTTCAGCAGAAGAAAGCGGTGAGTGCAATACTCTGTCTGCCATATAAAAAGAATACATTTTAAGAATAAAAAATTACGCGCTGTAGAAATATAATATAAAAACATAAAATAAAAAATAAATTAAATTAAAATAACATATTTAACACTTATGCTACAATGGCCTGAGGGAAATTCTCCATCCACGATGTAGGGGCGCGCCATGCCACTGGGCGACGGCCTAGACAAGGGTGTTTTCCGATCTCCGGTAGCGCTGACTCGTCCCGGCTATTCTGTGGCGCATCAAAGCAGCGAACCCATGCACCCTTCCCTCTGCGAACATCTGCGAGGCGCTGCATCTCCAAGGGAGGCCGAACAGCGCCCTGTAAGCATGGTTATATTGCACTCGGAGTGTGTCCATGACGCCTTGTGTGTATCTAGTCCATAGTTCGCTAGTGTAAAAGCTCATGCAGTATGTCTGGAATAGTTGCTTTTTTACCGGAGAACTGCACCTATTAAATCTTCTGGCGAGCATGTTGGCACGTACGCACAGCGCTCTTCTTTGGCGTTCTATGTCATTTTTATCATTTAGGTCATCAGTGATGACATGCCCCAAGTATTTGATTTCGGTCAGTTTTTTCCACAACTTATTATGACTAACCCTGTCAAAAGCTTTGCTCAAGTCTAGGAAGCATGCGTATACCGTTGTTTTTCTGGCTTTATAATATTCAATTGTTTGTTTCATACTATATATGGCTGTATCAGTTGAGCATCCAGCTTTGAAGCCCATTTGGGAGTCCTCTGTATTGAGCTTGTCTTCGGTTAAGTGTAAGATGACTTTTTCAAAGATTCTTGCAGTTATTGTGGCAAGAGATATGGGCCTGTAATTAACGGATGATGTCAGGTTCAATTGACGGCTTTTGGGGATCGGTATTATTATGGTTTTGGACATTTCTGTCGGAATGTGTCCGAGTCCGATCATAGCGGTGAAGAGAGAGGCCAGCAGAGTTGTTACGTACCCCCCCCGTATGTTTTACGTATCGTAAGTCCATCGTGACCTGCAGATTTACCTCCTGCCATGTTGCGTATTGCTCGTTGGATCATCTCAGGTAAGATGACTATGGACGGCTGTTGTTTCAGTTGATTTGTTGGTGCATCAATCTGTTTATCCATTATTTGCGGTTGAACTGGTGTGGAGCGAAAAGTATTCCTGAAAACTTCAGCTATGTCTTTATTTTCAGATTTTCCATCAATATGGCTCGGTGCGGTATGTTTTGTTTTCAATACATTATTGGTTTTGTTCCAGAAAGACGAAAAGTTCTTGCATTGAAAGCTGTTTGCTATTTTATCCATTTTATTCTGTTCGAATTTCCTTTGACACTTCTTATATTCTTTCTTAAAGAGCGATCTACTTTGTTTTCGAGCTTCCATGATAGGACCATCAGTAGGTCGTCCATTCTGCAGCCATTTTATGTGCGCATTTCTCGATGTTTCATAATGGAAGGAAACCTGCTCATTCCAATCAGACATAGCCTTCCATTTTCGCCCTTTTGTAGGCTTTCTCCCTGTATTAAATGCAGACATTGCTGAGGTACGTAATACTTGTACAATGTTTTATAGTTATATAATAGTAGCTATATATAATATAATTTATATAATAGTAGCTGACACCCTATCCCGCATTGAGGAGATAAACTGTCCTACTTCAATTGACTATGGGAAGATGGCAGAAGCGCAGTGTCAAAACGACGAATTTATTAAGGCGAAAGATGACACCGGCCTCTCCCTGCGTCAAATGGTGATACCCGGCACAGACAGATAACTATGGTGTGACATTTCAACTGGTCACGTCAGATCTTTTGTTCCAGCTTCCATGCGAACAGAGGTAGTTAAAAGCGTTCACAATGTCTGTCACCCATGCATTTTAGGGACAACAAAAACAATAAAGTTGAGGTTTGTTTGGCCCAACATGGCGAAAGACATCAAAAACTTCGCCAAACAATGTATCCCTTGCCAGAAAGCGAAAGTCTCAAAACATACAGTAGCTCCACTCTCGACATATGTTTTACCAGAAGACCGCTTCCGTAATCTTCATATCGACTTAGTTGGCCCTCTTACAGCATGCAACGGTTATCAATACGTGTTGACAATGATCGATAGATTCACCCGCTGGTCTGAAGCAGTCCCATTGAAGGACATGTCTGCTGAGACAGTAGCAACCGCACTGATGGACCACTGGATAGCTCGTCACGGTACCCCGGAGACGATTACTACAGACCAGGGACGTCAGTTCGAGAGCTTCCTATTTAAGAAACTGACAGAGAAATTTGGTATCAAACATACAAGGACCACCGCTTATCACCCACAGGCCAATGGCCTAATAGAGAGATGTCATCGTACGCTGAAAGCCTCTCTTATGGCGAGTGGCGAGCCGAACTGGTTGGAAAATCTCCCACTAATACTACTTGGATTGTGATCTACAGTTCGAGAAGATCTAAAATGTTCCCCTGCTGAACTCACATACGGTAGAACATTAAGATTACCTAGCGATTTCTTCATCGAAACGCCTAGAGAAGAACCTGATACCTACGTCGGTCGATTGCAGAGAAAATTTGAAAATATCAAGCCAACACCTGCCAGCGCTCATGGATCAAGAAAGTGCTTCGTACATAAAGACTTAGCTCAGACTACCCTCGTCTTTCTGAGAACAGACAGAGGAAGAAAACCCCTTCAAAACCCTTATGAAGGTCCTTACAAGGTAGAAGATCGCGATGAGAAGACTTTTGTCAGCAGCGTAAATGGAAAGAATAAACGTGTCTCCATAGACCGACTGAAACCTTCTTTCATACCTGTAGAAGATAACGCGCCAGCTTACGCATCTGTCCAGGAACCACTCCCAGAAATCAAGAGAACAAGATCTGGTCGCAGAGTACATTTTCCCGACAGATACCTGTCGTAATGCAATTAATTTGGCGAATAAAACTAATTATTTTCTTTCCTACAAAACCATATTAAGCTAAAAAGAAATAAAAAATAATGTTTAAAGAACATATTCAAGTCATAGCTAACCATGTATTTTTTTAAGTTACTGATACTAAAGTTTACAATCTTTGTATGAAATTTTGAACTCTAGTATTATTGTTATTTAACTTTTATTTAAAAACATAGCGCAGAGGCACTATGTATAAAGAAATAAATCTCGGTTATCGAAGAGATGAACCGGTGTAATAATGAAAAGTTTTCATTTTTAAAAAACATGTACACCATGTGACTAGTTTTAAGAAAAGTTCAAATGTCTTTATTAAGGTAATATAAACCATTTAACTAGCTAAAGTAATCTTAACATTACACAATGTATCTTACGCTAAATGTAACTTATTAGAAAATATATCTTATATTAAATATAATTGCATAAAGATATCTGTTACCAAATGAACATACTAATGTGTCTTATGTTGGCCATATAATCAACATAACACATATTAAGGTTATTACTATTAAGGTTATTATTATTTACCTTTAATTATCTACATGTTAATTAAGATTATTGTTTACTGACATACACACACTCTTACCGAAGTGTAGGTTAACAATTATTCAAAATATACTCTTGTTTGTCCATGAAAGTTGATAATACTATACTGCACAAAATAAGACTCAAGTTTCAAGAACACAACTTTATATTTTATTTTTAAATAGAAATAAATTAAAAACATGTAACTTTTAAACATGAATTTATTAATAAGAGAATCCTTCATATTCCAGTGATAAGAAAATCACTTCGTATGAATAATTTCAAATACTTCTGTATTACATTTGGCAGATATATGTACATTGTAATTAAGCTTAAATAGTCTGAATTAACGATTTGAATTCAATCATAATTCACTTGATTCTTTTCTTTGCTCCACAAAGCAAAAATGTTTATTTAAGGAAGTAGCTTAAGTATTTTTATTTAAACTAATAATTTTTTATACTAATAATACATTTTAAGGTGACTTATAAAAATGATGATGCATTTTTAAATAATTTTTACCTCATCTTTAAATAATTTTTACCTAAAGATAAAAATATGTTGAATGCGATTATCTTAACTTATTTGCAATATGCAAATTCAGCACAATTATTTTAATTTACTTTAATCTTGTTAAGACATTATTCTAAAAATAACTTTATGTTTATAAATATACATCAAAGATAATTGTAAGAATACTTAAGGAAATTTATAATGTTACATCCATATTTTACAATTACATAATTTTAATTTTATGTCGTTTAAAAAACTGGGTGGGAGGTATGTAATATGCAAGCACTGAACAACCATAAATTCATTTGAATTATATTCTTTTTAAATATGCCATCACTACAAGATAAAAGACGATCAGCCTGCACTCTATTGTTTAAAAACAAATCTTCATTCGCTTTCCTGCTCCCCGCCGACTCGGACGTATCGTTAGTACATCGTAGTAACTTGCTACTTGCATCTACATAGCTTCTCACTCTCTTTGCATTTAACCTTCTGAATTATAAGTTGTACGCGTTGAGAAAATACATTTATTTAATGGTGACCCTTTTTCCTTTTATCTCCGCGACGACCTTTAACGTGAGACACTTGGTAAGTATACATACACATACACCAACCTCCATTAAACGAGTAATCAAGTCTCTTTACAATCCGTTAAAATACATTAAAGTTCTTTCAATTTTCAAGCAATAATAGGGTACATGCAGTATATGTAATATAGTGTTTTCAATGCATTTAATATATGTAAAAAAAATAACTCAACTCGAATATCGTACTTAAAAACCTCAAAAAAAATATTTAATTAATTAATTCACTTTTAAAGTTGTATGAAAATTCAAATATCGATAACGAGACATGATTGGCTAGCGAAATTTGACGTCACAACGCACTCACGAGTTTAACGTCAGCTAGTTTTTGTTGGCACTGTTGGCAGTTGCTGGTTTGACTAAGTTTGATAAAGCCATAATCATTTAGTTACGCATCCTAAACCCATTTGTTTGTATATAATATATATTTAAAATACATTCTATCATGACAGAGAGTGGTTTTCTACAAGGGCAGTCTGATAATTTGCCAAAAATCGACGCGATTATGATGGCAGTTTTATTTTCGCAAATTGATTTTTTAGTGCTGAAATGCGAGGCGTTAAAGTTTTACGGTAAGTAAATCATTATTTGATGACTATGCAATGTTTCATGATGTATATTGGATTTTCAAACTATACTTTTATTAAAGTAATACATTTTATATCTTATGCTAAATAAATCTAAAGTATTTACTTTTTTGACAGTTGTAAAACCTAACCACAATATGTTTGAAACTGACTTTCAGTATAGTATGATATTTAGGTCTGTGAAATAGTACAAATAAATATTGTGCCTTATAATGATGAATGTAATTATAATTTGTAGATCCTGCAGAGAGAGTTACGGAGACAGTGCCATCGGTTACGTCCAAGTGAAACGTATTGGTGCCATTTGCACTGTGAAGGCCCTGGTTACTCCGGAGCACAGAGTCCGTACGAAGGCATATTCAGTAATTTTGGTATGCAACGAAGCAGAAGAAGTAATCGAGTCCTGCAAATGTGAAGATTGTCCGGCATCACAAGGTTGGTGAAAGAGAAGAGCCTTGTATTGTTGTATGTTAACTAATTTGTGTCCCTCTTTTCAACATTACACTACTGCTATAATACTAATTACTGTTATTGTTTTAGGCGGTTGCAAACATGTGGTAACTTTATTATCGTGGTTGCCCCGAAGAAGCGAAGACCCTCCAAAAACGTCCACTCAGTGTTACTGGAAGCGGTCTAAGATGGCTGCTATAGGAACCACAATGAAGTTTATAAAGGCGAGCGATTTAGGGAAAAGCTGCTCCTGCTGCTCTGCCGCAGAGCGATGGATCTTTTTTAAAATCAGTAATAGACAGCAGCATCGAGCTTGGTGTACGAGATATTCAGCTGTTAAAATATTTTGTCGACCCAACGGTGATCGAAAATCTTTCCTTACATAATATGATTTGTAATTTTCTGTACAATGATGTGGGATCAACATCAGAAGATTTTTTAAAATATTGCCAACAAAATATGAACACCGTTGCCTGTCAAAGGGCAGCTCAGATGACTGTTGGGCAAACTGTCCATTGTGGCTTAAATTTACATAGCTTCTTCTAGTGTTTAAATTAATATTTTTTTATCCCATTTTGTATTTCCTGTAAGTGTTTCTTTAGTTAAATAAAAATTTAAAAAAACATTTTCCACCAGTCTTTCCTTCACATCCTGTGTACATAAAGTTGTTAACTCATTGCATTGATTTTTCCCTCAGCCAATATTGAAAGACATATTGGGGTAACTTTCATTACCCACGGTAAGGAATACATTGCAATATCCATCATCAGTGCAGATGTACTAATCATATAACATCTGCCTTCACACGGGAGGGTCTCACACAAATTAAAACAACAGTTGGTTTAAATATTACATTTTAATGAGTAACCCTTGCAGGTTAATAAGACCACATACTACAATAATAATGTTATCAATTATGGTCAGTACTCGCATACATTCTGAGCATTTGGAATTCTCTAATTCTACTTATGACGCGCTCTATGTGAATGCGCAATGCGGCAATTCTTTTGGAATGCTTGACGTCTTCGCGGCTAGAATGAACGTTCGCAAAAACACTCGGTGGGCGAATCAGTTCGCAGTCAATCTTTTTTGTCCAGTTTGCCTTAGGCATGGTAAAACTTTTTTTTGACAGGCAAAAATATGTGGGATCACATTTTTTTTAATCTCTTTTTTGCATCCTGTCATTTGGACTTCCATATAATTTTCTAAATCCTCTTGGAGCTGTAAAAACAAAACAACAAAATTACTTATTTATTGTGAATTACAGTCATAGTTACCAAAAACATTTTACATGGAAGAAAATGACACTATTAAAATAATAACTTATATAAAATTACATACGTATAGGTGCAAAATATTGTTTTTAAATTTAACTGTTTAATTTTAATTTAATTTAATTTTTTTGTTTTTGAGAAAGCCAATACAAAAAGCCTCTGGTGCACAAACACAGCACTAGATTCACTGAAAGAAGAGGCCTAAAATTCCAAAAATTTCAAATAAATATGGAGGTCGAACTCTTGAATACATAGTGCCAGTGATTTTCAATAAATTTAATGAAAGCTATAAATTGGAGGAAACTGAGAGGCTTTGCGGGAAATCAATGAAGTTATGGATTTTAAATGAGCAATCTATGTATCTTTAAATTTTTATCTATGTATCTTTAAATTTTTATCTATGTATCTTTAAATTTTTATCTATGTATACTTAATGGCTAAGTTAAATTATGTGCCTATAATGTTAACGTCAAATATAAGTACCTATTTTATTTAAGATTATATACTTATTAAACCAAAAAGAAAAAGAAATGTTTGTATGTATTACTATTAGGACTAATTAATTTTTGTAGAACCTGCAGACAAGCTGTCATGTGACCGCTTTGCAGAACTACATATTTTGCTCCTTTCTTTATTTTACCATGCATGTATTTATGTTCTTTGGATGAATAAATAAATAAAAATAAAAAATAAAACTATCTTTTGTACTGTAAAACGATTGTTAGAGATTTCTTAACATATAACCTGAAATTACATTATGTATATGTTGAAATATAATATTGTAAAACTATGTAGTCTAATTCGTACCCAATATAAATCCACTAAACCCATCAGGATGAATAAGGCTTTCCTTTAAAAATATATTTTTGTGTAAAAATTTTAAGAACACTTTGAAAATTTCTACAAGGCTTAACGTTGTTAAAAATACTACAAGTAGTCTCAATTCCTGACAGATTTTTGTTTTAGAATATACATTTCACATAAATGAATTTAGCTACTTACATTGAAATGATCTTCACAGCAAGAATGATGAGATTTAGCAGAATGTACACCATTTTTTTAATGCACCTTTTCATCGCGTGACACCACTTTTTACGCATAATAACATCATTTGGGACATTTATAAATAGTTTGTTTGGTGTCAAAGATGTTGTATTTGTACACTTTGGTACTATACAGTATTTATACACGGTATTTACGGACATTTTCTTCTAAAAACAAACGATCAACTGAAGACTGACTGAAGACAGCTGTCAAGATATGCGCAGTGACGTCACAAATCAAAACCGCGCGAAAGAAGGCGTTTTGGGCCTAATTTGAAATGTGAGTATTCAAAACGTTGTTGAAGGACTATTCCTATCGTAAAAAAATCGTTTGAATATTTCAGTTTGTAATTTTTTTCTTTAATTTTTGGTAAAAAAAAAATTGTGATTGTACCCTATTGTCAATAATATTTTCATCGTCGCTGTCTTCATATTCGCTGTCCATACCAGCTATTGGTATTACATTAAAAATATCTTCATTTTCCCTCTCCATATTCAAAATTGTCAATACACAATAGATACAAAAAATAGTTGGCGAAACGAATGACGTTTGACCATAGATATCTATGACATTTGATATTTACGCTGTCATTGACACTTTATATAACTAGTCTTTTACTGAGGAGAACTTTAATCCACAAAAATCGATAACTTAAGATGATCGTAAGTTTGACTGAGAATTTCGTTGGGAAAGGCGAATTTGTGCATTTGAACAGCGCTGAGGCAAAATTTCAGCTCAGCAGTTGCTCAGTAAAGTTGGGAAGAACGGCCGTTAGTTTCTAAAATGTGCATTTCAAGCAATAATAATTCCCAGACTAGACAGGCCATAAAAAAATTGCACAAAGGCTAGCCGCGCATATTGTTGTTCAAGCCGGAAACCATTGTAAAGTACTACATCGTAAAGTAAGTACCTTTAAGTACTATTTTAGAAAGTCGGCATTATTTTACAAAACGGACAGCAATAAAACCTAAAAGGAAATAAGGGTGTAATAAATGAGCGGCCACCAAACAATACGGGTCATAAAAAGGTCCCTACAGATAGACAGGCAACAGGGCTCTCTGACGGGAGGTCAGTGAGTTTTAATCTTCCGCCCAGGAAGGAGAGTTGGCTTGAAGCTTCCGCCCAGGAAAGTTCCTATTCTCGCCCCTCGGAGAGGCCGCCCAGGTTCTCTGACGACAGTGAGTGTTACGCTTCCGTTCCAGAAGGAAGTACGATCTCCGCCTTTCGGAGATCTACTTGCAGAGACCGCCCAGTCTCTGCACCGCGAGTGAGTTTTACGCTTCCGCCCGAGAAGGAAGTCCGATCTCCACCCTTCGGAGATCTACGACAGAGACCGCCCAGGCTATGTACCGCGAGTGAGTTTAACGTTTCCGCCCGAGAAGGAAGTCCGATCTCCGCCTTTCGGAGATCTACCGTAGGAACCGCCCAGGCTCTACACTGCGAGTCGACCCCACGCTTCCGCCCAGGAAGATACTGATCTTCGCCCTTCGGAGATCTACTGTAGAAGTCGCCCAGGCTCTGCACCGCGACTCGACCCCCATTTCCGCGGAGGAAGATACTTATGTTCACCCTTCGGAGATCAAACCTTCGAAGACCAGCCACTGGACCCTGGACAGCCATTAGTAAAGGGAAGTGCCTCTGAACTCTCATGATAATTCTTCCACCCTGTCACCCAGTGAATACTATACTTTCACGTAGTATCAACACCTAAAAATAAAGACTTTTACGCAGGATAACTAAGACTTTCCCGTATAATTAAGCCCAGTGAATCTCTAGTTTTAAGAATCAACTTTCCCGTATAACTAAGTCAAATGAATCTCTAACTTTAAGAATCAACTTTCTCGTATAATTAAGCCCAGTGAATATCTAGTTTTAAAAATACAAACTTTTACGTAGATTTAAGAAAGGCGAATAGTTAATTTTAAGAATCGTAGAATTAAGTACTTAACTATATTTTTAATAATATTTTATACTTAATTAAGATTAACTTTAGCTTAAGACTAAGGCCACTCTCTGACGGCCCGGTAGGGAATCGACATAAACCACATGCGTAATACCGACAGGGCACTGTGCCATACATTTTAATGGGCTCTAGCTCACGACTCAGGGCGGAAGCGGGAGCGGCGCGACATACTTCAGTTATACCACAAGCGGGACAACAATTCAGTAGCTTCTCGGTAAACACGCCCCTAGTATATCTATGCACTGCGTTTCGATCGTTTACGCGTCATTTATCCTTTGAATTCAAACACGGAGCGGGTATGAATTTTTGGCTAATAATGGAGGTAGAGAAATATGCACGCCTTTATAACTATAAATTACTGGCATATGCATTAAAGGGTTATTAAACCTCTTTCCTCAGCACTAACGCACTCCCTCATATTGGCATTCATTTTTGTAATATCCAACGAGCAACGCGCTGGACCAGTTCTTGGAATGTTTTTTTTGACATTCGGTACATTTGCCGGAATTTTACATCATCTTCGGACAGTTTCCTGGCAGCAACAAATAACCTACAATGAATATTACGTTCATTGTAGGGGTGGACCCAAAACCTCCGCCTTTTTTGTCTCATTCGAAGGAATAAATAGGATACCAGAGCCCCGTCTTCACTTGATTCCCCCGACATTTTTTGATCTTGAGTTTGACAGATCCGATAACGGTAAACATAACAGAAATCTGCAATACCGACAATTTACCGGCCCCGCTACAAATCACTGGAGACCCGTCAGAGAGTCGATAGAGAAAATATCGCGAAACATTGCCTGCATTTTTGCAGCACCCGGTTTATGTCGATTCCCTACCGGACCGTCAGAGAGTGGCATAACCCCACAATTAGAAAAATAAATGCTTTATAGTAATTACATAAATTGCTTTTCAGTTCCTAACCTTTTTGTGTCATTCCTATAATTATAACCCACTGCATTAATTAACGTTTTATTAATTCCTCCAAGAAGTTGAGAAAGTCGATTCTGAAATGTGCTGTTATAATAAGTACGCAGCCGACAAATTTAAATATTCCCATCCCTAGCTAAGAAGAACGAACATTCGAGAAAAACTTTCTGTATTCTTCTATGGAAAATTTGAAAAAAAAAAAGACCTTCGCTTGATATCTTCGTTGCCATAGTTGATAGTTGCCATTTGCCTGTTTGCCATCTTCGTATTCTTTTATCTATAAAACGTCAGTGCCGGTGAGAAGTCGGCTGTCAAAGTTACTGATTTTTCAGATTTGAATTCATTGAACTCTATTAGAATGGCTGAAGATCCGGAAAGATTCGATACAATGCTGTTAGCTTTGGCTCAGCAGCATCCCGGTGGTGTAAAAGAGGTGATTTTCTTGAGCATACATTTTGCAATATGAAAAACATAACCTTGCTTGTTACCATGGCAATTTTTGAGTGAAACTAATGTCTTTTGTTTATATTATTACAGTTTTGTAAAATTAAGAAATTATAAAATTATTATTGTTCTATTTGCTAATACCAACTGATACTAACATAATATCTGCTAATTATTAAAAATATGAATCTTAGAAGTAGTTAAAATTAATATGATTCATGGATGAAAATCTACTTTGATTTTCATCTCTATCTGTTGCCAACATTTAAATAATACAGTGAAATTATGATTTTTAACCTAAGATGTTTAAATCTTTGATAAATTTGAAGCATGTTTGTTTAGAGTAATTTGAGTGACACCCAATATTATTTATAATTCCTTTGTTACTCAAGACTTTTAATTAGTCCGGCCATATCATATCATATTTCGTAAATGGTCACGAAATCCATAAGGTTTTATTAATTAGTAATTTTTTTTAAGTAACCTTAAAATTATTTTATTCCATAAGTGAAACATATTCCAAAGTGTTGCTGTAATTTCTTATCTCTATAAAATGATATACACACAAAAAATCATAACCTTAAAAATTCCCTGACTTACTGTATTTTTCTTTAACCATGTCTGCACAATATATAGATTTTTTTTATTTATGTAATTCTTCTCTTTAGTTTTCATAACCTCATTGAGCAACTTTTTTTATATATGTTTATAATGTCATAGTCTTTTGAATTAACTGAAGCACGAAGATTATACTGACTTTATGAGTTTAACCTTTGTTTAGTACCTACTTAACTTTTATAGATTTTTCTTTGAATGAAATTATCCTTTAGACTTAAACGCTGAACCATGTTACGAATATGCTCACATGAATTATCACTGTTTTATTTATTTCCTGTGCTTTAATAATTTTATTGTATACATAAATAAAATTAAAGTAACATTTACACCCGTTCTTATGGAGGTAGGCAGAGAAGATGTAATACCCGAACACCTCTTTCCTGGTCCACCATTATTGTTTTGACATGATCTTTATCAATTTATTATTTGATTTACTTGTTCCTACCATGCCTCATCGAGATAATCCCGACTCCTCTTTCCATTTATTTTTTATGTACATTATAATACATTTTTTAATATTTTTTCAGCTTCTCGATACAGTGGTTAGCTTTTTAGGAAGGAAAACTGACTTTTTCACTGGAGGAGAAACCGGAGCATGGGAAAAGGTAGGTACAACTTTATTATATTGTGTAGATATTAACTTTTGTGATCAACAAAATTTAATTTATTTATTTGACTGTTCTACGATTTCATCTAACTTAAGATTAGTATATGAAAAATATAATATTTTTGCTGTTTTCAATAATAAGTTTTCTTGTTTTAAAGTTGGTAATGGATGCTTTCCGCAAGCAAGAGAAATTAGCAATGGTGGAACATGAAATCAAGAAGAAGGAAAAGGAGGACGCGGAAAGGAGGCGAAAAGATTTGGCGGATAAGAAGAAGAAGAAAGAAGAAGAGGAGTTGAAACAAGCCCATGCGGAGATCACGGAGTTAACTGATGCTGAAGCAGAACAACTAGAACATGATATTGAGGAACAAAAACATAAAATAGATGGTATCTATATGTTAATACATACAATTTCAATATTTTTTTTGCCGCTTTTGCATTTATCCATTCTTTTTATTAATTTCTTTGCCATATTTTTGTCAACATGCTGTGGTTTCTTAAGATTGCGTTGCACCAGGTTTGATATCTTTGTAATGATAGTTAATATTTGGGAGGCGGGTATGGGTACCACCGCCCCAGGAACCATTTATTGGATGACTAACATCTCTGCCATAGGTCACCCCAAGTGGTTCGCTACGTTTGGTGACTTTACAGGGGTGCCCGGGTTCATGTGGTGAGATTTGTCCAGGTCTTTGTGGCGGATGCGTCCACCCACCAAATGTACGGCGAGCCGAATTAGGAGTGGCCAGTATGGGGAGACTTTTGACCTCTTCACTCGAACTCTCAACTCATCGCCTTGCATTGTAATGGGAGGGATGGATTCCGTCATGCCTGGACACACTGACCCCCAGATTCCTATCCACCCCATACCTTTTTCCTTCCCAGAACTTCCTTTCCTTTCTTTCCCTTAAAAAAACACTCCACACAGCATCCCTAAAGATAACATAGGCCCTGAGGGAAATCATTTTCTCGAGCGCTTCCTTTGTGAAGTTAATGTAAAAAAATAAGTCATAAATAGTATGCAACACAAACTACATGTACTGTACATACATACTTACAAAATGCAATGAATTTTATACGTTGTTCTGATAGACTTACGAATTTTAATGTTTTAAATATTGAGTCATTATATTTATGTTTCTTATTTTGATTGCTTCAGCAATATCCAAAATCTGATGGAATGTACTTCTGGAGACATAATATTCATCTAATATGGTTGTATTTATTTGCAGAGGAGAACGAAGCATCTCCGTCGACTTCAGCTTCTCCGTCTTCAAATAATCTAGACAAACTGACAGAAGGGGAAGAAGAGGAGGAGGAAGATCCCAAGGAAAAGGGAAAGATAAAGCCCAACGCTGGCAATGGCTGCGACCTGCCCAACTACAAGTGGACTCAGACACTGGAGGAGGTTGAGGTAAGTGCCCACTGCCCACATTATAATTAACATGCAATTATTCTGTTAATTAGTGGCCCTAGTGGGCTGTTGTCGACTGTCATCTAACAAGACCGATGTTATATTCCATGGAGACAATAAGTTATGAAATACACTCAGAAGATTGCTAAATATACTTGAATTTTTTATCATAATTTAAGTAAATTAACTATTTTACTAAAAAGACCCTTCACACAGCATCCCCAAAGATGTGATAGGTCTTGACGGAAATTAGTTTCCTCAGGGCCTCCTGTGTCAAGTTAATATTTAAAAAATGAGAGTGAATAGCGGACATTATATGCACACTTCGGAGCGAAGATCACATCACACTTCATTCCAATATGTGCTCCGAAACTTACTTGTAAGGGCAAGCGATGGACAGCCCGAATCCCCAGATCTCCCGTCAGTCCGATGCGTCCGTTTTGTCAGCGATCGGCGTTCTGTGCTTTTACACGGCGTGAGCATTTGAAAGTGCGCTGCGCATTTCTTTATTTTTGTTTACCGATTTCTCCGACTGTTTATAGAAAATCAAAAGCAAATAATTATATACCTACCGTAATACAAATATAAACTTAAAAATCAGGCATATATGATGAGCTTTTGGAGTTTTGTAAAGGAATTGGTATTTCTTTGTTTTTTGATTTTCCATTATAACTGGAATTTTTTGGCAAATAAATTCATAATCGCTTCTACATGCACCTACTTCATAAATTGCTTTTCACATTTCTGGAATTAGTATGCTTAATGCTGATGCAGAAATACCGGTACTAAATTTCAAATCATCGAAAGAACACAGTTACTAGTCTCAAGTTTTAAGATGACAGATGTTCTTGTTCTGATGTTCTCATAACAGTATTAGTCAATTTTGAACGAAACCTTGTAAGTAAACTATCCAAATTTTCACTGTTCATACATAAGTAATTATGGGGTTAATCTTCGGGGTTAGTTTGACTTAATTCTTTTAAAATTGGTAAATGTAAATGCCCATGAGCGATGTCTATTTTATGATATCTATGGTCAAAACTGTAGCAAAACTTTTAAACCGTACGACGTATCACGCATCATGCCACATATCACTCTGATCTCTGAGAAATCTCTTTACACGTACACTTTCATGCGGAGGTTGATCGATCCACGCATCGGCGTGCCCGCCGAAGTGTGGTGACTTTTTACCCAAATTATCGTAACATTTCGTATTACCTATTAGCGGATGTTTTGGTGGGCGCTTTGGAGCGAATATTGAGGAGCGCACGGTTGGAAGGGTACGTGTGGGAGACGCTAATCTCTTTCATTATGCATATAATGTTCGTTGTTTTAATTCTACAGCGTTAACAATACTGGAATATTGCAAGATGGTTATTTAAATTTAGAAAATATCGAGGGTCGTATTTTAAATGATAGGTAGCATTCTATGTCATAGATAAAAAAAAAAAACATAAATACTTTGGGTTAGAACTAACTCTATAGTGCCGTTTTTGTGAAAAATCACCTCAAGGGCGCTGTACAAATCTGACTTCCTATTCTTACATTATTCCTATATTACATCTATGACTTTTTTTCTTGGACAGGCTATCATTACACATTATTTATAGACCATATAAAGAGATGCAGTTAAATTATCAAAACTAAATACGGCCTGGTCTAAGTTTTCATAGATGTTAAATTGAAAAAAAAAAAAAGAAGCTAACTGTATTTATTCCTTATGATATATTGCAAGACGCTAATACAAATGATATGAGTTATGTGAAGTTGTACGGCGGGTGACGACAGGGGGCCGGGGGGACTTATCCATAGGGCCCTCCAATCTTCTTTGTCTTTGTTGGTGACGCCCCTGGGCGGCGTGACGGGACGTTTGGTGTTGGTCTGCCGGTACGCCAGGTGGCGCTTGTCGGCCGGCTTCAGGATCTGGAAAGAGCACATCAGCGTGTAGTCCATTTCTCGCCCCAGCCGGTGGTGTCCTTGTCGGGGTCGGACCACAGCAGGTCGCAGAGCAGCCTGGTCGGGCACGTCCGTGGGCCGCATGATGCACCGGATCTGCTCCGTAGACTGGGGTTAGAACTCAGGTCACTGTGACAGCAGAAGATCTTCTCGTCAAATGTCTTTTCCTATTGCACCTTTCTCGGCAGCCACGAAATCTACTTTTACGGGTTGCGGTTGTGGTACAACGTTCAAGGTTATACAACGATATCTTTGCAGCTATTAAAGGGTCCAAAATAACACATTCACCATTAAGTTTGAGTTGTGTAGCCCGGTCGTATACGATATTGTTTACAATCTCCAGAGTTCAAAGAATAACATTGTAAATCATTCACTTTGAACACTTCACTAGGCTTTTAACAGGTAAAGGTCTTTTAACGAGCACATGTGGCGAACGCCTTCGACCGACTGATGCCTTCGGGTTAATTTAGAACAACGTGACAGATTTGAACTTAAGGGTCCAGTATAAGACCGCGTATTCACCGCCGTTAGGAATTTTAGGCCTCAAACTCAAAACCACGGACCACCACGATCCGGCAGCAGGATTGGGGAAATGTGGATAATGTAGACCACGCCGGATTAAAAAAATGTTCATCGTATTGATGCAATACAAAACAAAAAACATTTGCTCTATATTTTTTTCGTTTATTCGCTGTGTAACAATAAATTAATAGAAGCTTGACAGACTTAACTTAGCAGTCGGAAAAGGGAGGATTTTTTGCCGCTTACTGCAAAGTAAAGCAAGTCGATCTGTTGGTATAGGTTAGGGTAAATGATGAGAATATGTTTTTTTTTTAAATTTTGTATATAATATATTAATAATTGACAGTACCCATACAAAGTACCTTTCACAAAATATTTTTTTTGTTACTATTTACGTATTTATTTCTTCACATCATAATCTTTTATTTTTGCTTCGGAAATATTATAGAAATGGGTAACGTGGATCACCTGCTCAGAAATACTTGTAAGCACAGCTTTTGACATAGGGAATTATTTTCATGGTTTTTGAATCAAGGCATCCGATTTTCGATTGTCCACTTGTGGATTCAAGATGGTTGAAATGAATTAGATGCTTTTTTATATGGCTGTTCTTTCAATGGCTTTGGTTTTTATTAATGGTTAAGGAATCCGACTATTACATTTAACTTAGGAACCAAGATGGCGGATGTGAATTAGATCCCGTTTATTAAACGGGAATAAGAAGTATTTGTCTTTTGATAATTTTTGGGATTTCGAAACGGCCTTCAATATTGTATACTAAACAGCAGTAAAAATATAACATAGGTAGATAACAATGATTTACAACCCACTCCAGATGCAGACAATAAGCTTGAATACAATTCACCAGTAGTTCAGTCAATGAAGGCAATAAGAAAAACTGAAATTTTTGCAGGTGAATAATACCTATAACAGGGAGTATTTTCACAAAAGTCTCCTATCTTCCCCTCTCATACGAAAAGTAGACCAAATATGCTATAATTTGAAATCAAATACGTTTCTAAGGACTTAATAGTGTCCGAGATACAGCGGTTCTAAATTATGCAAATTTTTTGTAAGTTATCATTCTTCGCTATTTTTTAGTGTTTTGGTCAATTTTGACAGTGAAGGAGTAATTTTTCGGTAAAGGTTAATCTATACTTTATAAAGTAGGCTAAAGATGGTACAAATTGAAAACAAATTGGTCTCCAAGGACCTAATATCGTCTGAGATACAGTTGTTCTAAATGAAGAAAAATATTCTTTGTTATCCATTCTTCGCATTTGATTTCAGTGTACCTCCAAACACTTTAATTCCGATTTTGAACCAAATCGGTAGAGAACTCAAAATTCAAAATGAACATCGAAATTAATCAGGTTGACATTAAATTTGACATCAGCACCCCCCTAACATGACTTACGCCGCTTTCTAACCAAATCGGTGTGAATATCTAGAAATTCAAGATAGCCGCTAAAACTATGGATTTTGATAGGCACAGATCGGCATACTTATATATGCAGTCGGGGGCGTCAAGATTGTAAATTATATGGGCACAAAAATGTTAAGATTTTAAAAATAATTCGTTCATTCATTAGTTTTGCTTTTGACAGCCTGCAAAGATATAATATTATAGATCTATACCACGTCCGTCAGTTTTTTTCCAGTGCGCAGGTCTTTTATATTGTGCCGTATAATAAATTAATCACTTTTTGGACCATCTTAAAGAACGTTGCAAAGAAATGTGATTACAACAAAAAAAAATCATCGAAAATACGTAATTCCTACATTCCGGTGGCAGTTTAACACCTCTCTTCCCAGCTATTCGTCATAAAACAGACAAAAATATCGAATTTCAAATCGACGTCCGCTCGCTCCGAAGGGCTTCTCATAACTGATTTACTCCGGCGAAATACATCGTTTTATCAACAATCGCGCGGGCCGGAGATTCTCATAGGTTTTTTGTATGACGGAACTGAATTTAAAAATTCCTGAACTTTGAGGGAATTACAGAGAAAATCTAGATTTACTGAATTATTTTTAATAAACGCTCTTGGTTCTTGATCTTATTTACTCTGAGATTGTGGAAAGATTTTATTAAATATGTTTGTAATGGGTGCAGTTAACATAACGGCGAAGGCACTGTCGAGCGTTTTACTTAAAATTACAGTAGATATTTCATATATAATGTAAAAGATTACAGTTTAAGAATTTACGTCACTGAAAACCTTAGACACTTTCGTAACTTTCTGTTAAGAAGTTGCAGATAAATTATGTGTTGTATTGCTTACGTTAGCATACTGCGAAGTGACGTTTAGCGCCTTATTTGAGACTGCCCCCTTAAAATATTTGGGTTTTTATTTAATTTTTTATTATAAACTTGATTTAAGCCCAAAACGGCAACACTAAAATTATATGATTTTTATAAATGTAACCTATAAATTATTGCGTTTATTTTACGCTATTTTAACACCGGAAAAATTAAGAACTTCCCAATATTTCCCAGATAAACCAGGAGTGATTATAAAAAGTTGCCGGCAGCTACGAGAGCACCAAGCACAAGCAACTTCTTCCATTTATCTGTGGTGTGCAGTCAATAAAGGCTGAAAAGCTTTGCCTCTCCCTAAGAAAAATGAACCCTTAAAAGAAATTAAGATATAGTATACAAAAAAAATATGACAAATTTCTGTTAAAAATTTTATTCCAAAATTTTGTGATTCTTTTTTGTGTTTAAGCTATCTAGCTGAAATTTGACATACACATGCGTAACAATAACAAATCTTTTGTACTTTTTGTACGAAATACTTTCACCTCTTTTGATAAAAAAGTTATCTTTGATTTGAAGTGTATGTTTAACCACACTTAATGCTAGGGTTTTTTTTTAATAAAAAGTGAAAAAATCAATTTTTTTTAAAGTTTTATTCAAAGTTACTACACTTTTAAATTAAAATATAACAATTTAAGCATATTTAATTTTTTAAAAATTAAGAAAAATTAATAATTTTTTGAAGAAAATTTCTTCTGTAAGGGTTTCACTTTGTGATGTCATTATTTTAATCAAAAGAATAAATAACTTAGTTTACATCACTTTATTTACAGTGATGTAAACTAAGTTATTTATTCTATTGATTAAAAATTAATAATTCCATTTAGTGTGATAGATTTTAAAGCATGGTGTTAAACATAGACCCACATTACAATCAGGACAATAGTATCGACTTTCCCGACGTATACGTTTTCCAGTCTGTTTTTTTTTCGAGCAGCACACGATACATCGTTTTGTGGGTGCTGTTTTTTTTTCTGTTGTTGGTATCGACTCTGACATTCTGTCAGGCGCAATGGATTTGCATTTGGATTTGTGCTTTGTCGTCCACCTTTTGACGTATATTCTGGGTTATGGTAGTTTTCTATGTACTCATCTATGAGTAGTAATCGAAATTCTAAATGTGTCATAGATAAGCCTTTTTTTAATATAAAACAAAAGTATTCCAAAGCGCCTGTTCCATTAGGTGAAAAAACATTCTTTTATAATATATTTTCCCCCGTATTCGTGTCATTGGATAATTAGAAAGATGTTGATCTACTCTATTAACCCCTCCCATAGTAAAATTGTAATCTACTGCCACTTTAGGCTTGTTTATTCTGTTATTCCTTTTGACAATTTCTACAGAATTTGCACCATGTATGGTGGAAAGAAAGAATACATCTCGTTTATCCTTCCATCTCATGACCATCACTTTTCCTTTCCGATTAGCAGATATAAATCCTCGCTTAGTTTTCTTTGGATACAATATCTTCTTTTGAATGCCTTTCCTATTTTACCTCATAATTCCATATGTATCAGTCTGATCTAAGATAAGGAGATCTGCTAATTGAACAGACGTATAAAAATTATCAATGGTTAGACAATGACCTTTATTCATCAGTGGTTTTATCAGATTCATTACAATTTGTGTTGTGTTGACATGGGTAAATGCTTGTACTGAGAGTCACCAATAATTGTTCCCCTTCCTGTATATATAAGAGATGACCATATATATCCCGATTTGACTCTGATTTGACTCGCATAAAAAATAACTCTTGATTCCAAATCGGGCACGTTTCAAAGGCATATACTGTGTCCAGTCCAATTTTCCTTTATAAAGCATCAAACTTTTGTCAATCGTTACATTCCGCTAAGGTTTATATGCTTGTTGAAATTTATAATATATTAGCGCATATAAGTGTAGTTTTTACCGTTTAACCGTAATTTGCAGTTGTTATAATGTTTTCAAACATTAAACTTTGGAAAGTGAAACACACAAACGATGAATAAAAATGCAGCTAGATTGTATACTGGGCCTCTCAAGTGTTAAGAGTCATTAGTTCAGAATTTATGAACCTCTTTAACCAAGCCTGTGTTTAAAGGAGACCCACATAAACAGATAAGCCATTTAAAAAAAAATAATTATGTTTTTATTTCTTTTGCTTTGCACATACAAAAACTTTTAGGTGTCTGAGGCAGTGGTATGCAACTGGTCTCTTTGAAAATGTATTAAAGAATGGATATTTTCATAATTCTCAGTATTGCCACTCGTACTAGTACAATCGTTTCATTGGTCACCACCGGTAGTTTGCGTTGCGTTGAATTCATTTTATTTGATTCCACTTATCCTTTGGGGATTTGTTTTAATAGTAAACTTGCTTTATTACCTATTTAAAAATGACATTCACTTGATATAATAGTGTCGTGACTCCGTTTGGAGAAATAGTGTTGTCTTACCTATATATACATTTTGACGTAACATGTTATTCCTGTATTTGTTTGTAAGACAAATTAAATATTTAATTATTATTTTTATAAACAATAATTATTAATCTAAAACACTCATCCAAATTGAAAAAACCTTCCGAGCAAAGATAAATGTCGCCGGCAGGACTCGAACCCGCACCCTTCTAATGTCCGGTTAGATGCTCTACCGTTGAGCTACGTCGGCTTATCGCAAACCCGCCAAGTTAATCAATATATACTAGTGTTCCATTCATTAATTACTGTTTTTATTATATTTTCACCTGTAAACAACCAACTTTATTAGTATGAGAGAGGCTTGTAACGGCTAAATCCCTCAAATAGATGGCGTCGAGACAAATTATGTCTACATTTTATTGGTGAAAATTGCTTTGACTTGTCAAATATTTATTAATTGATAAACTAAAGTTCTTAAAAACTTAAGACAAGATTTTTTGTGCATAGCGCAAAGGGTAACAATTATTATTTTTATAAACAATAATTATTAATCTAAAACCCTCATCCAAATTGAAAAAACCTTCCGAGCAAAGATAAATGTCGCCGGCAGGACTCGAACCCGCACCCTTCTAATGTCCGGTCAGATGCTCTACCGTTGAGCTACGTCGGTTTATCGCAAATTAGAAGAAAAATTACCGGACATTAGAAGAGTGCGGGTTCGAGTCCTGCCGGCGACATTTATCTTTGCTCGGAAGGTTTTTTCAATTTGGATGAGTGTTTTAGATTAATAATTATTGTTTATAAAAATAATAATTGTTACCCTTTGCGCTATGCACAAAAATCTTGTCTTAAGTTTTTAAGAACTTTAGTTTATCAATTAATAAATATTTAATTTTTATATTTCATTAAGGCTATCTATGTACCTACTGTGATGTGTTTTGCACCTGCGTGACTATTGTAATTAACTGAATATGTAAAAGCCATTATTGGGCGTATATCTATGTATATAAAAATCAATGTAAGTTTGTTTGTCCTCGATTTTCTCGAAAATTACTGGACCGGTTTTACTGAAAATAGCACAGTTTGTTCTTATTAGTGCCGGGAAGGTTTAGAGAGTAGTTTGAATGAAATCCAATATGTAAAACTGTTGTTATAATGTTTTAAAATTAGTATGAAAAACATTAAACCCACCATGTTTTATTTTACCTAAGAACTTTATGATTTAAATATATTTTGAAAAAATAAACGTTTGGAATGAAAGAAAATATTCAAATGAATGATTCTTTATTTGGAGATAGTTACTTTCGCTGTCAAATCAATTATGGCACCCTATTCAATTATGGTCCCAAAAACGATATTTCGAACTATCGACCAATTAGTCTTTTAAGGCCATCCACCGGCTAAAATTTTAACGAAATCACGCGCTCCTTATGCAGGTGGCGACAAGGCTGATAATCCCGCTGTACATCGGCCGCATGTTTCGATTTCGGCAAAAAAAACATCACCGAAATGCGTGTTTTATTTTATTCTGTAAAGCTCAGACAAGCTTATTAAAATGTTTTACGGTCATATTCTAAAAAACTTAATTTATCACAATGAACAATACGAAAATATGGAAAAATGAGTTCATGAGTAGGAGATTTTGCGCTTTAAACATTTTTTTTAATGTGTCATACTTTATTTTTTTCTAAGCTTATAAAAAGACATACCAAAAAAAATGGACGGTTAAATGAAAGGCCAAGGTGTGATCTACTTGCAGTATTTAATTTAATTATCTATGATATTTCTAGGACAACAAATTCTCAAACCGAAAACACACGATTTTACATTACTTCCCATTGCATCGCCTTAACAACGCTTTCAAAATTTTTGGAAAAAGTGATAAAAAAACAAATTGTTACCTTTTTGGATAATAATAAAATATTATCATTAACGCAATACGGGTTTACGGAAAACTTGGGTACTGGTGATGCTATAGCTAATGTAACCAATACAATAATCCAAAAAATGGATGAAGGTAAAAAATGCTTGGCAGTTGTCATTGATCTTCAAAAAGCTTTCGATACAATTGACCATAAATTTCATCTCTAAAACTTAAAAAAAATTGGAATGACAAAATCAACTGTAAACCTACTTGAGAGATACATGTCTGGTAGAGAACAGTTTGTACAAATTGGTAAAAAAACCAGCAAAACTCTACCAATTACGTATGGTGTCCCTCAAGGAAGCGTACTAGGACCAATACTCTTTCTAAAACTAACTAACTAACTAACCATCACGCCGTTTCCCCGCAGGGGTAGGCAGAGAGGACGGACCACCAAACCACTCGATCTTGGCATACACTTCTTGCTTCATTCACTTTCATACAACGTCTCATACATTCTCTTCTGTTATTCCGATTTCTGACATGGCCCGACTCAAGTATTTGATTCACTTGATCGTGCCACGTCTTCCTTGGACGTCCCCGGCTTCTTCTTCCATTCACATTCGCGTCATATATTCTCCTTACACTCCTTTCTTCGTACATTCGCTCTACATGCCCAAAGCATCTAAGCGTCCCTTTCTTAATTTTGCTCACTACGCTTACATCAGCCTTTGCATTCTTTACGAATCTCAACATTTTTCACTCGATCATACATGGTTTTACCACACATTCGTCTCAGAGATCTCATTTATACAGCATTCAGTCAACATTCATCCTTCCTCTGCCAGTTCCATGCCTCACTGCCATACATCAAGGTTGGTATCAGCACTCCATTGTGGACTGCTAGCTTCGCTTCCTTGGACAACTTTTGTTTGCGCCAACCGCGTTCAGTCCTCCGTTAATGGAGTTTCCTGCATTCACCCTTCTTTCAATATCCCTATCAGTCTATCCATCTCTCGTAAACATACTTCCCAAATACACAAACTCGTCTACCTGCTCCAAGTATTCATCATTCACAACTATATTGCACACTGTGTTCGTACTCTCTCTTTCAAACACCATGACTTTAGACTTACTTACATTCATCATTAGCTCATTCTTCATACATACTTCGTTCATCCTAGATACGAGGACTGTAGATCTTCTATACTATTAGCAATCAGCACCGCATCATCAGCATACAACAGGCAACAAACTTGCAGACTACTCATTTTTGCGCCCAAGCCCACCTCTTTCAATTCTTGCATACAATTATCCATGTATAGATTGAATAACCACGGTGACATTACGCAGCCTTGTTTAACACCTTTTGTGATGTCAAACCACCCCGTAAAATCACCGTTTGCCCTAACACATGCAACGCTTCCCTCGTACAGAGATGCGATTGCCTGTATAAGATTTGTATTCACTCCATACTTGGACAACACCTTCCATAACTTTTTTCTGTCAACTCGGTCGTATGCTTTTTGTAGATCTACAAAAGCACAGAAAAGTTTCTGGTTTTTTTCCAGAAACTTCTCTGTGAGCATACGCAACGAGAAAATCTGATCCATGCACCCCCTTCCACTCATAAATGCACCTTGCACATCCCATATTTTATCCTTTGTTTTAATTTGTACCCTTTCAATCAATATCCTACCATACAGCTTTCCAACTGAACTTAGCAGGCTAATAGCCCTGTGATTTCCACATTGACCCTTTACCTTTGTATAGAGGCATGATCACAGCCCTTCTCCAATCTAATGGGGTGTAACCCTCCTCTAAACACTGGTTAAAAAGTTTGCATAACCATGTGAGAATTATATGGCTATCTCCTTTATAGTATTCAGCAGCAATATTATCGAAACCAACAGCCTTACCATTCTTCATACATTTAATTGATCTCTTAATTTCATCCATGCTGATTTTGGGAACATTCACGACATCGTCATTCATACCTGACTCGCCACTGGAATCACTATCACTCGGGTTGCTTTCGAAGACCTCTTCAAAGTATTTCATCCATCTCTCTTTTATATCTTTCTCATTCGTCAGCATTTTTCCATCTTTCGATTTTATCACTTTCACACATCCGCTTTCTGGACCATTCCGGGACCTTTTGACTTCCTTCCAAAACAGTTTAATGTTTTCTTGGAAGTGGTTTGTCATTTTGATCCCCTCTTCCTCTTCCAGGCGTTTCTTTCGTTCTTTCACTCCAGCACGTACTCTTTTCTTGCATCCCTTATAAACTTCTTTCGCTCTATCCCTCTCTTCGCTAGAAGCACTGCCAGTCGCTATCAGAAATAACCACGCTTTCTTCTTCTCTGAGACCAGTGCTTTAATCTCATCATCCCACCATGCATCACCTTTCTTCCTACCTTGCGTACTTATCCCACATACCTCTCTAGCAGATTCACAAAGGCTCACTTTTATGTGATCCCATGTTTCGTCTATGCTCAGACCGTTCATATCCTTATCATTCAATCTCATCTCTACACAATTTTCATACTTACTTCTTACATTATCATTCTGCAGTTTTTCTATTCTGACTCTAGTTGGAGTCGACACCATTTTCGCTTTAGAGCGCCAGCCGCGGAAGAGATTTACTCTCGACACAACCAGAAAATGGTCGGTTTCTACCTCAGCCCCTCTGAAAACTCTTGTGTCTGCGGTGACGGCTCGCAACCTAGAGTCAATTACCACAAAATCGATCATTGACCTTTCATTTCCTCTTTCCCACGTATATTGGTGGATACCTTTATGATTGAAGAAGGTATTCGATACAAAAAGGTTCCACTCTAAACATACTTCAAGCATTCTGTTACCATTATCATTTGTTCTTTTATCCCCAAATATACCTAAGGTTGACTCAAATCCATCCCGTCTAACTCCCACCCATCCATTTAAATCTCCTGCCATTATAATCCTTTCATTAATATTTTTTAATCTCATCACATCGCTCACACCACTCCAAAAATCATCTTTCACTTCATCGTTTTCAGAGTTGACAGGAGCATAGCATATTACTAAAAACACTCTTGTCAACCCGATTTCCACATTATTCTCGTACTTACACATTCATATTGCAACATACATTCTACCATTCTAGGAGACAGTATCGCTGCAACTCCTTGACACGCCCTCTCCGTATCTGGTCTCCCAGACCAGATTACGAGCGTATCACAATGTTGCATCGTACCGCTCCCCTTCCTCATACTCTCTGTTATACAGAGTACATCCAAACTTTTCCTTACCATCGTATCACATACTTCATTAATTTTTCTTTCCATCCCTCCTCTGATGTTCCACGTGCCAATTCGACATTGTTCACGTTCCTTCCTCCTCTTCGCGCTACTCTTTCTCATTTATATAAATGATCTTATGAATCTTCCCAACAAAGGAGACATAATTAGCTTTGCAGATGACACTGTTATTATCTTTCATGAACAAGAATGGACAAATACCTTCAAAGAGGCAGAGCATGACCTGGCTGTATTTCAAAACTGGTTAACAGTGAACTCGCTTACATTAAATGTGAGTAAAACTAAATATTTAACATTCTCAATAAACAAAAGAGGTCAACCAATGAATGAGCACACACTTAAAATACATGAATGTTAAAAAAATTTACCTCATTGCACTTGCCCGCATATAACCAAAGCTAAAAACATTAAATATCTTGGAATTTTAATTGATGATAAACTCCGCTGGTATGTACACATTAATGGCATATGGTAAGCCTTGAAAATTGACATGAAACGATATTAACGCCCCCTAGTGGCTACAGTCGTTTGTAGTAGGAATTTTGACCTAAATCCACCTTCAAAACCTTTCACGATAATTTGCAAGATGTCAGTATATTCGGTATATATTTTCGAATTCCAAAAATGATTGTAATTTTAGGAATGTATGGTAAATTTGTCACCTTCCACATGAGACCTGGTAGTTTAATGGTCAGAGGAGTTGCTTTCTATTCGGACTATCTGGGTTCGATTCCTTTCCGTTGTAATGTTTTTTTTTTTAAATAAATTTTTTTATATTATTTAAATTAAATTAAAAATGTAAATGTTTATTTAAATTTTATTGGGAAAACAAAACTATGAATCTCTGAACGCAAATGGAGAATAGTTCAAATAACCACCATTGCGCTGCGTTCGCTAGATGCTAGACGGAAATTTACGAACGTCTCGCCGAAGGGAAAACGAATGAATGATTCAAATAACCACTGTGGCACTGTGTTGGCTCGATTAAAGACGGAAATTTACGAACGTCACGCTGATTCGCTGAAGTGCACACGAAAGAATGATTCAAATAACCACCGTGGCGCTGCGTCGCTCGACTAATGACAACTTTCTGTAGCGAAATAAAAACAAAATTTGTGACTTATCAAAAAATAATAGGTCAATTCTAATTTGATGATTTGCCATTTTTTGTGAAAAATCACCTCAAGTGTACATGTTAATTTTTCTTTTTACTGTGGCCGTTTTTTTTCACCTTTTTTATGTTACGTATTTATTGTGTTTCGTAAAACTCCATTTAATTTAATTTTTAATTTTAAGAAAATAAATTTAATAGTGTTATTAAAATCTGCAGGTATTTTAGTTTTTATTATTGTGATAGCTGTTTCAGCGTTCAAAACTATTTTCAAACGGTTTTGAACGTCGAAAAAAGCTGTCACAAAAAATAAAACGGAGTTCTATGAAACACAGTAAGTACGTAACATAAAAATGGCGATAAAAAACGGCCATAGTAAAAAGAAAAAATAATGCAAATTTACATATTTTAAATAAACTTGAATTAAAGCTGAAAAAAAATACATATCCGCACCAGGGAACGAACTCGCAATCTCTAGATATTGATGGACGAGTGTTATTTCTAAAACATAAGTGCTGATCAAATGTTGGTTTTAGTAAGTTGAGGACTTTGAATGTTTTTTGTATTTTACCCTTTATTAAAAATTTGTATTTTACACACTTGACCGTTGAAAATAAAGGTCCCGCGCGAATTTCTTTAATTTGTTTTAAATCGCTATATCTTCGAAAACAATACCTTACCTTTCCCGCACGTAAACGTTTTTTTTGCAAACACCCACAGTTCCTATAAATATGTCATCGTCATCTTACGTCAAATAAGTTTTAATAAAAAAAAATATTAATATTCATGGGGATTGAACTCTGACCCAGCGATCGGAAGGCCACTATCCTAACAACTAGACCACCAACAGATATAAGAGTTGAGACAAATTTAATCTTTTTAAGTGAAAATAAATAAATTTTACATGCAAGTTTAAAAATGAATTCCTGACACGTATTAAAAAAAAAACGTTAGTTCGCGTTCTCACCGCATAGCAGATAACATTAGCAGCACCTGACGGCCAAATAATTCATTGATTTATAAACTGGCCTTTCTGAATTAAATGGGGATTTAAAAATCACAAAATACTTTTAAAAACTGGAGAAAAATAATTGCCATCTGCGAGTGAGTTTTTTTTAATAAACTTTTTTAAGGCGCATTTAAAAAAAGCGTGTTAGTGTTCATAAAAAACTTACACTGCACCCAACATTTATTTTTTATTGGAATTTTTATGACCGCAAGTTGAAGAAAAACGTTCAAAGGATTTTTTGAGGATATTCAATATTTAAAAATATTTTGTAAAACATACGTAGAACGGTCAGAAAAAATTTATATTTCTAATTTGATTTTGATGAATGCTAAACCTATGTAAATTTTAAAAATATGTAACTCATATTTTTCTCTTTATAAACATCATGTTTATCGTATTGCGTAATAATATTATCATTATTTCGAATTAACAAATTATTCCTCTCCACCTTAACAGAACTTCAAAAAAGCTATTAAAACTCATATATTTCTTCAAAAAATTACGAAATATATTGTCAATTGAGGATCATGTCATTCTCATTTGCAATATGGAATTTTGGGATGGGCTCAGCTGCATCAAATTACATGAAACCGTTAAATACAACCCAGCAATGCATCATAAAGACCACTTTAAAGGTCCCCATAAGGACGTCAACAACGGAAATTTTTAAACATTTCAACGTTCCAAGTATCCAAAAAATCTTTGCCAAAAATATTCTAGTTAATCATCTTAAAAATGAGAAAATGGCTATGACTCTTCATTATCATAGTACCAGAACAAAGCAACTAGACAAGATAAATATACCTAAATGCAATACTACTTTTGAACATAGAAGCTCTGAATTTTTAGCTGTAAAATTATATAACAAACTTCCACTTAATATCAAAAAAAGTAATTCAATCAATAATTGCATTAAGTCCATCAAAACTTGGCTTAAGGAAATACCAGAACAAGAACCGACTGCTATTCTCAAAAAAACGTCATAGAAATTACTTGAAAAACCCTACCCTAACCTTGAAGTTGAAATATAGAAGTCGCTGAAACCCCTTTATGCAAAACCTGGTCCGCCTCAGCATAGGGTCTCCTAGTGAGGAGGACTATGACAAAAATTCTATAATATACATGTATTTTTAATATTTATACCTTACCTTAAAATGTCATAGTTATATGGAAACTAATAAAAAAAATAAAAAAATGACAATCGAAAAATCCCGAGCAAGGCCGGGTACACATCAGCTAGTAATATAATAAATAAATAATATGAGGAAGATGTTAATATTAAAGAATAGTCTTCGGAGCTCTCTTTTTGCAAGAAATCAGTGGAGATGAAGCATTATTGCACCTACGAGGTGTGTTCAAAAGAAAATATGAATTTTTAATTTTCGCGGGCTGTGTACATTCGATTATCGATTTATTTTTTTTGTTATGTTGGTACACATATGTTTATCATATGTTAACATTATCAGCCATTTTGGATCAGTGGGGTTTGTTTTTGACAACTGGAAAGGTTCTATCATTTCCTTTATTCCTGCCCATCCTATATTTCAATATTGATTTATTAGGTTGCCATGTATACTGGTTGATCAAAATCCAACTTCCTTCTCATCCTCAGAGCACGTGTTCCAAGTCCTAACAAATCAGTGCCCCCTGGTGTATCAGTCGTACTGGGAAAGGAGTGCTCCTGGCTGGGGTGGTACAATCGTGTCGTATCATATCGTAATTGTTCTACATCGATAAATTGTTTCTCTTTGACGATTTTATACTTTTTGGTTGTATTCGACTTCTTCAATTAACTTTCTGCCGGTCCGCGATTGATTATCACCGTTTAAAAATGCCTGTGCCAAAAATAAAAAGAAAAGCATCATTAACTCCACGACTCCATTGATAGGCCTAGTCTGATCATAAGACCGTTGATGCAATAAGACCGTTATTTAATAATAATAAATAATAATAGCTTCAAGTGCTCTTGTTTGTTATGTCTACCTGTTATAAAGTAATAAACAAAATACTACATAATTAATAGTTTATATTCCCCGCGTTACCTGTTTACCAAATATTTCTCCTATTTTTACCGGTTTGCAGTCCGTAAAAAAGTTGGAAAATGCTGGTCTACAGTACATTAACCCATCGGCATATAAATTATTTTTTGGGAGCGTATTCTCAAAAAAGCTTTTCAAATTTTTTTCTTATGTAAATCAAATTTAATAATGTTATTATCCACTTCATGCCTTTGAACGAGCAGTGTTCGCAGGCGGCGCATGTGTCGTATCGCCCCAACCCGAGCACTGCTCGCGTGTTTCGATTTGTTTGCGTTACATAAGATAAACAATGAACTGAGCTCGCCAGTTGCCACTTGACGCTCGTAGACGTTTACGCAAATCGTTTCTTTTGTTTTAACTCATAGTTAGATGTGTTTTATTATTATTATAGTTAGACTTGTATTATTATTATAGTTTTTATGGCTTCTGTTTTGAATTTTTTTTTTTACTATACAACTTTTAAATTATGTAAACTTGTTAAATAAAAAAAAATAACCTGTTGTTTTTAGTTCTACTTTTGTGAAGTGATTATTAACATACTTTAAGCGGGAAGGGTATTTTTACCCGCGCGGCCGACTGGTGCTTATTGGCGGGACGGGTAAAATTACCCTTTACGCCGGCTCCACTTTAAAGGCGGGAAAGGTAAAGTTACCCGATTATTTCGCGAGACTATTTAATCTAAACGTTTGAAGACCTTCCAGACTACACACACATACAAAAAAAAAAAGATAAGCCGTCGTTTCTTTTACGTACACACATACTCTTGCGAAGCTCAATGCGCGTAATAATTAATTTGTGCGGAGTCAATTATTCAGTGAATCATATGCTTCATCTTTCCACATTTGATTATTCTTGATGGGTGAGTAGAATGGCAATTTTATCGTGTTAAATTTCATAGATTGTTGGTGGTACTGGGAATAGGAGTACCTATTATATTTTTATGAGATGTTATAAATTCATTGGACCTTTACTCTGATGAGATAATCCCGAGGATGTTATTGCGATAATCATTTCCTGAATGAGATATAACACTAAAATTCCTTAGCAATTGGATGTATTCCTGGAACCCATATATGGTAAGTGCGTACACGAAATTTCATAAAAAAATAGTGGATGGTTTAGAAGAGAGAGCGATTTTTGTAAAATTATTTTTTATTGCTTTTTCGGCTGGTTTTTGCCCGCTGCACGCACCTGTGACGGTGTGGCGGCCGCCCGCTTAAAGTGTGTTAAGTTCTGCAAGTATTTTAATTATTTTAAATTATTTTAATTGTTTAAAATTATATTAAATTATTTTAATTGTTTAAAATTATATTAAATTATTTTAATTATTTAAAATTATTTTATGAATTTTAATTATTTAAAATTATTTCATGAATTTTAATTATTTCCTAACTAAATCGGTTTTACCGATAATAAATAATTATTTTAAACACCCGTCCAAATTAGAATTGGGTGGGAGTAAATAAAATCACATAAATAAGTCGTCACAATGTGGATTAACCGCAGTTTGAAAATGGCCTTGAATGCCGAAACAGCTGTAACAATAATAAAAGCTAAAATGCTTGCAAAACTTAATAATAACATTATTAAATTTGGTTTACATTAAATTAAAAAACAAATAAAATAAAATGGAGTTCTATGAATTAAATACAAAAACTATTAATACCAAAAATACTAGTTAAATTTACGCTTCTATTTGACGTCGGGTATCGTATCAGAATGAGGATTCATAACTGGTATTTGCAATTTATTTTTTCCTCAAATTAATGTTTCTACTTGCCTTCAAGTCACCACCTATCTGTAATTATGTTACATAGTGAGAATGATCTTTTAAGTTGTCATGGTGATGAAAATATTATCTAAAAAAAAAACTTTAATTTAATATTTAGTTTAATTTGAAAATGTATGTATATATCACAGTTACATTGATTGATTGAATAACACCTTGTTCTGAATTTGCTTAAAGTAAATAGTTTGGGCACAATGGATATTTAATCGGTTTATAAATAGGTTAGTATCAATTATAAGGATGATTTCATCAATATACAGAGGTGGTTACCCCGTATATTGCTGGATTATCATATTTGCAACATTTTATCAAATACGTATGGAAGATGACATAATGTATTTTTATTAGAGTAATGAAAAATGATTCTTAATTTACTAAATAAAGCATCTCTCATCTCAACTAGAGACTTTGTCCCGGTGTCGTCTTCACGAGAATCCCGATCCATTGTCTCTTCTTTGACGCACTGAAAAAGAAATATTTTATTAGTTAAATCAGAACATACACAACCTCTCGTTCACTAAAAGTTCTTATGGTTCAAAGTGCAAACATTCTATTTTGTAATACATATGTATAATGAGAAGTATTTAGCCGAGGTATGCAGTCCATAGAGTCTGTTAAACTGTTTTTGTTCCAAGACATTCCAAAGCAAATATTCTCTGAAAGTATTATGAAAAAGGATATTTTTGTCTAAATTATGTTATTTCTTGAATATGATATTATTTGGTATAATTATATTTTGTTCTCCTTTGAGTGAGTAACAGTTGTCCCATGTACATAAACAAGCTACAAATGGTACATTATGAAGTACTATTATTATACTATTGCCATTTAAATGCAATATAATACTAACTTTCTACGTAACAAATAGCCGCTAGAATGCCCGCCGTGAATATAACAGTCATGGTCACGACGAGCACGGTGATCTGGTGTGTCCGCTTGCAGCACCACATCTGCTTCTCGCTCTTGACGCTCCGCCCGTGTCGTGTGAAGCCGTTGACCACCGTGAAGTGTGTGGAACTGGCCACCGACTCTGCATCCTTCAAGTCCCTCCGCTGGTTTTTCACTGAGGCCAGTTTCACGTGATTCCAAAAGGGATCGGAGTGGTTTTGGTGGTTGATTTGGTCAGAGGGCTCCATGCTAACCTCGATGTGTGATAACTTGGCTTGTCCATACACGGAGGCGCTCCCCACGGAGTTAACATATGTGGACAGGTTGCTCTGGTAGTTAGTGAGGGAACTCGTGCTCAGTCTTGTGGGAGAGTGATGGGTGTCTACTCGGGCCAGGTTTGCGGCACTTAGTAGAAGGGATCCTGATGATGCACTCTGCAAATACAAACAAAACATAATTTTTAGTGCTATATTAACGGATAGGTTGTTTTTTAATTGTGTTATAGAGATGTTTGAGTGTGTTACAAGTAATATGATTTTTTTTAATGTTATTTAAAACTATTTCAATATTCCTTACGGTAGCTAAAACTGATTTTCATAATGTTTGATAAATCAAATTTCAACACCTGGGCTGCCAGTGTATTAGCGGGGCATATAGAAATTCGTGTTGCAAACAAATTGTTTAATGCTATTTTTACACTGTAATGGGAATCATGCGGTACAACCTGTCTCAAAGCTAGCATAAACAATATAGGTACAATATATTGTAGGTTAAAAGTGTCATTTAGAGTTGCATAGTTAGTAGCCATCGATAAATGAAATATTAGGATAATAGAAGAGGTTAGATATGACATACCTGTGTGCTGTGATTGCTGGCTGACCCCTGGCTGGAGGAGGCCGGGCGCCCGTGCTTGACCCCCCCGGGCGTCCTGACCCCCCGCCCGCCCCTCCTGGCGCCCCCTCCTGAACTCACACTCTCCCCGCTGGAGGAGGAGAGGGAGGGCCGGGGAATGGACCAGCGGGGCACATTTTCGCCTGCCTCCATCTGTAACAACAAAAGAATTCATTATTAATTAAAGCAAAATTTTAATAATTCATGTGACATTTTTTTATTGTAGAAAATTTTCGTTATTTTGGCATTATAATAATATAGTCCAGAATAAAATAATCGTTTGAAACCGCAAGTTAACAAATTCTGTAATTTTTAAATTTGGTTTGCGTCTGGGATAAACTCAGAGTGTGAGATATTGACTACAGATGTCACTAACAGCCTGAACATACACTATTGAATTTACTCTTTACCCCGATATCTTATCCACTATTACTGTATTTATTTATTTTTTCAATCGTCGAAATGTTTCTTTGGCTTGCTTTTAAAAGGTACAATTAAAAAAAAAAAAACTTTTTGAGAGTTAAATTTTAGGAAAATATGAAGAAAAAAATTTGACATTCGAAACTTAAATCGACATTCGAAACATATCCGAATTCTGAAATATAAAAAGATAATATATAGGTAATAGAAAAAAAAAATCATTTGCCCTTTTAAAGGCACACCCCAGATTGGTTGTAAATTGCCCAGGTATAATTGGGAGTATACAAGATTAGAATTGAGCTCAATGCATATTGCATAATGTTCGAATTTTCGATCCAACTCACAGTATATATCTTTCAAAATAATGAATTGACGCTGTGTCCTTGAAAATATCGAAAATTCCATAAAAACATTATATGTGTTGAACTAGGCTAGAGGTGCTTACACAATAAAATAAATAATATTTAGGTGTAGGTTTCGAGACCTTGCTTGGGTCAAGCAGCATTCTTTTGACCCATTTTTAATAGAAACATTCAAAATGTGTTTAAAAATTATGTTTTTTTATATCTTAACGACCATTTTTTATTGACTTTTTTCAAACTATAATTCATTTACGTTAAATAATTATTTTAGGTATTAAATTGTTAATGTTAATTTAAACGCCTTTGTTATTATCATTGAAGGCAATTTATGTAATTATACGTAATTGAAATGATATTTATCAGTCTGGCTTTGTTTTAATTGAGCACGGAAGAAATATGTACGTTTATATTTACATGGGTTTAGAAACTGTACGATATCCTGAATTTAATTATTCTAATTTCTATAGCGTTTTTATTTGTTTATTTTAAAACTAATAGTGTTTTGTCATTTAATTTGGAATGATTACGTAATCGAAACTAAACGGTTCGTAGAAATATTAGGAATGCGAAAAGATGTTTATTATTTTTTTTTTTGTTTTTGTTTTGTGTATATTTTAGCTAATGAATTTTTTAAGGTTAAATCTTATATGGCAGCATTCTGAAATATAAGATATTACACTAAGAGCTGACTTATCTGAAGCAGATTCACGGATTCGGTGGTCAGGGACACTACAACACCATTGGAAGATTAACGAGATTATAGCTTCACAGTCGTAATTATTATTTCCATTCCGGACTTATCCCGAGGCTATAATAAACTACCACACTTCTAATCTATCGCATTCAATATATTGTCTATACTCGTACGTCACTTTGGCCAACAATTTGGTGTTCTTGACTCGGACAGGAATCTTATTATAACCGTAATAGAACGCATTTTGTTTTGCTTCTATAAACGTATTTATAAAATCCTATATAATTATATTCATCCTTCAGTACGAGTATTCAGGATATGACTGTGGTGATTCAGCAGATACTTTTCTATGGCGTTTAGAAGCCGCTATCAATCGGCTAGGCTTCTCGGGATTTTGATGAGTTTTGAGTGGGGGAACCTCTATTGTTTGATTCCATTACACCGTTCCACTAATTTTGGCCGATGTTTGACATGGACCCAATTTTACATGCGAACGGTCTTGGCAAATATTTCCGCATTTGGGTGCAACAGAAAATTGGTTCCCTTCGTTGTCGGTTATTTGTGCATATCAGAACAAAAACTGGTGTACTCAAAGTTAAGTTGTTAGGACGATGACGTACGGGTCAAGCTTTGCTACCGAAACCTCGAAACTGCGTGATCCAAATCTATAATAGTAATAATAATAACTGGATTACTTCTATAGCGCCATTTTCGTGGGAAAATCACCTCAAGAGCGCTTTACAATTAATTAAATAACATATACAACCAATACCTTACAGCTAAACTTTATTACTAATGGATTATAAGTAAGACTTATGGCTAGGGACTAACTAACTACTGAGACTTATAATTAGTGACTTATATCTATGGCTTATAGGTAGTCACTTACCAACCAAAAGTTATAGCTAGTGACAATTTAATCTTAAGTAGGCATAACTAGAATAAAAACCTAACACATATAAACCTAGTACCTATTTAAAACTAATATATATCTATGACCAAGTGCATATTTTGTATACAATACTGCAAAATGATGTACAACTATGGCTTAAAACTAGTCTTACAACTAACATACCTATTTATAATAATATAAATACCTGTATGATTATTGCTCGTGCTGTCAGTGGTAAAGCACACAAAAGTGTAAATTTTTTTATTGAAATTAAAGCAGGTAGTCTGGCCGGTAGAAGGTAAATAGGAATATAAGTAATTCTCTTGGACTGAGTACTCGAAAACACCATTAGACCAATGGGGTCGTTATTCTGGAAATGATAATTTAAAAAGATGAGTCTTTAGTTTTGCTCTGAATTCAGTAGAGCTGTCGATTTTTCGCAAATGTGAAGGGAGTTTGTTCCAGGCTGTTGGGCCTGCTACCGCAAAAGCTCGATCTCCGAAATTGGTATTGGGATTGCGTTTAGGTACTGAGAGTCTTCCTATGGCCTTTGAAGACGCTGATCGAAGAGATGATTGCCTAGTGTTGACATCGTTTGGAGTGCATAGTTCCGCCAAGTAGGGTGGTGCCATGTCGTGTATCGCCTTAAAGACCATCCAGCATAGTTTAAACTGGATCCTCTCAGGACACTTAAGCCAATGAAGGTTCCGCAGATGTTGAGATATGTGGGAGTATTTGGAAACGCCGGTTATCAGCCTTGCTGCAGCATTGAAAACTGACTGAAGTCTGTCAGTATATATTTTGGGGAGACTTGCGTATATGCCGTTGCAGTAATCAAGTCGAGAAACAACGTAAGAATTTACCAGCATCTTTGTGCCATTAGCTGGAATATTTCTCCGTATTGATTTGATTTGGCGCAGGTGAAAGAAACCTGCGCTTACTGTCTTGTTAATCTGGGATTTGAGTGATAGATCTGCATCTAGATGCACACCTAGAAGTTTAACGCCTATTTTAGGGATGATGTTACAGCCCGAAGTAGTGAGAGGAGATTTATCTAACATTGATTGGCGCTTTTTTGTTGCTGTCCAAAGAAATTCTGTTTTGGATGGATTTAATCTTAATTTGTTCGAAGACATCCATTTTGTAATGGCGGCAATGCATTTGACAGTAATTTCCTTTAATTTGTCTTTCTCATTCGGTGCACAATAGAAGTAGATTTGCTGATCGTCAGCATAGCAATGGGAAAGAAGTCCGAATGATTCTATTATTTTGGTAACATCGTTGATGAACAAAATAAAAAGTAGGGGTCCCAGCACTGAACCCTGGGGGACTCCAGAAGTAGGGGTTACAAAGGGAGAGTTTTTACCACTCGCTTGTACAGATTGGGTTCGGCCACATAGGTAGGATTTAATCCACTGAATGATTTCGCCACCCAGTCCAAAAGTCTTTTCCAGTCTGTCGATCAATATATTATGATCGATGGTGTCAAATGCTGCACTCAAATCTAATAATGATAGCAAAGCTAGCTTACCTGACTCGTTTGCAAGCATCAAATCTTACAACACGCGCAATAATCCAGTCTCTGTAGAATGGTGCTTCCTATACGCTGACTGGTATTTTGAAAGCAGTTCATTTTTCGCCAGATGGGCGGTAATCTGCCTGGTCACAATTTTTTCAAGGACTTTTGAAATAAATGGAAGATTTGACACGGGGCGATGATTACTCAAATTTTCCGCATCTAGTTGTGGCTTTTTTAGAATCGGTGAAACAAGGGCCTCTTTGAGCAGTAGTGGCACCTCGCCTAAGTCGAAAGTTTTGTTGTAGAGGAACACTAGGAAGGGCACAACATGTTTAAGACATTTTTTGAGGAGCCACGTTGGAATCGGTTCTAATCCACATTGTTTATTTAGAGAACTAGACACGATTTTTGTGACTTCTGCCGATGTTGTGTGTGTGAATTTTATCAAAGATTCACCGTTGTAGGTGGTGAATGTAGGTGGAGGTGCTGACGCTGTCGTGGCTCGGATGTTTTGGATCTTTTCTAGGAAAAAGTCTGAAAAATCTTTCGGACTTAGCGCAGCTGTAGTTGAATTTTCTGACTCACCCATGACAGTTTTGAGCGAGTTCCAAAGTCGTTGGGGGTCAGAATCTTCACCCTCAATCTTCGATGTCCAGTACTCCGATCTTTTTCTCCGAATTTCGTCCCTGTATTCATCTTGCGCATTAACCCAAGCCTCCCTTTGACTGGTTAATTTTCCGCGCCTGAAAATCCGCTCAAATCGGCGCATGGTCCTCTTCTTTTCGCGGCATTCTGTATCAAACCAGGAATCCGATTTGCGAACAGCGTAGGTTTTGGTAGAAAAGGGTGCGTATTTGTTTATGATGGCGGTTAAGGTACCATTATAAACTTCTACTAGGCCGGATGTAGAAATGGCATTCCCAGCAAAGTCGTGTTTGGCAAGGATGGATGACTTCAGGTCTTCCTCGAACAGGTCAAAGTCAAACTTTCGCCATGCTCTGGTCGTCTTCGTTTTGTAGACCGGTTTGGGAGGGTTGAACTCTACCTCCGTAAGCACGAGTCTATGGTCCGAGAGTCCCACGTCTATGACTTCCGTCATGAGGGGAGGATCAGTATTTCTCGATATGAAAACATCAAGTATTCCACCTGCATTATGAGTCGGACTATCTACCCATTGCTTACATCCGTAGCACTCTAGGACATCAGTAAATTTTATCCCGTTACCGTCTGTTTTCCTATCTAGCCTAATATTTAAGTCCCCAGTTATAATAAGTGCACCCGGTAGGTTGTTTACCCGCTCCAAAAGTTGAGCAAATTCGTTGAAAGATTCCTCAGTGATAGTCTTTGACCCCGGACGGTAGATTGTAATTAGGTTGAAAGACGCTCCTGCTGAAGAAATACAACACCCCAAAGATTCAAAAGTTTGGTAATCCCCAATACTTTTTTTTGATATACGTAGTCGTTGACGACCAATAATTGCCACCCCTCCATGATTGATAAAGGAGATTTTATCGTTTTTGGGGTCATCCGGTGATTTCCGTCTTGCCTGTTCCACTACCGTATAGCCAAGAGCTCGCAATTTTTTTATGGAGGTGGAGTCGTAGTTTTCATGCCACGTCTCAGTGATCGATAGGATGCTCAGCTTCTTCTGGCTAATAATATCGTGAACATCATCCACCTTGTTGTTCACTGAGCGTGCATTCCAATTTGCCAATGCAAGTCGGCGGGTTTGTAAATTTGCATGGCGCTGTACGGGTACGTCTCGAACTGGAGTTTTTACATTATCTGTCGTCCCGAAGTTAGGATTGTGGGTTACGGCAGTATTTTCGTCTGATTTATTTTTATTTTTACTATTAATACGTCCTCCCCGACAACCTCTAAATCTATTTTTCTTAGCAGTGGCGCGATTTAGGTTATAAAAGTCAATATTTGCGACCGCTAAAGGTTTCAATGGTACACTATTGTTTTTAAAGTCAATTAATGCTGCCCTGTCATACACAATCACCATACTGTTACAGCTATAACACTGTTTTGGCCGAGTCATCACACGAGTGAACGATATTTGATTCAAAATTGCGACAAACTCCTTCCAAAGTTGGTCATGAGTGCGGAGTCGACCTTGGCTACTAATCTATTATTATATATTTTTATAGTTTTGTGGTGAGTCAGTTCCTTTGATTTCAAATATCGTATGATTTTAACCCTTCTAATTTCAATGAATACTCTTAAAACAACGTAGGTAATGAATACATTACCGCGTTGTATTGCATTCGGCGAATATTTGATGACTATTACTGTTGAATTAATCCGTCACGGGAAATAAATAATGCAGGTAGACTTGTTTCGTTGGTCTCGCGCCGCCCACCTGATTTCGATTCCATTTCCCTAAGTCGTCTAGAGCCGGCCGAGTCCGTCGCTGCAGGTAAATCCTTCTTGCCGCAGGTCTGCAATAAATGCTTCCGCAACATGGATGTGTCCTTATTTTCGTGATATTTATTGTTAAGAAGTCACGTATTTTTATTAAATACTCGTATATCTGCGAGGATGATCACCGCCGACCAGGATCTGTGGAATTCGCCAATTTATACTATAAAATAATAATACATTTAGAAATGCTGCTACACTTTTGCCGTTTACCTGCTTGCTCTATATTATAATATCAGATTGTACGGTAAAATGAAATAGGGATTCTGTTAAGGTCGTCCGTCGTCTCATTGTAATGAAATATTTTCCATTGATTGTGAGTGTATACTCGTATTATATGATATTACATTATCAATGAAATGCAGTGTGACTACCTGACTACCTGCACAAATCACATTCAAACTATTTGTACAATATAAAATGTGTGCAATATTATTACCAATGTAAACGTAGATATTACGTTACTTATCATCGTAAATGTATACCTCGTAGTAATTATGTAATTTTTTGATATGACTCAAAATACCCACCTCATCCGCTGTTTTAAAAACTCGAATAATAATAATAATGTTTATTTTTTAATCGCATACTTTTATTATAACATAACAGGTTTTATTTCCATATCCTGCTCATGCAAAGGCAGTTCTTCACGTTTTCACGCGATGGTTCATTTTCCGTGCGGTAGGTTAGTGTTTATTACCCACTTCGCTGATCTGTCAGATTAACGGAGATACGTAACGTAAGCTAATATATTATATGTCCCTGTACAATTATTACAAGTGGTGGTTTTATTTATTCTTAGTATTTATAAGTATGCATTTATCACAAAATAAGATGACACTTGGACATTTGTATAACCGTTGGTATCATTTAATTTATTGTAAATGTGGTATTTGTTTAGGATATGCCTTACCTCGCCGGAATCGGCATCCTTTGGTAATTATAGTTATATTATATTTTAAAGGCGTTGCGGAGGAAGTTCGAAGAAGATGATGATGATGCACTCGAGCGATTCATTTAGCGTGCTATTTTGTATTCAATAGCTCTTGTTCATTAAACGATATTTTATAGAGCCTTTAAATCAAATTATTACGTCTCTGTAATGAACATGAACATGAACACGTCACCCGCTTTATAATAAATAGCTTTGTCCGATTTTCAACACTTATACGAGTATATATTTTAAATTATCGAAACATGGAACCGAACAATGTGAGTTATTGAACCATCTATGCGTAACAGTATTATGTAGATAGTTCAATGCATAGCTTCTGCTTGAAATGTGGTTACGAGGTAAAATAAATAGTTGTGTACACTTCCAGGCAGAAAAACATTCATGGTTTCTTAATGCCAGAGCTTATCGTTCAAGGATTTTGTGAATCATGTGTTAAATATTCTGTTTATATTGCCTGTATGGTTTTAAAATCTCCAAATGATCGCGTATTAACATATTATGAACGGTGCTGCCAGGACAGCAGGATTGCAGTACCTCGATTAACATCTGCCTTAATGTATGGATATAATAACTGCAGGGTTCTTTCTTTATAGTGAGTAATGTATGGGTGAAATAAATGATAACCATCTGTAACAATAAATAATAGTAATTGACCCTCATCGAAGTTTTATTAATCTCTCATTTAAAAAAATAGATTTTCATAATATTATATTTCCGCCGCAGATTAAGTAGGTACTTATAGGTTTCTATCTGGGATTTATCTCATTAGTAGCACAATAAATCACTGAAAAAATACAGTGTAATATTATATAAGGTATAAATATAAGATAACAATAATTTAATTTTATCTGCGGTTTTTTAAAAACAATAAACTTTTAGACAAATTTATCTGTATTTATAGCCCGCGATCTGATTAATGACACGTTTCTCGTAATACTAGTGTCAACAATATGCTCACCAAACAAGATGGTTGTATAATTTTGATAGAAGTCATAAAAAGTCGCTAAAACTTGAGTAAACATTTTTTTATTGATTTATGTACTTTATTGAGATAAAATGTACCTGCATCTCTATATATATATGGATCTGTCATGCTTTTTTCAGAAGGGGATTAAAAGCACTGAGCTTTTGATGCGAATTTCCTGTTCATAAAACGCCTTACGTGTTTTTTTAGTCAATGACAACTATCGTTGCAACAACGGTGACTATTAATAACACCTTTTGAAGCTTTTAAACAAGCCCAGATTTCTATTCAATATTTGTAAACATTCAGATTTTATTGTTTTGACATAGGTATAGGCTATTGAAACATGAACAAATAATAATAACAGGTTTCTTACCTACTTCATCTTCAAGAGATTTTAACATCGATTTTAACTTAGTCGTCGGGAGTCGAGATGCAACTCTCGTGAGAACACTCCTGTCAGATTCCATCCAAAATCAGGATGGCAATAATCGCATCTCACCGACACAACATACTCCCGTTCTGACCGGAGCTTTGGAATAAAAAGGCAAAACTAAAATAGAATATCTGGCGCAAAGCCGATACATGGTTCTGGTTAACCTTTCACAGTCCATTCGGCCTTGCCTCGCCTCCGGTCTGCGGCTGGTAGCTGCTGCTCGCCTGCATTTTCTTATTAATTAGTGTGGAAGCCGAATCCACCAACCGACAGACTCGCTACTCGCTGCTTGCTACTCGTCAGATTGCTGTATCTACATCTAGTATTTACGGTCTGGCCGGCCGCAAGGAGATACGTGCATTGTATGCTAACACATCGAAAGTATCGGAGTAGCGAAAACCTTTATTGTCGTTTTGCTATCAGTCGTGTTTATCTGGATATTACTTATTCATGAACGAACTATGGATCCGGAAAACTTCTACCGACCTAGGACAGACCACAACTCTGAGATAGTAAAGCACTAGTATTAAATTAAGACGGCCTCCGTAGCGTAGTGATCTACGAGGTGTGTTCAAAAGAAAAGGTGAATTTCGAATTTTTTCGAAAAGTATTTATTCATCAATATCCATTTTCTCCCCTTCAAAGTAATCCCCCTCAGATATAATGCACTTATGCCAGCGCTTCTTCCAATCCTCGAAGCACTTCTGTAATGCACTTTTCGGTATGGCCATCAGCTCGTTCTTCTATTCTGACTTTATCTCATCAATTGTGGCAAAACGCTTTCCTTTCATTGTTCTCTCCAGTTTCGGGAATAGGAAAGGGAGCCAAATCTGGTGAATACGGTGGTTGAGGCATGATTACGGTGTTGTATTTGGCCAAATAATCACGAACAAGCATTGATGTGTGAGCTGGTGCATTATCGTGATGCAAAATCCATGATTTGTTTTTTCCACAATTCCGCGCAAAAGTTGCATAACTTCCTTGTAGTATTCCTTATTAACCGTACGACCTGTAGGCAAGAACTCATGATGCACCACGCCATTGTAATCGAAGAAAACAGTGAGCAAAACCTTCACATTCGATCGTCTTGGCTCTTCTGGCCGCTTCCATTGGGATGATTGGGCCTTGGTTTCGAAGTCATAACCATATACCCACGTTTCATCACCAGTTTGAGCAAATCTGGATCGTCGTTGACGTCATTCAACAACTCCTGAGCGATACTAATGCGACGTTGCTTTTGCTCAAAATTTAGCAATTTCGGAACAAACTTCGCTGCCACACGTTTCATGCCCAAAACATCGGAGAAAATTGCATGGCATGAGCCGATTGATATGCCAACATCCCCTGCAACTTCCCTAATAGTGATTCGACGATTTTCCAAAACCATTTTCTTCGCTGTTTCGATGTTTTCTTCGTTTGTTGACGTGGTTGCAACAGGACGCTCATCGTCATTAACATCTTCTCGGCCTTCTGTAAAGAACTTGTACCACTTATAAACATTTTTTTTAGACAAAGTAGACTCGCCGAATGCCACAGTCAAGATTTCAAGTGCGTTGGAGCAATTTATTCCATTTTTAACGCAAAATTTAATACATATTCTTTGATCCATTTTTTTTCAAAAGTAAAAAATCGAAGAACACACAAAAACGTGACTAACCTTTCCAGTTGTCAAAAACAAACCACTAATCCAAAATGGCTGATAATGCTAACATATGATAAACATATGTGTACCATCATAACAAAACAAAATTCAATAATCGAATGTACACAGCTCTCGAAAATTCAAAATTCACCTTTTCTTTTGAACACCTCGTATGTATTTGAGTCAGTAGGTTGCAGATTTCGATTCTTACCGCAGTACAGAGATGCCTTCTCAAGTATTGACAGATTAAAAAATATATACGTATATATTTGCTGCCATATCTATGGGTGTTATGAGAACTTTTGTTAAGACCGATGAACGTTACAAAGTAAATATTTACAAGTGTTTTTAGTGTATTTGAACCTCGTTTCGGAGTGGAAGACATTCTCAGTATAGACCACCAATCAGAATAAAAACGTTGCTTGAAATGGTTTTAGTAATGCTGTGAAATTTGAAATCTGAATAGCCACGCGCTTCCCAATCTTCCTCTTCCCCATCTCCTTCCCCCCTCACTTCCTTCAACCCCATAATAATTACCCAAACGGGGACGCCATTGTTCCACTGACTCTGAACAATTAGAACTCCTGGGCGGTATCACATACAAAAAAAAGTGTTTTACTTCCTAGTGTTTGAAATTGCTGGTAAATCCCAAGTTCCCTTTTTTGTACTGTTCTAAATGCCGCGGGACTTTATTTTCAATAGATGTGGTCATCTTTTCCGAATTTGGGCTCATTAAATTATGACTCGGATGAGAACCTTATCAGCTGTTCCCAATGTCGGAATCGTGACTGTCGAATTGAATCTGCATACCTTAAATTACACCGAAATGGCAGTTGTGCCGAGTTAAAACAGATACATTCTACATAACGGATTCGGCGTGACTCCGCTTATCTCTTCCACGAACTGGCTATTAACTAAACCACATTAGCCGATTATAAATTGCCTGCGCTGAATTTAAAATATTAACTGTGCTCATCAAGGCAATGGGATTCTTGATTCATTTTGATTTTTCACTGTTTCTAAATACACCTAGGTTAAATCCAAACACCGCGTTAGCTCCTCAAATAAGTACCTATCTAAATAAACATCCGTTACTGACAAAGAGAGGCAAGTAAGATGAAATTACCGGTATGGTGATTCAATTAATACATTATTCCTTTTTAGATATTGTGTTAATATGAACCGTACGTATTTTATTAAAGTTAAACGGCCTGCTCTTCGAAGTACCTACCCAGATTTATCACTGAGATCGACAAGGTGAAGATTAAAGTTACTTTTACGTTGATTGAATTAATATTTTATCTTTTTTTTAATGAACCCTTCGTACTTTACTAAAGTGAAGGGGGAGAGGAACGTTAGAGGGGGATTATTTTTCAAATCATTGAAGAAGATAATATTAATACATCTCAAATGAAACGTGAAACAGAAAAAGACACAGATAATTTAAAAAAGGTATCAGTCTCATCTGGGAATCGAACCCAGGACCTCTATCTTACCGAGACAACGCTCTAACCACTGAGCTAATGAGACCTGTTTATTTTACATAATTTTTTATCGATATCACACTTCAAACTTGCCAATATTTTCCTCAATTATTTTCCATATTATTGACTGGTATCTTTTTTACATGATTACAAAGTTCTACCCGAATATAATTGCAATCTAGATAGTGTGCCAGAATTTTTTTTTCTCATATAAACGTATAAATTTGTTTTGACCGACTTCAATTTTAAACTTATACTATTATATTATAATTATGACAAGCCACAAAATAAATGCTTTTTACAAATACGAAATATTTTTCTCTTTAAAATTTTAATGTTTATTGTAATGCGTAATAATATGATCATTATTTCGAATGAATAAATAATCCCTGTCGTACGTCCCCCTCTTTTAACCGGTGGGTAAAAACCTACCGCTAATGCCTGGTATCAACACGCAGAAATACGTGAAGACGGTTTTGATGAAACGTACGTCGATTCAATTCGAATTTTATTATATTTTATAAGAAAATTGTGAAAAGGTGAATTCTCATTCATGTGGAGAAGGCAATCATTCCTATTGACTAGAACGTTGCAGAAACGTAACTGTTACGTAATTTTGGAATGAGTTCTTTCAATCACGTTGCGTGTTCCAGTTTGCATGATCCTTTGAATTAGAGGTATGCGTACATCATATATATTTTATGATCTTCTCTGTTTCCTAGTGATTACTGATTACATTTACCTTGGATAAAGTAATTCACTGTTGTTTAATCTCGACAACTTCCCAGAGCGCTCTCGTGAAACGATATCTCTGTGACCACATTGAAATATCTCTTTGGTCGGTCACGCTTAGATACTAAATGCAACACTGCAATTACATACCTAATTCTTTCATTGCATCAAAATGAGTATTTTATGCACGTTAGAGCGAGCGTCCAAAATAATGGATTTCGAATCATTCTAATACAGTTATGATTGACCTTCTCAAATCAGTTACGAAATTTAATCTTCCGTGGTGGGATTTTTTTGTTTGCTGTATTCTTGCAGTATTTAACATTCTTTTTCAATTATCTTTGGGAATACGTGAAGCCAAAAATCCGATGTTTCCTGAAGGACTACAAGGACAATGCGAAATTCCAAATTTGTATCGGTTTTCTGCACCCAACTGGAAGATTTGAAAAGCTCAACGTATCAAAATATGCATTTAACTCAAGTTTTATTATCAAAAGGGGTTTCCTTATTATTCAGTATATCGTTGAAATATATTTCCGGGGTTAATTCTACAAGCGCCTGTCATTTTTAGTAATTTGATTTTGGTAACAGAAAGTGCCCTAAGACGTCCCATATGAAATGCAATGAATACCAATGCCAGATTCTTCATATAAATGAAATTGTGGCCTATCTAATGTAGTAGTTAGAATATTGTTTAGCGTTTTTTACGCCAAGAAATCGATAAACGATCTTCATATTTGATCGATAGGCACTTCTACTAGCATCAAGCCCAGATTTATAATATCATACATCGGTCTCTTGGTACTTATTTGATATGGGTTGAATGTTAATGGTTTTCGCAAATGAAGTGGCAAATTCGCCTTGGACTTGTGGACGTTATATTTCCAATATTTATTCGAACCGAGACTTTGAGTAAGTTGTTTTGGAATTTTTTCATTTGATTTTTTCTGGCGGTAAAACGGTCGACCATGTTATATGAAGTTGAATATAGTGTTTTACAATTCGCGAACATTGAAGTTGGAATGTTCGCCGTAAAAAGTAATCCAATCTCCCTTCAGGCCAGGGCCGGTGTTGCACAACTGAGGCAACTGTTGAACAGCTGCAAACTACACAATACAATAATACCCAGCAGTTGTGCACAATAATAATATGATTATGGCCTTAGCTGCACCAATAGGTATAGAGGCTTATACCTACAGTATACAAGGTAAAGGTACCCGGGAGCGCTGTCTCGCCTTGTTCTGGCTGACTTTGCCCCCGTTCCACGAGTGGGATTTTCTTTTTTAATGAAACGCTCAGCCGATCGTTTCTATATCGAGATCTTTCCCTCGTTATGCCCCCAAGTCCATATATTTTTTTTTTTTTTTATTTATTTATTTTTTTTTTAATTTTTTTTTTTATATATTTATTTCTTGCTAAAGCAATCCCGATGAGTTTCAAAACTCATTTTTTTTAATTGCTTATCATTAATGACAACAAACAATGAAGGCTCAGCTCATTTATCTGTAAATTGATTGTTTTGAAAGCAAGTAGAAAATCAACTATTTGAGAAAATCAACTATTTGTTCTTAACGTAGGAACGTACTATTTTGACAAGTTTCAATTAGTCTTGTTTTTCTCTCTGTTGTTTTGCGTAAGGTTTTAAATATCCACATAAAGTGTATCGTGTCTGCATGCGAGGGTTAGAATTATCAACCGACTAATTTAATGTATCCGTAAACTGGCAGTTGATTGTGCGGTTGCCTTTAATTCGTTTTAATTTGCTCTTTAATGTTCGATACAATCATTGGACCACAGCCAGGCTCCCCAATGATAGCCACCAGATAAATGAAAGGAGTATTTTGGTTCGCTAATAATAAGTGTGTTTTTTCCTACATTCGGCACGCATTCGTGTTAGTGGCGGTCACAGAATAGAATAGACACCGCTTTGCTCTAAAAGCGAGCTTATCTGGTTTTGACATTGTTTTTTTCCTCGTGTAAATTATTGTTATTATCATTTAACATTCCTTCGTAGATAATTACTTAATCTTTTTGTATATAACAACACAGACGATACTCTATTTGATCAGGTACGAGTACCTCATGCTATTATATAATTTACCAGCGGAAAAAACCGAAGTATCGCAATAAAGTTTCTTAATTCCGTTTCATTGTGAAATCCTCTAATGACCGAACCTAGGCATTGATTGCATTGTCATCGCGGTGTTAAGTCAAGAGAGATCTCGAGGCAAAGCCATTATATCATTACGAAGTACGAGTACATCGAATCCGTTCTTGTCGATACGATTATTTTCATAGATTATTATTATCGTGTAATGAATAACAGTCCAAGTATTCTACCCACATTCTCGTATATCATAGAGATAGCATCTCTCCTCTGCGCATTTTTCTCATGTTTCAATACAGTGCAACACAGAATGACCCTAGGAGTAAGAACGATGCCTGTTTCAGTAATTAATCCCGTGACTGTAACACCCTTCTTAGGCATTATTTGAAATGCTCGTATACTATTAACATTGTTCTGGCTTATCTTGTGTGTCGATTTAGTATTACAGCAATTACAAGGCAGTCCGAAATAAACCGCATAAATAATGTGTGTACTTTGTACTGCTTTGTTTTCATTTAATGACAACATCGAGATCAAACCATATATCACATTGAGATAATATTACTAATGTTTTCTAATGGGCTGAACCCGTAAATATAATGCCAGGTAAATGTAGCCACGATCGGTATGATCTCCTTATAAATAATAGGCTTTAAACTTATGTGTTGTAACTAACGTATTATTTATAATCGTTGCCAAACGTATAATTGTTAATATGTTTTAGGTAAGTTAACCCTTCGATATAGTAATAGTAACGTTTGATCCCTATAACGTGTTCAATACCACGTACGTCCTTACTTACACCGACAAGAAATGATTCTAAAGGCTTATTCATGCACGTTTAACGTCATGCTAGGTACTTTCTTTATTCTTCTGATTCAAGATTAGTTCGGACCCTGAACAGCGATCATGCCTTTGTAATTGCGATAATGGTAGATTATTTGTTATAATTATAAATGCTCTAAAGATTTAAAGAGGTCACTTAATTGATGGCGTACATTCAACCGTAACTATTTATTTTTGATTTAGCATGTTAAGTTTATAATGTAAACTTATCTTTTTTTGATTCTCCGTTACCATTTCTGATATAACTACTTAATTTTAAAATTACTATCAGATCTGTAATTTGTAACTCTCCCGAGCATAGTACATTTTCATGATGTCGTTGATGAAATGTTACATTATGTTATGTAATCATGTACATATCTAATACAAAGGTGCATTCTTACGATGTCAGTTTTTTCTTGTAATATATTTTACTTAACCCTGAAAGAGCACGTAATTTTCACAAGATCATGTCCTTGAAAATTTAAGTGCGAACATTGGTAGGTTTTAAATATTCGAAAGCCCTTAATCTCCATTATGCAAATGCTTCGCATTGTTTTTGTTGATATAATGAGGCACGTAGAACAACTTATTGTACGAAAATAGATTTACTGAAATTATCTAATACAACGTGCTTAGAGAATAGATACAGATATTAATTTCTTCCTTAAAATTTAGTAATATAATTTAAATTGCCTTTCTATTTCGGCGTGTTAAAACCATACTTAAAATGTGACGCAGAAAAATCTAAGTACTTTGGGCGATGTATGCGAGTGATATATTACTATAAAACCTACCTGGCAAAAGCTTTCTCCTAGAAAACATCGATACAAATTATCGTTCCTATCATTGCAAGGGTGACGTGATTTATATTTGCGCATTATGTCAAACAGAAAGCGAAAGCGAGCGTGATGACCTCAGCTTCTCTTAACGTGTATCTTGCATTTTATTGTAAGTTTATTGTACATACTAACTTTTTTTTAAAGAAAGACAAACATTCCCGTTTGAAAATCTCCTACTACCTTCGAAGTTAGCGGAAGATGTTGCCTGTGTCGTGATGGAGGACTTAGCCAGTCGAGGAACTATAAACCGTATTTCCTGCAAGTCTGTCACAAATTCGCCAATCGTCCGGCGATGCAATCGGACAAATTAATAGCACATGAAACTAATTTAATCACGTTTCCTTACCTGTTTTGAAAGTTTTCTATCAATTTAATCTCGTACGTAATGCCACACTAAATTTTGTATTTCGGTCAAGTATCATTTTATTTATTATCGAATTATTATGACGTTTTGGTGTAATTGCTTTCACGATATATGTTCGTTCGATTGAGAAAACGTTCATGATTTATATACGAGATATCTTGTGGTAACCATTCTCTCGATTAGGCCTTATTATTTTCCGCATTCGCGAATATCCATTGCTCGCATCGGTGGCCGTGAGTGGCCAAACATTAAAACTTGCCCCCGGGCCGCAAAGCTATCATTGCGTTCCGATCCCATGACGTCACGCTATCTGCAATGACGTGCACTCCTCTGTCTGCCAACCTACCGGCGATACTGCGATACCTGGGACACTGGTGATGTATTTTTGGTACTAATTGAGTAGTCGTAATACATTTAATAGATTATAGAGTGTAAAAAATATGTAAATACAAACACGAAGGAAAACTGACAACTTTTCACTATGTAACTAACGCTTTGTTTACTTTCTCGGTTGTTTTAAATTTGCCAGCAAAGTATTGAAAATTTATACTATACACTAGTATGTACCTACACTAAACTTAGTTTTTGGAAGTCTAGAATCCAGACATATAAGGAGGCTTTTCTGTATATCGCCTTTTTACAAGTAAAGCTCACAAATCCCGTACTAGCTGTATGATACATAGCGACTTTTACCACTATTAATTGTTTTTGTGTTTAATTCGTAGAACTCCATTTAATTTTTTAATAATAACATTATTAAGTTTGATTTACATTAAATTTTTAAAAAACTTTTACCTCTGATGAGAGGATATTTTTTATAGGCACAATTTTTTTACATCATATTTATAAATTATAAATTTCTTTTACATCTATATCTATGTACATTAGGGATATATCACAATTTTATTTTATTTTTTTCACTTATCATAAATGTATGCTACATCACATTCAACACGCGGTTTCGCTCAATTGCGTGTTTTTTTATTGTTTCTTCTGATCTTTTAAACAGGATGTTTTTTACGAAACGGAATGTAGATGTCTTTCTTCAAACTGCCGTAAAGCGCATTACTTTTAATAACGACTTCATGAATCATCCGAGAATGTTGGCGGATTTTATGTGTCTTGGGCATTTCAATGTAATAACTACATCTTATGTAAAACTGTATAATAAAATTAACCTCTATAAAACCTTAACGTATAATTACTTAATAAACCAGTAATACCTACTAATAGTTCCAATTTTAATTCAATCAATTTATGCCGAAATAGGCCAAGGCCACTGTTTCTATACTCGTAGACCGTCAAAAGACGCAATACCCATTCCTTCAGAAGGTAATAAATATCCCAAATATATTGAAACCTTCTTTCCATAGCTAACCCATAATACCTAAGTGCAATTTTTAATCTATTGTTTAATTCATAAAAATATACGGAAATAAATTGTGCAATATCCATATTTTTTTCATTCTATTTTCTCTGATTTTTCCCTATTTTTTGTACTCTTTTTTGTTTTTGATTTTACTCATATTTTTGTACCATCTTTTATTTTTATATGCATATTCACCTTTCAAATTTAAAATATGGACTATATTAAGATATTAATCAGTTTAATGGAATTTAATGTAAAAATTATGTAACATTGAAAAAAAAAGAATATATAAAAACGAAAAATAAAAGCCTCGCTAAATTTAAGTACCTGTGATGGAAGTATTTTAGAGGTAATTTTAATTATGGTTTGAAGTTATTTTGTTGCCTTTTTAAGCGCCCTAGAGGTAAAATTTTACCAAAATTGTACTATAAACGTTAGCCACGTAATGTTACGATTATTTTTATTCTTAAAAATAAATCTTTTGCGATTGATTATCTTTCCATAACAACCGTAAAGTATGCAAATCTTAGGAAATGTATCTTGCCTTGATAAGTCTCCACCTGCCCGTCTGTTTACATATGACCTAAAATGTATGCAACAAGCTTTTCTCAGCGGGTTTTTGTATTAAATTACTACCAGAGGTTAACAAATTCAATATAATGTGAATATTGGTGAAATTCGTGAGAAATCCGCCGTTCGCATTCCCAAAGATGTGTCTGTTAAACCGAGCTCCATGTGACCAGCTCACTGACATTTGACACCCTAGACATTGTCACACGTAGGTAAGAACCTATGGTATCTACCTTTAGACATTCCATTGATAGATCCGTTGTAACTTCCACCTCTTGCGGAATGAAGCGTAACCGAAATAGAGGTGACATCAGAACTCTCAGTGGCAGAATTTTTTTTAGGTTTTCTTTAAATTAAATTTATTTCGTATTTTTTTACCGGGTATAAGAAGATTTAAAAAATATTATTATGTGTGAAATAAAATCCTAAGTCAAATGAATAATAAATGTTTTGTATAAGCCACTATTTAACCGTTTTAGTGCTATGCTTATTTTGCAAGTATGTATAAATTGCTACAGATATTCTGTGTTTTTTAAATAAAAGAAAGTATGGTATTCAATAAAAATGCAATAACTTGGACAAATATCAATCAATTTTAATGATTTTTTTAAAAATTATACAATAAAAATGAAAGTTTACGAATATTATAGTTTTCTATTAAAAAAAACTACACATTTACAACTACAAAAAATATACAAATGTAAGATTATTTCACTTCACAAATGTGTTTTCTCGTGGGCCATGTAGTCCCTTTTTACAGCGATCGCATATGAGATTGGATCGCCTTATCTCATTTGCTTTGCTGCACACATTCATTTATGGGAACAAAGGTCTCGTCGTCCGAAGTGCCGCTGTCATTTGACACATTACGACCATCCGCAATAGAACCAACTTCCGACATGGTGAAAAATATCGATTCACTTTAGGGTGAATTTATTTTAACAGGATAAACAATAAATACAGTTATCAAGACACGTGCCAACTTCAATATACCACGCTCAAATTCAACACGTGCTCTCCCGAGGACGACAAAAAGCACACTGACAATTGCAGCGCTATAGCACTGCGTCTCAATTTACGTAACTAAAACTTGCAGCGCGATGGCGCTGGGCCGCACTCTAACGTTTAATATATAAATATCAACATGTTTCGGAAGCGAAGCTTCTCTCATCAAGATACACAGTATGAGGGAAGCTTAGCTTCCTAAACATATTGATATTTATATATTCAATAGTGGTTTATACAAAACATTTATTATTCATTTTCTAAAAATAACACCACAAAGTAATTTTACATCTATTGAAGAAGTGAAAATTATAAATATTATGGTTACTTCTCGTCTCAGGGTGGGAGGTATTCTGAGTAGCGCCCTGGTAAGAGACCACCTTTCTGAATGGAAACATCGATTGAAATAGTTTTGGCTATGTTAAGCGACCAGATATGAATAGCCAGGTATTCTCAAACTTACCTTTATCCATTTATTCCCATGCTACAGCCTCCCAACCACTCATGATTTTCCAAATGGGAACGCCATAGTTCTACTGACTCCATGCAGTAATTATAAAATAAATCTTCTAAATTTTTGTCGCATTATTATACAATACAGCCAAAATACCCATGAAAGCATGTGTTCACAGCCTTTAATCCGGTAGGTATGAGCATTGGTGAGGCCATTGCGTTATGGTTTCCTAAAAAGATTACTTACATAAACAGGCGCGCGTGACAGATGTGTGAGCGCAATGTCGAGGAAGGTCTCTTCAATTCTTTCGCAAGCAAGAGAGAATTTCTCCGGCCGTTGTGTGCAACCAGCCGGCCTTATTATTTTTTCGGGGGAAATTTCAGTAATATTACTTTTGTCAGGACTCCGAGTTGTGTCGAATAGCTCCGCAAACTGTCACCGTTCTACGTGATGCAAGTCCCGACCGCCGGATATTTCATACCGTATTTGCATAGCCTATTTAATTTATTATTGACATCTCAGAGAAAAAAGGAACTGCTCTCGGATTGCATGGATGTGATGCAAATCCCGACCGCCGGATATTCATACCGTATTTGCATCACCTATTTAATTTATTATTGACATCTCAGAGTAACGAACTGCTGTCGGATTGCATGAATGTGATGCAAGTCCCGACCGCCGGATATTTCATACCGTATTTACATAGCCTATTTAATTTATTATTGACATCTCAGAGTAACGAAATGCTGTCGGATTGCATGGGTGTGATGCAAGTCCCGACCGCCGGATATTTCATACCGTATTTGCATAGCCTATTTAATTTATTATTGACATCTCAGAGTAACGAACTGCTGTCGGATTGCATGGGTGTGATGCAAGTCCCGACCGCCGGATATTTCATACCGTATTTGCATAGCCTATTTAATTTATTATTGATATCTCAGAGTAACGAACTGCTGTTGGATTGCATGGATGTGATGCAAGTCCCGACCTCCGGATATTTCATACCGTATTTGCATAGCCTATTTAATTTATTATTGACATCTCAGAGAAGCGAACTGCTCTCGGATTGCATGGATGTGATGCAAATCCCGACCGCCGGATATTTCATACCGTATTTGCATCGCCTATTTAATTTATTATTGACATCTCAGAGTAACGAACTGCTGTCGGATTGCATGGGTGTGATGCAAGTCCCAACCTCCGGATATTTCATACCGTATTTGCATAGCCTATTTAATTTATTATTGACATCTCAGAGAAACGAACTGCTCTCGGATTGCATGGATGTGATGCAAGTCCCGACCGCCGGATATTTCGTACCGTATTTGCATAGCCTATTTAATTTATTATTGACATCTCAGAGAAAAAAGGAACTGCTCTCGGATTGCATGGATGTGATGCAAATCCCGACCGCCGGATATTCATACCGTATTTGCATCGCCTATTTAATTTATTATTGACATCTCAGAGTAACGAACTGCTGTCGGATTGCATGAATGTGATGCAAGTCCCGACCGCCGGATATTTCATACCGTATTTATAGCCTATTTAATTTATTATTGATATCTCAGGTAACGAACTGCTGTTGGATTGCATGGATGTGATGCAAGTCCCAACCTCGGATATTTCATGCCGTCTTGCGCCTATTTAATTTGTTGCATCTCAAAGAAACGAACTGCTCTCGATTGCATGGATGTGATGCAAATCCCGACCGCCGTTTCATACCGTATTTGCATAGCCCATTAATTTGTATTGACATCTCAGAGAAACGAACTGCTGTCGGATTGCATGGATGTGATGCAAGTCCCGACCGCCGGATATTTCATACCGTATTTGCATAGCCTATTTAATTTATTATTGACATCTCAGAGTAACGAACTGCTGTCGGATAGCATGGGTGTGATGCAAGTCCCGACCGCCGGATATTTCATACCGTATTTGCATACCCTATTTAATTTATTATTGACATCTCAGACTAACGAACTGCTGTCGGATTGCATGGATGTGATGCAAGTCCCGACCGCGGGATATTTCATACCCTATTTGCATAGCCTATTTCATTTATTATTGATATCTCAGAGTAACGAACTGCTGTCGGATTGCATGGCATGGATGTGACGCAATCCCCCGCAGAGCGGCGCTAGCTTTAGTTTAGAATTAAGGGTTAGTGAAATACGTGATCGGCTCCTTGGTTTTTTACCAGTGCTGTTTGTTATTTGTAGGTAAAAGGTTGTGATCATCATTTCGCCACGTTGTTATCTGTTAATACGGTATTGAAACAAGGAGGTAGTATTGTAATACTACTACAACTTTTATGCAACTTCTCTTTCTTGGAGAATCGTTTTAAATACATTGTTTTTTATTTATTTACGAGTACATGGACTGAATTTTCTTCGCGAACTTGATGCTATATGCGATGTACGTATACCTAGTTTATTTTCGATTGTGCTAATCCCGATTTCCCATTTGAGATTCCCGGGGTGAAGATAATTACAATAATCGGAATTCCCTCATAACCAATGTATCGTTTTCACCATTTTTTTAAGACTATTATTATAAATTGTGTATTTTTATGTTTGTAGATGGATTGTAGTAGTTTCACTTTGTTTAGGTTATTAACATAGTTTAGAATGTTAATTTTAGTTTTTAAAGGTATCAATGTGCAAAAAGCGTCACCTTTACAGAACTGTATTTAAATGACGATTCCTGGAAGGCGTCAAAACCTCGCTACCTACCGCCCCCGCGTTTATAAATCTGAAATAATGGAGGTGACGACAGAGCGTGAACGCGTAAAGCTTTAACGAGTGCGACGCGACGCGGCTAGGCATCATGACGACACGGCGAGTAACTGTAGCTGTAGAGTCGCGCGGCGTCATTATCACCACCATCACCGCCGCCGTCGGGTCGGTGACGTCGCCCCACGAAATGGAGTGAAATTTCGGTTTCATCTGCTCGGCGGGGTTACGTAACGGAGCGGCGCGGCGACCTTGGGTTTGGTGAACCCGCTGGGACCACGTGGACACTCATGGGCTCACTTGATCATGTGACGGGTGCACTAAACTGGTTTGGGCCTGGCCCTGGCCACTCCTAATCTCATGGCTTTAGCGGTACCTACACACAGTAATCACTACGCTTCGTGAATCTAACTGCAATGCTGCTGCCATGTACCATGTGCCGTTCTTTTTACTATTCACTCGATAGGTAGATAGACCTGCCCACTACCGACTTAAGATTTGAAGTATGTTTCAGCGTTTAAGTTAACGCCTACAGTTTTGTAATACATTGTAAGTAGTAGCAGCTGCCTACCTGCATGATCTCTGTACATCTGTGGAGGATCTATTAATAGATCATAATCATTGTAAAGTTGTCTATTATGTAAGATCTCACGGTAAAATTCACGTACATATTTTAATTATAATATCAGTTGCACTGCAATATTATACTTTTATCGTGTAGGTTTACCGACCTTGACAGTTTCATTCCTTCCATCGATGTAAAGATCTTAATCTTAAAGGTACTTGATATTGTTATTTATTTCTTATTATTTATACGAGTACATTTGAAGGGTGATACCCACCAAGTAGTGTACGTGTTGTATGACATTTATTAACATTATTGTACATCTAGTCTTACATCCCGTGATAAATGCTGATAACTTTAATGTTAACCATCTGCATACTCGTATCTTTTCACAATTATTTCGCGAGAAATAAACTTACTTGATGGCATGCTAGGATTGATGAGTCTTCATTTAGATTTGGCTAAGTAATAAATACTTTGCAGTGTGTTCCTACTTAATCAATCCGATCGGTTCGAATAGTTATAATAATTCCATCCTAAAATTCACGTCAGAAGGGCCCTGAGCTATAAACAGTTTCTGATTGAAGATCTCCGTGATGGATGAGATAAGCAATAATAATATTAACAATTTGTCTCGTCTTCAAACCACCGCTCGTACCAAGTGCCTAGTACACCTATTACCTACGAACCTCTATCCTAAGAATGAATCACGGTATTTCTTATATCAATCGCATCACCGAAATAAATGCTTTAACAATTTGCTTTTTAGTTGTCTCGAGACGTGATATTTATAACCTTACGTCAGGTCTTGTTTACGAACATTTCTTTGTATATCAATTTTTTATAGTCCAGTCATCAAGCTATAAACAATTGATTCTTCTGAAAGAAGATAGGTATATACAGGCAAAAACATTTTAAAGAGTGCACGTTTGAATGTATTTGTGCACGCCGATAGTGGTTCTAAATAGTATGGACAACCGGCCGTACTTCCTCCTTGTGCCCGCACTAGTCCCACTATGCAGTATACCACCACAAAAGCATGAATCCCTTTACAATGATTCTACTGTACCACTTTAAAAAAAATCTTTTTACATTATCATCCCACTGGGTCAACAAACAATGTGTTTTCTTGTGGCCGACAACTGTTGTGTTTTAACAACTAACATTCGCGAATAACAATGCGATTTCTTTAGCTTCTTTAATAAATGCATAGAAAGTGAATAATTGCGTGATATTATCATTGAGTAAGATATGTTACTATTACCGTATCGTCGTACCTCGCAAGTACGGATAATGTAGGTTCTTAGAATATGCACTCCTATTATATCAGCAGAATAAGCAATAAACCTTCCTTTGATGATTGTCGATGACAAGCTCATACGAGTATATTGTCTGGATTTAGAATTTTTACTTCAAGGAACATGACTGGGATTAATCTCAGTTTTATTTGCCCCATAACTACTCTTAGATATTTTTTCAATGTCCTGACTAGTATTCTAGTTCCATTTATTTTTGTTGATCCAATTTGAATACTTTAATTACAGTATAACCCCTATTTTACGTTTTTTAAGAGACTGAAAAAAACGTAATTGGAGGGAAAATGTAATTGAAAAAAAAACATTTAAATTTTATGTATCTGAAAAAATAACGTTTTATTAAAAAACAACATTCAATTTAAATTTTTATTGAAATTTAATTTAATTTTTTATTTTAAAAAATCATGTATGTTAGTTTGTTGCATTTTTGTTTTTTTTTTGTTATGTAATTCTCTTTCAAGACTATATAAACATTTAAAAGTGTCATCTTGAATGTCACCAATGCTTGTAAAGTAGGTTTTTAAACCCTCGATGAACCTCATTGCTTCTTATTTTGTTGGAATATCAACCTCATACAGTTAGGAGGAAAAAATGTCAACTGAATGTTCCTCAAAGTCAAGTTTGTGCGGTGAGCTGGGCACCTATCGAGGAATAGCAATATTTTTCGATGTTTTACTCCCATCAAATCGTATGATACAGTAAGCTGCTTTTCAAATAAGATTGATGTCATGCAGATTTTTTTATTGGCTGCATATTTTGTCAGCAATGTCCTGACATTTTTGAAGCAACGGGGTTTTGCAGACTTCCCAATCACTAACGGGGGAAGCTTCTCACTGCCATCTGAATTTGTAATCAAGAGAACAGTGAGACGAACATTGCTTAATTTTCCTCCATGACAGGCTTCACCCTTGAAGCTGAAAGTCTTACAAGGTAGTACGTTGAATAACAGCCCAGTCTCATCGGCATTGAAAATATCTCTGGGAGCGTAGTCTGCAATTAATGTAGGCACATCTGTCTGCTTCCAATTTTCAGCAATGTCCAAATCAACACTTTGCGATTCTCCACAAATTGATCTGTAGACCACATTGTGCCTCTTCTTAAAACGATCTATCCATCCATTTGATGCAGTAAATCCTTCTATATTTAGTCGATTCGCGATGCGCAGTACCTTTTCACGAATGATTGTACCGCCGACGGGAATATTACTGCCCCGCGCACTGACGAACCATTCTTTTAAAATCTCCTCCATTTATTCGTACTTCGACGCTTTGATGTACATACGTTTTTTCGACCCGGGTCCACATTGAACAACGCTTTTTTAATTGATTCACGGTTTTTGATGATTGTGGCCAAAGTAGTCATGGGTATTCCTAAATTTCGGGCTAGCAAAACGCGTGACCCAACGTGTTTATTCACTTTTTCGAGAATGTTTCTTTTCTCCTGCACTGACAAAGATTTCCTTTGGTTAGACATTATGTGTTTGAAAGAATGAGGATGTAAAAATGAATAATAATCGAACCGAAAGCAATATGAAATATGTCGCTCGCCGACCAATCACCGTGCGTCGTCCTAAAGATACGGAGTCCGCCCACCAATTACCGTACGCCGTTCTAAAGACACGGAGTTTTCCCTCCAATCACCTTACACCCATTCGAATGTCACGACTAAATCATTATAAAGCGCGCGTAACTCGCATATTTTGAATATTTCGGACGTAAATCTCGGGAAAGAAAAACGTAAATGCGAGTATTAAATGTACTGAAATACCTCGGGACTGAAAAAAATACACGCAATTGCCGGGAAAACGTGAATTCCGGGCACGTAAATATGGGGTTATACTGTATTTTTCCACACACGGGACACCAGTTTTAAAGTAACGTGTTTATTTTAATGCAAAATCACTCTTTGTTTCAATTACTTTTCTTAATTATAATCGGTTGATAGGCAATGGCCGTAATGAAGCCGTCACGCATTCTGTTAATTAGTGAAATAACTCGCCTCTCTACGGTTATGTAAATATTCCACTCTCATTAACGGACTGTTGCCTGCTACCGTCCTTGGAATATTATAATGTTGATCTTGGCTTATTATCAATACTCGCTGCAATATTCAGTTTGCTAACGTTTGTGGTGTGGTTATAATTTGCCTGTGATGTTTATTGTGAAAAATTTGTTTGTTTTATGCCATAACATCATCACATGTTCAAATACAATCAGCGGAATGGCATTCGCTTAATACCAAAGTATTAAAGTGTCATTACTATGAATCATGCGAGCTATGTTATGTCACATCACCATCTTCGCAATCGTGATGAAAACCCGGACTTGAAACTCATTTACTTTGAAGCTATTAAGTATCGTGAGGATTTATATGCTCTGTAGAAACCTCGTAGTAACACAACGTTTAAAGTCTTTTATAGATTGACATCGCAGGTGTTTTATTCGTGCAGAAGACAGATTGTGGGTAGAAGACGACACTCGGTTAGGGATTGCAAATCCGGAGATTTCAATGACCGATAATAATACAATTCTTAAGTTTTATATTTCTGGCTAAATAATTACCACGCTATTTTGTACAAAATCTTGTATCTGTGCATGATGTGAAGATTATTTGGTTATTGAGTTAAAAACCTTAATACTATATTACAAATTTACTTATACATATCTCAGAAGTGTTCATCATACCTGAGGTATTGCATGCGTATTAATTAGTCTGTTGGAAGTGTTCATTTCATCTAACATTGCTTTGCAAATACCTTTATTTTTAAATTTTCCTATCCAGGTAATCCAGATTTCTTATTTGACATTCCGGATTCTGATTTCACTGTGAATAATCCGACAATCTGGATTTTTCGATATTTGGATTGTAATCCCTACACTCAATCGTTTATCGAGATTTATACAATTTTCTAAAAGAGTGTACTGTACATAGTACATATTTATATTATAATTAATATTAATGTGAATAAAAAATGTCCAGCCTCAGGTTGTCGGGATTTTAATGACTTTTAATAAGTCGATAGCTAACATTTTATTTTAATACTTTGTAGTTCAGTTTTTTTTTAAACCGCTTTCTTGCCCATGTCTTGTATTTTTGCATTCAATCAAGACAAATTATTATTCAATACTGGTTATTCATTTTTTCTACCCTTTAATGGTCACATTCCTCCAAGTCACCACAGCAAGTCGACGAGTTTTATTAGTTGTATTATTCTACGGGAATGAGCGTGGGCAATGGTTTTCCCCGTAATATCCTAGCTGTAGAATGATGTGTATTAACTAGTGGCTGTTCGCTGTACGCTGTACGCGCTGTACGTGGTGCCGAATCCGGGTCTCCTAGAAACAATGCCGCTCCACTCAATATGCACAATGCCGTGGCCTCAGTTGTTCAGTGCTGAGTGCGGACGCAGAGTATGGCGGATCCCCTTGTAGGAATTACCGGCTGTGAAGCTGATTTATTATAGCTCGTGCGGCTCACATCAGGATCTGGTCTACTCCTTTGTCTCGCTCGTTCCAGAGTTGTGGGCTCTTTACTCTATTAATATAACTCTCTTTATCTACCCGGACCATTAAATTCAGTAAAAACATAAACCCGTATGTTGAAACAGGTGGATGAATAATTCATATCTCTGCGGCTTTGTAAAGGTACGCATTACTTGGTTGATTTTTTGTAAATCTGGTTCAAAATACCGTCAAATCGAATCAATCACTATCGGCCGACGTAATGTTTGGTTCGATCCATTTTAGGTGCCATTGATCGCCGTGGCGGGGCCATTGACTTCTTGTGGAGTACCTATTTCATTTTTTCAAACAGCTATCTAGATCCAATTATTATTATTTTGGTGTGTTGGGTGGCTCCCGTGTGTAGTTAATAATAATATTTGTTAATTGATAAACTAAAGTTTTTAAGACAAGATTTTTGTGCATAGCGCAAAGGGTAACAATTATTTTTATAAACAATAATTATTAGCCTGAAACACTCATCCAAATTGAAAAAACCTTCCGAGAAAAGATAAATGTCGCCGACAGGACTCCTCTATTGAGGGATTTTGCCGTTACAAGCCATTCTCATACTAATAAAGTTGGTTGTTTACAGGTGAAATATAATAAAAACAGTAATTATTGAATGAAACACTAGTATATATTGATTAACTTGGCGGGTTTGCGATAAGCCGACGTAGCTCAGCGGTAGAGCATCTGATCGGCAATCAGAAGGGTGCAGGTTCGAGTCCTGTCGGCGACATTTATCTTTTCTCGGAAGGTTTTTTCAATTTGGGTGAGTGTTTCAGGCTAATAATTATTGTTTATAAAAATAATAATATTTGTACCCGCGTTATATTATTGTCTACGTACATTTTTATACAGCATCACGCTCATTGGTGAAATGCATTGTACATCACAATATAAATACCGCAGCACCCTAAAGGAGTTATTTTAATCTTATTTAGTTAAATTCTTATTTTTTTATTTATTTATTTTATTTTTTGTTTTATGTGTGATGTATCACCTTATACTACTGTCTTATAATTATTTAACTTTTTTTATTTTTTAAACTCTTGTACATATTTTGTATATTTTTTTATAACTATTGCATGCATATTTTATATGGAATGTGTGGGACTGCATTAACCTCCCCACATACCGGAATAAACATTTATTATTATTATTATAATTATATAGTTTTGTATTATTGATCGATGAGATGGTAGATGTAATCCGTTATAATAGATTATCTACAGTTAGTAATAAGTTGAAACCTTGGAAAAATATGTTTACAGCGCCCTTGAGGTGATTTTTCCCAACACTGCGCTGTGCAAATCATCCTAATAATGTTATCATTACCGTTGGTATGTACGTTTACTTTGATTGTTCGAAAGAGCCCTTAATTATGATTAATGTCTATCTAACACATGGCAGTATTTTACTTGAGGTATTGTTATGTACGAGGTGTGTTGAAAAGAAAAGGTGAATTATGAATTTTCGCGGGCTTTGAACGATTATCGATTTTTTTTTTGTTATGTTGGTACACATATGTTTATCATATGTTAGCATTATCAGCCATTTTTGATTAGTGGTTTGTTTTTGACAACTGGAAAGGTTAGTCACGTTTTTGTGTATTCTTCGATTTTTTACTTTTGAAAAAAGTGGATCAAAGAATATGTATTAAAATTTGCCTTAAAAATGGAATAAATTGCTCCAACGCACTTGAAATCTTGACTGTGGCATTCGGCGAGTCTACTTTGTCTCAAAAAAGTGTTTATAGTGGTACAAGCGCTTTACAGAAGGCCGAGAAGGTGTTAATGACAATGAGCGTCCTGGAGTTGCAACCAGGTCAACAAACGAAGAAAACATCGAAACAGTGAAGAAAATCGTTTTGGAAAATCGTCGAATCACTATTAGGGAAGTTGCAGAGGATGTTGGCATATCAATCGGCTCATGCCATGCAATTTTCTCGGATGTTTTGGGAATGAAACATGTGGCAGCGAAGTTTGTTCCGAAATTGCTAAATTTTGAGCAAAAGCAACGTCGCATTAGTATCGCTCAGGAGTTGTTGAATGACGTCAACGACGATCCAGATTTGCTCAAAAGGGTCATAACTGGTGATGAAACGTGTGTATATGGTTATGACGTCGAAACCAAGGCCCAATCACCCCAACGGAAGCGGCCAGAAGAACCAAGACCGAAATAAGCACGCCAAGTTCGATCAAATGTGAAGGTTTTGCTCCTTGTTTTCTTCGATTACAATGGCGTGAGGTGCATCATGAGTTCTTGCCAATGGAATACTACAAGGAAGTTATGCAACGATTTGCGTAAAGCAATATGGCTCAAACGATCGGAATTGTGGAAAAACAAATCATGGATTTTGCATCACGATAATGCACCAGCTCACATCAATGCTTGTTCGTGATTATTTGGCCAAAAACAACACCGTAATCATGCCTCAACCACCGTATTCACCAGATTTGGCTCCCTGCGACTTTTTCCTATTCCCGAAACTGTAGAGACCAATTAAAGGAAAGCGTTTTGCTACAATTGATGAGATAAAGTCAGAATCGAAGAACGAGCTGATGGCCATACCGAAAAGCGCATTCCAGAAGTGCTTCGAGGATTGGAAGAAGCGCTGGATAAATAAGTGCATTATATCTGAGGGGGATTACTTTGAAGGGGAGAAAATGGATATTGATGAATAAATAAATACTTAATTTTATAATTTTTCCAACGAACTAGCATTAATTAAAAAAATAGCGATAAATAATGCATATGAGTCCGATTTAATTGATACAATTTTAAGTAAAAAACAAAAACAAATAGCCACTAAAAACTTCTTATTCGCTAATCCACAAAAAATTAACACTATTAACAATCTTAGTTACCAATGGCGGCGTATTTTATTCATTAATCATTTTTCTTCCTGCAGTGTAAAAAATCTTCCTTCTGAATTAAGACCTGCATTTTATACAAATTATAATTTAGGTAAATTTTTAATCAACTCAAAAGATAAAGACGACAAGCTTAGTCAGTCGGGAATATATAAATTAGATTGTAATGATTGTTCAGCATTCTATATTGGCAAAACAACACGCAATGTCAATATTAGAATTAAAGAACATCTTAGATGCCTAAATAATAACGGTTTTTCAGAATTCGCCAATCACCTTATTGATAAAGATCATACCTTCATCAAAGCACCGGTGCTAATATTCTTCATAAAAATGGTCATGGAAACAGATTAAATAATTTAGAATCACTAGAAATAAAGAAAGCTGTTAAAACCAAAAATAAAATTCTTAATAATCAACTAAATGTGTCCAATAGCCCAATATTAGGTATATTCCCTATAATCTCGTAAAATTTCCCATCCCATAATCACCTGTTCAGTTATTCCTTGGTATTCCATTATGTACACTTCTGTCTCTTTCGCTCGGTTATTATGTCAGATTTCTATTTCATGCTATCTCATATTTTCTTTGTTCTATGTTATGTTCTGTCTTATTCTATTTTGTATATATAAACACACACTATGTATTTTTGATCAGTTTAATTTTTGTACCCTGAAGATGCTTATGTTAAGCGAAACCGGTCGGTCGTAATAAAATTAAATAAAATTCTCGTGGTTATAAACAAAGTTATTGTTTTATTTTCATTAAATAAATACTTTTCGAAAAAATTCAAAATTCACCTTTTCTTTTGAACACACCTCGTAAGTACCGTAACCTTGAAATTTGTCACCATTTGTCGTTTCCTTATATTATTGTGTAATTTAGTCGACGCAAGTGAATCACGGAAAAGTTTTTTTTTCTTTGCTCAATACGTCTGGCGACTAAAGCTTAGCCATACAGATAACATACCTACCGGTTGCGAAGTCGGTCAATTCGCTTGTATGTTTTGACAACTTTAGAATATTCTATTAGGTGTGTTTAAATATAACCCTTTGTTAAATTGGTAGATTTGTGTGTGTACGACTCGTTTTACAAAAGTTTTTTTTGTTAAAGTTCGGTTACAATGTTCATTTTTCAAGTTACGCGATTATAGTGACACGTTTTTTTTTGGTATCGGGTCAATGTTATTTTAATCTTCATAAACAGAAATATTTAAGTTTGTCACATTTTGTTCAAAGTAAAAACAACTATCCATAAAATTATCTCAAACAATGAAGTATGTGGGGTTCTGCTTGTGCTCTAGCGTTGAAATCTCCGTAATGCCTTTTTTTCACGTAATATTTTAACTTGCACGAATGTATTTTCTAGTAGGTAGTAAGAATGCGGTTTCGGGTACCTACACCTAGATAGTAGCCACGTTATGGTATTTACAAAAAAAAACTGTTTCTAACTCTATTACTGAAATGTTGTCAGAAAAGTTATCCTCAATGAATTAATTATTTTATTTTTGGCCGTATGAAAAAACGCACCACGAATTAATTATTTTATTTCAGGTGGTGTAAAAACACGCACAATAGATAATTAAATAGAGCTAAATTCCCGGTAGATTATCTTTGATTTAACACTTTATTATTTATACCCGGTAGTATGCAAGTCGCCCACCATAACGGATAATGTATTCACCGCATTTATTAGACTTTTCAGTGTTTGTATTACTTATGCATAATCTACTCTAAATATTAAACCATCAGAATGAATATTGCATATTGGTTTACCTGCAGATCAAGGCTCTGTTTACGTGATTGGAAAATGTTTTTTTACACAATAAAAATAAATAAATAATATAATACCATGCAAGAGTCTCAGCTGCTCCCGACTGTCTGGAGCCAGTGAGACTATGGCATCCCCAATTGGGGTATGTTGTGAGGCTGAAGGTATTGAGGAGGGGAAGAGGAATGTGGGGAAGTACGTGGCTATTCAGATCTGGTCACCAAACACGGCTAAAGACATTTCAACCAACGTTTCGATTCTGAATGGTGGTCTTTCATCAGGGCGATACAGACAGTATCTACCACTCTGGAAATTAGATAATTTTAATGTTTTAAAGAATGCACGTGAGAGATTGAAATTAAAAATCTATACGTTTCTTGAAACCTCTTTAGCTATCTTTATTGATTAGCTCTGATTAGTGATGTAGGTACTTCCCAAACTTCTTCTTTCCCTTATTCTTCCTCGGCTTTTTCAGTCTCAATAGTTTCATACACCCACACAGGAAAATCAATACTTCAAGCTGTTCTTCTCCATGAACCGTCTGGCGTCCAGCTTTGGATGCAGGTCTCCCTCAAATTTTTCCAATTTCGCCGGTTCTTGGCGGGTGTTACCCATCGGAAGCCGATTACCTATCATTACTCGTACCTACTATAAATTCACTTTACTTATATCTCCTAATCGATATCTCTATGCACTGCTCTTTGCGTATTATATTGCGGAAAAGTTACCATTCTTCTCACACTTTAATGGTAGTTTTATTTCCTTTATGGTGCGTTCCCTCAAACCAGCGGGCGGCTACTCGTGAACATTGGAAGTCATCCACGATAGTGCGGATCATACCAGAGCAGCACGCGAGACAGTCGTTACCGTTGCACAATGATTGTCTACCGAACAATGAGTTACATCACAACTGACTAGTGACTGTTTGCCGTTCGCTGTGGACTTGTGTCGGCGGATATTAGGATATTATAATCTCTTGCTGTGCAAGACGAACTGAACTGTATTGTGTTTATATACTGTGATATCATTTACTCCACCGTTCCACCGCTTTATTCACATTTTAAACACTCCTGCAAGGCCACGGGTAAATGGTAAATAATAGATCCAACCCGAGTTTGACTGCAAGCACTTGTAAAAAAATACTACCGATAGATTATCAGGTTTTGTACGTTTACTTAACTTCTTGGTATTTATGTTGTTTTACCAATATTATTTACGTTTGTCTCTAATATCATATTCGTATTGGGTGTCTCTTTTTCTAGCCAATGACAGCCTTAAACAGTGCAGCCAATCGTCCCCTTGTTATTGGTAGAATAACACACCGGTAGCAGTGGCGTGCATTGCTCTATGGCCAATAGTAGGCTGCAGTCTTATCGACTGTAATTGAATTGCGTTATGTTTGTCCAAACGTTAACGATACTTTTTTTTTTCTTTTGAGATCATTTTTTGTGAATTACACATTTTTTTTAATGGCAAATGTTTAAATAATTATTCCGTGTAATATTAAAATGTATAGTTTTATGCTTGCTTAATTTTTATGCAATATTTTTGCATTTTTATGGTTATTTCGTGACAGATTTTTGGTTTTACACATAGCCAAGCCACCTTAGGTAATTTATTATAGACCTATAAATACGAATCAAATTGAACTTAGTATCTACCTTCTTCGCATATCTCAAGGAAACCATGCTCCGCAATGGCCTATAGCCAATGAGCTCCCCACAGTCGCAGATTTTTTGTCTCTTTGTTAATATTCACATTATTTTGTTTGTTCCAAGTTTCCTTTCTTGCAAATTTTAATTTCCTGATTACAAACCTTCTCCAGAATGATTTTTTTTCAGTGCAGGCTTACCTCTCTTGTTGTACTGTTTGACAAGTGTGTAGGACTTTACTAAAAAGGTTTTAACTGTCTTAGGAAACATATTGTTTCAAATACCTATACATATTAGGCGTTAATATGCAGGTTAAAAGTGTATTAATTTAATTTAATTTGAGAAAAGTTGCACTGTTTATAACAGAATATTCCTAAAAAAACTCCCTTCGGGGTTAGAAAAAACTAGCTAAAAAGCATCCAACTACTCGTATATAGACTCATATGCATGCTCGTTGCCCGTAGATTTTTAGGCCACGAGCCTCAAGCCCGCAGAGAGTCGGGGATCCTCGGAGCACCGTGACCCGGTTTCCACAGCGGAGACGTGGGGCTGCGAAGTCTTTACATGCGCTCGCCATTAGTCAATCGATTTACACGAGCGGTCAACGGCGAGCTTACAGCGTTTGACATGTCACGGCTTCCATTCGCGATACGCATTAATACGGAAATGCATCGCGGCGTCCGGCGATCATAATCTGCGTCTGAAACACGAGCACCAAGGCGTCTAACGTAGGTACATACATTCATGCATACATAACGCACTTTTATTGTTTGACTTTTACCAGTAGCCGTAGTGAGTGGCGACCACCTCGTTAATTTGGGCAAGATACTTGAGGGTATGCCCATGCCCATGGACCGAAGGGGCCCGTGTAGATGTTGGATGTTCTGATGCACAAACAATAACTATTTGATGCCAAAGAAATCCTAATTTTTGTTTTCATGGCATTGTCTTTCCTTTAAGTTTTTCCAAACAAATCAGTTGTCAGACGAATGATAGATTAAATGAATGTGATTTTATTTGTTTGGGATCTGTTTACATGCTTGCCTCGGGGTACTTTATTTTATAGCCACTGACTTTGACAATGATTTGCTGACCTATTTGTAGGTTACGAAACGCGCAATTTCGTAATGTATTTCGGTGGTGCAATTTGCCTGCTGATGAATACTGACCACAATGCACCTTTATTGTCCGTTACGGTTTATATCATAGTTCTTGTCTGCCATGTCTGTAACGGGTATGTAACCTGTGATTTTATCATTGATACATTTAAAAGCCTCTTAATGTTAATTTTATAAGTTAATTTGGTGCCAATTACGCCCACTGGGTAACCCCCTTTCCTCACGCAAGGCTGCGTGAGAACTGACTAAACTCGTTTTCTTCGTAACCTATTCTTAAGAATTAGTACCTACTATTACATTATATTATTTACGTAATACGATATTTTCGAAATGTCCTCACCTTGAGACATCTTAGGCATTTCTTAACGCTTTATTTGCTCTTCTTATAGCCAGTTCGTGTTTTGCATGTCTATTTAAAATATGTTTATCTTTATTCTGCTTGATATCGAACATCATTTATTTAGACGCATTATTTTCAACACATCGTACATAAATAATAATAATTGATGTTATCAAAGGTTCATACGTGTATTTAAAATCGTAAACTTGTAATGTAATAGCGAACACTGTTTTTTTAGTTTCTCTACCGGACAGGTAGGACGCACTCTTTGTATATGAGTACACCCACAAGCAAGTAATGCAATAATGTAGGTATTCAACCGAGGTGTACCTATCAGCAACAGTATGCAAGATACTAGTAAGGGAGAAAATAACAAGTGGGCAGGTGGAGGGCCTTGAGGGACGCCTGCAACCTGCAGCCTGCAGCCTGCAGCCTCACCGGCTCTGGCAGTCTGGCTCATCTTACATGCACACTTAACGAAGGTTTATTGCGTAGATTCGCCTTTACACGAATCGCTGTACTAAACAATAAAGATCAACGCTGGGAAAAGCGAAGTAAGCGAAGAAGCGATCAAAACCTTTTCATTAGTGTGCTATAACCATTATAACAAAGAAACATTTGTGCACATTTACTTTGAGAGTGATGCGTCAAATGGTGTAATGCTTGGAGTTATGTCACTCGCAGATCTATCGAGTCATTAGTCGGCAGGCTGAGTTGGTTGGGTCGGCCGGTCGGGTTTGGTTAGCTCGCGGCACGCAGTCTCGCTTAGCGTCTGATCTACGCACGGGTCTCACGATCATAATGTACCGTGGACCTGAATTAAGTTAGCTCGAAGGCCGCCGCTGCACAGACCCACCATTAATGCGCTTCGATGTAATCATGATGCAAAGGACAAGAGCACTTACTGCCACTAGCTCTGCTGTGTAGTTATGTGCAAGGTCGGATATGATTTCAACAGTTTAGCATTTCAAAGCAACCAACCACTAAAACCCGTCAATTTAATTTAATTAGGGCCGAAGTATGCTGATTTTATTGATTTTTGGCACAAAGGAGCGATGTATATTTCAGCCGAAGTTATATAATTTCCTCTGATGAAACGGCATCGCAATTTCGGTATTGGCATTTTCAAATTATCGTAATATCTTTCGAGGTCCCTTAATTGACTACGTCAGATTAATCTATAGTTTTTAACTACCCACTAGCAACTAGCATAGGTACTTATAAACACACATTAGCATTGTTGATAAGAAAAATAGCTTGGTCTTACTTAATATTGTAACGAAATGGTGGTAGGTAGGTACATCATTTTACAATATTTTCTTTCGTTTTTAATGTTTTAAGAGTTGACGGGAGGTTTGAGATTGCTCGGAAATAAGTATTTAACCGATGAGCATAATTTGAGGATTTTAAACGTGACAGAAATGGTGAACCTGGTATATTTTTTTATTAATTTAATTGGCTTGTTTTCTCCAATGGCATATTTCACACAGGCAGAGATTATATTATTTATAAAAGTGTAAAGACGCAAATTAAATTCAAATACTGATATAAACGGATATAGGATTGTGTCAAGGAAAACGATTCATCACGTCCTAATGAGGTGTCATTGATTGTATTCTTAACTAGACAATAATAAGTAACACTTCACACCTCTGACGTCTTCGTATCTAACTTGTCGTTTTTAATCTTCGGGAAATTAAACTGTCACTATGCATTTTCTGTATTCAACAAAGTATTATGCTCTCTTTTTAAAGATTAGTCGTACCCAAAGTGTAGAGTGAAAGCATACTCGTAGAGTATTACATGTCACGTTCTTAAAGTAATCTAATCTTTTGGAAGAATCCACAATAACGTACCATGACAAGTTGTTAGAATCAAAATTGGTTACGCGAAATCTCTTCGTGGTAAAACCCTATTGCCGTCGATGGTTGCGTGGGTGGTATTTAGTTGATTGATCATTGTTTCAATCGATTGAACAAATATACGATGCAAGCTAAAGAATATTTATTATGATCTCACCATTCTCGACGCGAAAAAATATGTACCTGTTACGTGTTCATCACGTGATGCGCTTTCTCTTTAATTTGTCTGCGTGAAGGTCACCTAGTGAAAATAATTCGGTATTTTGGAAAACGTTTTGACAAATGATACCTATCACAAACAAGTTGCCTCGTCTTCTCTATTGATGTAGTTATTAGGTACATATTGACAGTCAGAAGAGTCAGCACAGTCAGCACTAAAATAAATACTTTGTAGTCTGCTAATGCAAGAAATATTACGGATGATTTATTTGTAAATCCTATACGAGTAGTTAAGTATAAGGATTCGAGTGAATTAGACTGTAAGCTTTTAAGTTATGTTTGAAATGCGTGCTGAAATTTTATGTTATGGTGTTTTATGCCCCTTCACGCTCTCCTTATTCCGTGGGTATTGAACTCTCGCATCATAGAGGAAGGGGGTAATCTCTCGAGGGTGTGGGACAGTCCAGTTTGCTGTCAATGGCCGCGGTCTGCCAAGGTTGTCTCGGCAATTCGCAACTTTCATCCATGCTCCGTGTTACTCTAGGGCACTTCGTAGGAGAGGTTGTCCCTGTCGCGTATATTGTTACTATAAAGGGCACCGGTCCGCGAATCTTTCGTACTCCTTCGTGTTACTTTATTTTTGTTGTCTATTTGAGCCGAGAGCGCCGAGTGGTTCGTAATCTGTGATCGATTCGATTCGTGAGCAAAAACGCTTTACCATTTCATGCAACCCGATGGGTTCGGGTTTGTTCTGTTTATCTTCTGAATGTAATGGCCTTTCATTGTTTCTATTCTTGGATTGAATTAATTGTGATACCCTATTACCGAAGTCATTCGAATCCACAAGGAAAAGGATAAACATTTATACAGCTCGGATGTTTTATTTACAAAATGGTTTATTGCAATGTACTCAATGAATGTATTATTAAGTAATTATAGTCGAGCAAAATATTTTGTTTTTATTTAAGCTGGTTTTAATTAACGTTTCTCATAAATGCTTTAATACGTAAACTCTGAGTGTATGCTGATGCTTGTATTAAAATTACAGTTTTAATTCGGAATGCAGTCCCCGGTGACGGTGAACTGTTATGCATACGAAATGCACCTTGTGTTGCGTCCGTCAAGTGTGAAGGTATTCCTTGATCCCTCCACCAATCCTTGGTTGAATTATTACCCTATGCACAGAGTAAGCAAGGAAGAGCAGCTCTTGTATTTTTTCTTCGGAAGTTTCCTGAAGCTAATGTTTATTCAGTAACTACGATTTTGCTCAACAAGCTGCATCATTTCCGTGTTCTGTATTTACTTTTACAAATTCGTCCTTATTTAATCTTTAAATTAGTGAATTTTGCTCCTAATTATTGTATTTACCTCATGCTTCAATAAATCATGTATTGTTTTATAAACGGTATATAAATAAGTTAGCAAACATAACAATAAATTGATATTATTAGGTACTTACTCGACTGGAAACTAATGTAAATCATTTCTTTCTGTAGATCTTATGATTCATTGAGCACTTGAACTCAGTAAAAATAATTGAAAACACGTGAAAGTTAGCCTTAACAAAAAAAAATTATATATAAATATAAAAGTTCTTAAAAAAACCATTGTCTTGGTTCCATAATGAATAAGTTGTAGTCACTTTGTGATAATTCCAATTAGTTTTTTTCGCTTTAAATTTTTAGGTTGCTGCAGGTTGTTTTTATTATAATATGATCTATGATGTATAAAAACATGCGGCCATCAGCGGACGTGAGTTTTTTCTAATTTTCCAGAAAAGTTTGCAATTATGTAAGTATTTTTGTAGACGAAAATATTTATTTATAAAAAAAAAACTTAAAAGTTTATTTACAACTTTTTCCGCATTGACAGCAGAGCTGCTCTGCTGTTTGTTGTAAAAAAACGCCTATAAATTTATTTTGGAAAATCGGAAGAAAAGTCACGTTACGCCACTGACAAGACACCTTCCCCGTTTAAATAATTGCGAGAAATGGTAATGTATTATGTAGTTATTCGTGTAATATGAATTCTGTCATGTTTCGTGTTAACAGAGCAACCGTCCATACCGAGTCACAATAACGTTACCTTTATTATGTGCAATAAAATATATTTTACGAATCCCTTGCCAACTATATAAATGTCACCTTAATATCACCGTTTCAGTTACCTAAAGAGTCCTTTCCTGCCTGTAGAAAACACATGCAACATAATTTATTTTACCTGTGGTATGAATTGCAGTTGGGTGGTATAAATTGCCACATGCAATAAACTCACCTCATTACAATGAAAATGTATGGTATGTATGTATATAAAGTTACACGGTGTTCATAAATACATTAATTATTTATCCGCACTGAAGGAAGGTACCATATAACCATAAGTGGGTACGCATCTATCACAATCGAATGTACAAAATTCAGATTGGGAGCACCCATATTTATATGAAATGACAAATTAACGCTGGACGGAAATAGAACGTGAGTTTAAACATCGCAATTAAAGTCTATTGTTACCGCAGAGTTTTATTAAAATCGTGCATTATGCCAAAGAGTGTTATGTTTTGTTAATTTCTCTCTTATGTAGAGACATTCAAATGCATTCACTTTTAAATGTTATTGTAATTTTAGCAGGTAATTTGTAATTGTGGTGATTTTTCACAAAAACGGCGCTACACAAATCATCAAATTATTATTATTATTATTATTAGCAGTATTTTTTATTATTCATTAAGTCAGGTACTGTAAAAACTGCGACCATTCATAAAATTGAATAAGAATAAATATTAAGAATCCAATAAAATATTGTAATATTTTTATTGGGCCAGTCGGTGGCTGAGTTGACAAATGCGTCGGGTTCCCACCCAAGAGTAGCTGGTTCAAGTCCCCCACCATTGCACAAGCAACATCTTCCGTAGTAGGAGATTTCCAAATATTGTCAATTTATTTGTAACCTAAAAATTTGTAACGTAATAACATAATTTTCTTAATAAACAACGCTATCTTGTGTAGTGCATAAAATTAAATATCAAAACATTTTCCCGAGAATTTAAATACGATGCAGTCTGAAAAAAAAAAGATAATTAAGTCGAAAAGTTCTAGTTCCTATTCGTGATAATAATAATATAATGTTATTAGTAGGAAAAATTAATGGTTTGATTTTTGAGAGATGATATTGACCTCCAGGAGAATTAGTATTCGACTGCATCTCGTTACTTAGCGCCTGAATTGAATTGTTTAACATTATTTTGTGCGAGGTCGCGGACCATGCATGCTTTTCATTATATTGTTTACTTGTTGAAAATTCACTTATTAATTCATTCGGGGCAAGTTAGCGTCTTGTTCTATGAACATTTTATGGTCGACGAAAAGCTGAATTTAGATTGAACGCTGGAGATGGAGTCTTCCACTCAGTGAGTATATAAACATCCTCCGTTACATTTTATAAATAGAACATTTAACTATGACGTATTTTTAAAGTGACTTACTTCAATATCGGCCTCATTTCCACTTTCCACATAGGCCGAGGAAGGCGGCGTTGACACTCTCCTCGTTCTTCGATCCATGTTCCGCTCCAGATAGGATGTGTCCACTCTTAAGTCTTGTACCTCTCAAAAATTATGTTTGGTTTAAATTATCTTTTCGCAATGATCAACGTTTCTGTAGCGAAATCGCTGCTCTCAACGACTGTAGAATGTCAACAAACATCGACGAACTTTCTTACTTCACAAGATTTTATATCTTTTTTAGTATGAGATACAAAATTTTAAATTTATTTTAATTAAACTAGTGTTTTTGTACTATGGCGCGACTGCGGGAAACGGGGAAAGCGCGGGACGTGTTCCCGCCTTTTCCTCCAATTCGCCGGCAGTGACAATTCTCTCTCAACCCTTTCCGTTCGAAGCGGCGGAGCTTGGCACGCGGACCTCGCGGCAAGGCGACTAGAGCTGTACTGGCCGCGCCAAGGCGTCCGCTGTACGATATATACCTCCATATAGAGCTGCCATACAACACAACTAACTAATCGACTGTTCGACTGCTCGACTGCTCAGCCAATGACAGCCCACGATGATAATCTTGTCCTCATCTCAAGTCAGGGTAATAACAAAAATATAAAAATTATTTATACTATTTGTTTGTGTCTAATTAATAATGCGTATTTAAATTTTAACATTATTTACCGGTCTATTTTTGGCTAAACCAGTCGGTATACACACTTCCAGGGCTTATTGGCTCCGAATCCAGAGGTCACTAATTCGAATCCTGGCAGGAGAAAATATTATCTTTAGGTATGTAGGTAAATTCGAACATATATTTTAAATAACAATGTTTAGTGACCAGCTCTGAAGCAAGGGTCTTCGTATTTTTTCCGGTTCCTCGTCTCTTTCCCCTCCCCACTTCTAAATTGGGGATGCCATAGTCCTACTGACCCCGGACCTTCGGGATTCTTGTGTGGTATCACGTAAAGAGATCTATTAACTACAGTGGAACGAATGACCTCTCCCACATGTTTCGTCCTAACCCAAGATTCCACATCGTCCCGAAATAACATTCCTTTATAAAATTTTCCTTAATTATTGTTTTTTGAAGCGGATTTCAGATGTTCTTTATGGTTTTGTTTTCAGGATAAATGAATCTCTGAATTGGTTTGTATGTTATTTAATCTAAGATCACCTTCACCTTCACCTTCACCTTCACATTGCAACCTAGTCACTACTTAGTCGTAGTCTAGATATTTATAATATGACGTACCAATGTCAACATTCATATATTACTAGTTCCTATGAGTTTTATTGGTTTCTCTGAATTATCCACCTTTTAGGTAAATTTATCTCCATTTGGAATGCAGGTACCTGTTGACTTACCTTGGTTTTCTACACCTAATGCACTATGACAGCATTTTTCTCACTAAGCTATCATTGAATCTGTTCATCCACTGAATCATCTCTTTGTTAGAAAAAATCAAAAGATTATTTCATTTCCTAATGTAATGATCGGTATTCCAGTGCTAACAGCAGCCGTTGTGTTGTTTTTTGTCTGGTTGTTTGACGTAATTATCGAAACATCAGAACCTTTTTTTCACTGGCGCATTCACATAAAGGAAATACACAAGTTGGGAGATTTTACGATACTGGAGATGGGTATCTTCAAAACTTACTTATCTCTGTATTTTATGCGGTCCAGGTATTTCCTTTTCCCCGACTCGCGCCTTTGGGTTTATCCCATTTTAGTTATCGCCTTTACTCCATTACGTTTTTAAACATTGTCTTTCTTCTTTCTTTTAAACTTGTTTACTTGTCGCATACGAGTTGTTTTGTCAGTGATATTTTCTTCATTTTTGTTGGATGTATTTTTATTTTTGTAAATAATTATGAATCACTTTGTTTTAGCCACTATTTTAATAATAAATGTCAACATGTTTCAGAACTAATGGTTCCTTAATCAGGATACAGAGTGTATTTATATACATATATATATTCTTTTCTTTTTGGGATACCGTTTCTAGATAAAGATGTATTACTTATTATAAGGTAGTGCATAGGTTTCAAAAAGCGGCAATATACGAATTATGTCAACTTTTTATACAAAATTGTATAAAGATAATCTCTTAACACTGAATATCTCAAAAACAAAAGACATACGAGTATATGCTTTTCCATTGTTAGCAGAGGTCAACCGGATTGTAAATTTTCCATTCACATACACAATTGCACCCAGGCTATTCTTTCTGTTCCTGTCAGAACATAGAAAGGGTGGAGTCAATTAAATACATAAGGGATACACATTGACCGCCGTATATGCTGGAGTACTCGGCCAGGGTTCATAAATTTATTTATCTCTTCAAAATATCGACATCTTTCCTTGGTAATAAATAAGCCAATACTGTATACTACGCGCTCTTTGTGAAACCACTATTTCATGTTGCATATTTATCTGTAAATTTATTTATAAATATTTATTCCTACTTTTTTTTTGCTTTTTCTCTATTGTTTTTATATTAGACTGTGATGATATTTTTATTATTTATTAACGTATTTTTTTGTATTTCTACCTTTATTTTTGAATGTTTAACATTATTATGTATAATGTACCGCGTAAATTTTAGCACTCCTTCATTGTTTTTATATTAGGTAAACCGTGATAGGTATAAATATAATTATTATTGTATAATGGTGTAAGGTGTACTACATACATGCTCACAAAATAGCTTATTTTACATTACCACGAAACGAAGTGGACTACTTGGACTACACGGCCCAATCTAGCGTTATCTATTTATCTATACAAAACTAGGCAGGCCATCCTAACACGTTTGTAGGACCAAGATGCTGCATGCATTGAAAAATTATTCGTAGAAATAAATTGACGCTTTTACATTTGCAGCGTAATATGTTTTTATGAACATTTAAAACTCGCTAAACTACTTCTGTATTTTGTCAACAGGTACATATTCACAACATGTACGAGTATATATAATATGATACATTTTTTAAATTTACAAACGGTATAGGTATGTAATAATATATGATGGTGGTAAATTAACTTCTATAGGATTTCATTTTTGATGACAGAAAATATGGGGATTCATTATAATCTATATACCTACTTTCAGCAGGTATAGGCGTACATCAGAGCGTAATAGTATATGTATTTGTATTATTATAGTATTATATAGTATTATTATCATTAAGTGTTATTATTATATTACACTAGTTAAGTAATTGTTTACATATGTAGGTTTGTGTGTGTGTGTTTTATGATAGGATATGTTAAGGTTAAGATAAGTATAATATAAGATAAGATATAATATAAGATAAGTATAATTATATGTTAAGGATAAGATAAGTTATGAGATGTATGTTAAGGTATGAGATGTTAAGTTTATTAAATGATATGGATTATTATATTAAGTTATAAGGTAGATAAGGAATATTATACCATGCCGTAATATGTTAAGTTATAATCTAGATTGTAGTATGTTATGGTAAGCTACAAGTTAGATAAGCTGTGTTTTATTGTGCTATGTTATGTTAAGTTTAGTTATGGGTAGTTAAGTAGTCCGTGGAAGGGAATGGCCGACACAGGTGTCGATGAGGCTTGCTATCCATCACACCGCCAACCCTTCGTTAGCGCGAAGAGGAGGAAGGAACGTGAATAATGTCGAATTGGCACGTGGAATGTCAGAGGAGGGATGGAAAGAAAAATGAATGAATTATGTGATACGATGGGAAGGAAAAGTCTGGATGTACTCTATATAACAGAGAGTATGAAAAAGGCAAGCGGTACGATGCAGCATAATGATACGCTCGTCATCTGGTCTGGGAGACCAGATACAGACAGGGCTTGCCAAGGTGTTGCAGCGTTACTGTCTCCTAGAATGGTGGAATGTATGTTGCAATATGAATGTGTAAGTCCGAGAATAATGTGGATCCGATTCAAAATCGGGTTGACGAGAGTGTTTTTAGTTATATGCTATGCTCCTGTCAACTCTGAAAGCGATGAAGTGAAAGATGATTTTTGAACTGGTGTGAGCGATGTGATGAGATTAAAAAATATGAATGAAAGGATTATAATGGTAGGGGATTTGAATGGGTGGGTGGGTGTTAGAAGGGATCGTTTTGAATCAGCTTTAGGTTTAATATTTCTATTTTTGAAACTGTTAATACATGGTGGAATTCCATTATAGTATATTATAATAAAACAAATATAAAACTTTTTTCCACTTTAATTTTTATTTGACCGTAACCGGGTTTCAGCTCGTTAGGGCCATCTTCAGACTGGTACAAATTATTCTAAATCTATGGTTTTTATACACAACATATGGGGGAGGGGAAGAGGGGTGGACTACAAGGGTTTAAATCAATTATCTTAATTACATTTGTTATTAGGTCGTTTTGGTAATTCTAGTATTCTAATCACCGGGAAAAACCTTACAAGTAATATGACTTAGTACTGGTCTAATTTTATTGTCAAATCATTATTATATTTATGGTGTGTGGGAATTTTTAATTACTTTAGGTTTATTTGGGGATAAAAGAACGAATGACAATGGAAACAGAATGCTTGAAGTATATTTAGAGTGGAACCTATTTGTATCAAATACTTTTTTCAATCATAAAGGTATCCATCAATATACGTGGGAAAGAAGAAATGAGAGGTCAATGATTGATTTTGTAGTAATTGACTCTAGGTTGAGAGCCATCACCGCAGACACCAGAGTTTTCAGAGGGGCTGAGATAGAAACCGACCATTTCCTGGTTGTGTCGAGAGTAAACCTCTTCCGCGGCTGGCGCTCTAAAGTGAAAACGGTGTCGACCCTAACTAGAGTCAAAATAGAAAAATTGCAAAACGATAATGTAAGAAGTAAGTATGAAAATTGTGTAGAGATGAGACTGAATGATAAGGTAATGGACGGTCTAAGCATAGACGAAACATGGGACCACATAAAAGTGAGCCTCTGTGAATCTGCTAGAGAGGTATGTGGAATAAGTACGCAAGGTAGAAAGAAAGGTGATGCATGGTGGGATGATGAGATTAAAGCACTGGTCTCAGAGAAGAAGAAAGCGTGGTTATTTCTGATAGCGGCTGGCATCGCTTCTAGCGAAGAGAGGGATAGAGCGAATGAAGTTTACAAGGGATGCAAGAAAAGAGTACGTGATGGAGTGAAAGAACGAAAGAAACGCCTGGAAGAGGAAGAGGGGATCAAAATGACAAACCATTCCAGTGGCGAGTCAGGTATGAATGATGATGGGGAATGTTCCCAAAATTAGCATGGATGAAATTAAAAGATCAATTAGATGTATGAAGAATGGTAAGGCTGTTGGTTTCGACAATATTGCTGCTGAATACTTTAAAGGAAATAGCTGTATAATTCTTACATGGTTATGCAAACTTTTTAAGCAGTGTCTAGAGGAGGTTTACACCCCATTAGATTGGAGAAGGGCTGTGATCATGCCTCTATACAAAGGTAAAGGGTCACGCATGGAATGTGGAAATCACAGGGCTATTAGCCTGCTAAGTTCAGTTGGTAAGCTGTATGATAGGATATTGATTGAAAGGGTACAAATGAAAACAAAGGATAAAATATGGTATAAATGTGCAAGGCGCATTTATGAGTGGAAGGGGATGCATGGATCAGATTTTCTCGTTGCGAGTGCTCACAGAGAAGTTTCTGGCAAAAAAACAGAAACTTTTCTGTGCTTTTGTAGATCTACAAAAAGCATACGACAGAGTGTACAGAAAAAAGTTATGGAAGGTGTTGTCTAAGTATGGTGTGAATACAAATCTTATACAGGCAATCACATCGCTGTACGAGGGAAGCATTGCATGTGTTAGGGCAAAAGGTAATTTTACGGGTGGTTTGACATCACAAAAGGTGTTAAGCAAGGCTGCGTAATGTCACCGTGGTTATTCAATCTATACATGGATAATTGTATGCAAGAATTGAAAGAGGTGGGCCTGGGCGCGAAAATGAGTAGTCTGCAAGTATGTTGTCTGTTGTTGTATGCTGATGATGCGGTGCTGATTGCTAACAGTATGGAAGATCTATAGTCCCTCGTATCTAGGATGAACGAAGTATGTATGAAGAATGAGCTAATGATGAATGTAAATAAGTCCAAAGTCATGGTGTTTGAAAGAGAGAGTACGAAAACAGTATGCAATATAGTTGTGAATGATGAATACTTGGAGCAGGTTGATGAGTTTGTGTATTTGGGAAATATGTTTACGAGAGATGGAAATACTGATAGGGATATTGAAAGAAGGGTGAATGCAGGAAACTCCATTAACGGAGGACTGAACGCGGTTGGTGCAAACAAAAAGTTGTCCAAGGAAGCGAAACTAGCAGTCCACAATGGAGTGCTGATACCAACCTTGATGTATGGCAGTGAGGCATGGAACTGGCAGAGGAAGGATGAAAGTAGACTGAATGCTGTAGAAATGAGATCTCTGAGACGAATGTATGGTAAAACCATGTATGATCGAGTGAAAAATGTTGAGATTCGTAAAGAATGCAAGGCTGATGTAAGCGTAGTGAGCAAGATTAAGAAAGGGACGCTTATATGGTTTGGGCATGTAGAGCGAATGAACGAAGAAAGGAGTGTAAGGAGAATATATGACGCGAATGTGAATGGAAGAAGAAGCCGGGGACGCCCGAGGAAGACATGGCACGATCAAGTGAATCAAATACTCGAGTTGGGCCATGTCAGAAGTCGGAATAACAGAAGAGAATGTATGAGGCGTTGTATGAATGTGAATGAAGCATGAAGTGTATGCCAAGATCGAGTTGTTTGGCGGTCCGTCCTCTCTGCCTACCCCTGCTGGGAAACGGCGTGATGGTTAGTTAGTTAGTTAGTTAGTTATACGTTAATACGGTTCATATCTACTTACATTTTCAAAACTGCCCGTTAAGAAGCGTTGGAATCAAAAGTGGGTTTTTATTTTTTCAATATTAGGATCGTTGATCTTGACCCCGCTTAAGTTGCTTTCATTCGAAATGAAAGCAATTCCTAAAATGAAGAGGATATCAAGATAGGCCCCATACGAGTATACCCACCACTACTCGTATGCACACGGACCTGTACAGTTCCTAATTTACATATTATGTGGAATATGTTCGCCACTACGAGTATTTAACGGAATGCGAAACGGAGGCGCCGCGCCGGATGTCTTTTTCCCAAATTTTACGACTGGTTTTAACGCTTTATTATGTTTATTCTAAAAAAAGATTAAACCGTAGTTTTTTCACTTTATTATGTTTTTTTTCTCTTAAACAACATTCAGTTTGTTTTTGTGCGTCATTTATAGAATCAACTATTCGAGTATGTGGGTACGGGTACCCTTTTGACATTATGGGAAAGATGATATTGTGAGAATGTTCCTTTATTTGCTTCCAAACTTGTACCAGGATGTACCGTACCTACGCGTCTCATCAGTGGCGTTCATTGTTCTATGACCAAATGTAGGCTGTGTGTAGTTTTTCAAGTTATATGAATTGTGCGTTAAAGATTTGAAAATAACTCTTTAATTAGCATTTCCCGCTGATTGTTATGGCCAACTGAAATAATGATAAACGAGCGTACAAGTTCCTTACTAAATTTATGGACAAAACACATTTTACTTACACGTATTGTTGCTCTTTTACATTTATATATATATATATATATATATATATATATAGAGATCCCCTCTCGTACTATGTTGATCAGGCGCGACGGTACGCCAGGAAATTGTTGATCCGGAGGAATTTGTTGATCCACCCTAATTTGTTGATCCAATACCAAATCAGGCATATAAACGTTGATCCAAAAGATCAACTTTCGTCACATAGATTTTGATGTAAACCACGCCCATTTTTCCATCACATATACATTTTACACTTTTTCCCTTTGTTGATCCGATTTGAATGAACCAATCAGGGCGCTGTGTTTATCAAAGGCGTGCACGTAGTTCTTCACTGTGCTCATTTGTTGGTAAGATTTAAATGAACCAATCGGAGTGCTTTGTTATCAACTGGTTCTTAACGAGTATAGGTACCGCCGCCCCGGAACGATTCGTTGAATTAACACTACCTTGACGATTTTTTTTCGAATAACGCACAAGAGTCCCAACTGCTTCTAACTTGAGAGATTCAATTTCGGAGGCAGGCGTAGACACCGCCACCCGGAAACCATTTAATGGATAACCAACACCTCTGCCATAGGTAACCTCAAGTGGTTCGTTACATTTAGTGACTTAGCAGGGGTGCCCGGGTTCTTGCGGGTGAGGTTTGTTCAGGTCTTAACAGTAGAGTATTTATGAAATGATGTATGATTTTTCTATGTGAATACTGCACAAGAGTCCCAATCGGACAAGAGTCCCAATCGGACAAGAGTCCCAACCGTATAAGAGTCCCAACTGCTTTCAACCTGGGAAATTCAATTTGAAAGGCGGGTGTAGGTACCTCCGCCCGGGATTTAATGGATAAGCATGACCTCTACCATAGGTCACCCCAATTGGTTCGCTAAGTTTGGTGACTTAGCAGGGGTGCCCTGATTCATGGGGGTTAAGTTTGTGCAGTCTTAACAGTAGAGTTTGTATGAAATGATATATGATTTTTCTATGAGAATTCCGCACAAAAGTCCCAACTGCTTTCAACCTGGTAGATTCGATCTAGGAGGCTGGTGTAGGTACCGCTGCCCAGGAACCATTTAATAGATAACCACACCTTTGTCATAGGTCTCACCATGTGGTTAGATTAGTTTGGTGAATTAGCAGGGGTTCACGGGTTGACGGGGGGTGAGATTTGTCCAGGTGTTAACAGTAGATTATGTATGAAATGATAAATGATTTTTGTATATGAATACCGCATAAGAGTTCAGACCGCACAAGAGTCCCAACAGCCTTCAACCTGGGCGATTTAATTTGGGAGGCAGGTGTAGGTACCGCCGTCCCGGATTTAATGGAAGAGCAACCCCCCTACCATAGGTCACCTCAAGTGGTTCGCTACGTTTGGTGACTTAACAAGGGTGTCCTGGTTTATGGGGGGTGAGGTTTTTTCAAGTCTTAAGAGGAACGGCTGCGCTGCCTGTTTCATACATAACTTAATTTTGGATTTAAGGCCAAAATACCCATCGAAACTGAATGATGTATTTTTTTTTAATTAAAGTTTTAGTATATTATAATAAAACAAATATAAAACTTTTTTCCACTTTAATTTTTATTTGACCGTAACCGGGTTTCAGCTCGTTAGGGTCATCTTCAGATTGGTCCTAACGAGCTGAAACCCGGTTACGGCCAAATAAAAATTAAAGTGGAAAAAAGTTTTATATTTGTTTTATTATAATACACTATAATGGAATTCCACCATGTATTAACAGTTTCAAAAATCGAAATATTAAAAAGTTTTAGTAAATATCTAGTACGGATGATAAGTATTATATGTATTTTTGTTTTAAATTATAAAGAATATGCCATGAGAAAAAACAAATTTTCACAATTTTAGAGGCAACTTTGAAAATTATTAGCGGGTTTATTGTTTTTTTTTTTAATTATTATATTTGCTATGTAAACATGATTACGTAAATAAAATTATAAAAACAATACGTTTAAAAAAAACGTTTTTTCGGGTCGATATTTTACATCATATGTACGGCAACTTTGTGTTCCAATATAAATTGGTCGGTTTTAATTAAATGTAATGTCCACCATAATGCTTATTTTAAATAATTTTTTTTTAATATTATATACAGTGTATTTTAAGAACACGGGGCAAAACTTTTTTTTTGAATCACCGCTAGACCACAAATAATTGTTTAAGTGCCTCTAAAATGACAAATAATCAATTCCTTTAATGTCCTCTAATCAAATAAAATTGCTTAAATGGATTTTACTGTGTTTTGTGACTAGATCTGAATATCCAGGTACTTCCTCACATTCCTTTACCCATCTTCTTTCCATTCCCTCTACCATCAGCCTCACAAAATACCCAATTTTGGGGTACAATAATCTTACTTGTTTGAGCGGTGCTCACAAGAATAAAAGTTAGTTAGGTGCGCTGTTATTTTTTTTCATTATTTAATGTTCAAACGACGAAACGGTTTTACTAAAATTTATAATAAAAATAAAACCGGGTAAAATACATTTAAAAAAAATGTATTTAAAAATATTATTATTAAACAGTGTTGGCGATAAACCGTTTTACTATATTTTATAATATAATTAAAACTGTGGAAAAATATTTAAAAAGAAAACATTAATAAAATCGGCACAAGTTGGATTTGAACTGTAACCACCGTAACTAAACAATAATTTTGGCGATCGACTTAACCGCTCACCTAGTTGTCTGTTGGCGGAAATTGCTGATTTTAGCTATTTATAGTAATTAATTGTAATTTTTGTTAAAAATCATTTATCATAAATTTATTGTTTGAGCACTGTAAGACATATGATTTTTCTATAAAAATTGCTTGAAATGCCTTATGCCGTATTTTGTGACCAGATTTGAATAGCCAGGTACTTCCCCACCTTCCTCTAACCCATCTCCTTCTCATCCCCTCTGCCATCAGCCTCACAACATACCCCAATTTGGCATGACACAGTCTCGCTTGCTCCAGAAGGTTAGGAGCAGTTGTGCGGACCCTTGTGTGCTGCTCACATGAATATAAGTTTGTTAAGTATCGTTTAACTAACTTTAGCAAAAAAAATTTTATCTTGTACACAATTTTGATTGTAGGGCTACAGAAAAGTATTAAATATTAAAAAAAGGGAAACTCTAATGCAGGAATAATCGTAATGATTAGAATTACAAGTTGATAATAGCCTAAAAACAACATAATTTAAATAAAAATACTTTTTTAAAGTACATACTAATAAGATTGTTTTAAGTTTATCTAACTAGCAATCACACCGTGTCCCCAAAGGGGTGGTAAGAAAGGACGAACCGCCGAATAACTCGATCTTGGCACACACTTCTTGCTTTATTCACGTGCCATGACTTGGGCATCCTCAACTACTTCTATCATTTAATTTCACGTCATATATTATACTTTCAATACCTTTTTCTTTCATCCACTCTACATACCCAAACCATCTTAGTGTACGCTTTAATCAGCCTTTCAATATTTCCAGATCTTCAATTTTTTTAACACAGTCGTATATATTAAGTTAGTTTAAGAAACATAACTTACATATACCTACGTAATTATATTTTTTAGTATTATCTCTGGGTATAAGATAATAATAGTAATAATAATAATTGGATGATTTGTATAGCGCCGCTTTTGTGAAAAATCACCTCAAAGGCTCTCTAAGAGAATGCAAGAGAAAATACTATAATTATTATTAGGTCATTCATTAGAACATTATTTATTTCATTTAGATATGTTTGATGTCGTTGATGACAGCTTATTTGATAGTTTTATGAACATGATCAAAAAATATAAAATTTATAATCTAGCTCAATTGAGGGCAATATTTGCAAACATGCAACATTCCACTACTATAATTGCAAAAATTAACCTTGATTGCCATTTCATGGAGAAAAACTCTTTTTGGGAGCTTTAAATATAAATCGTTTACATGATTGTTCACGTAAATGATTCATGTCAAAATATGGTGAAACTTTAAAAACCGGCTTATTCCAATTCCATTTAGCTTCCAATATAGAAGTAAATATCACCTGTATGCTCATTTAGAGTATTCATCTTATTGCCGCGAATTGAAGAACGCACAATCGATTATAATCTGCACAATATTTAATACCATTGTCATCCATTTCTCGATGAAGAAAAAGCAATAGTCTCGACAGGTCTAAAAATCAAAACTCGCTAGAAAACTCACCGAAAATCTCCAGGAACGCATAAAAATGTGAAAAACGATCATGTTATTTTGTTGATTTATGCAAATATTAAAAAAAAAACTCATAAAGTTCGACAAAACTACTGAATTCTCTGAGTTTATCACATACCTGGGCATTTTTGAAAAGCGTTGTTTTGTATTATTAGGGAATCCTACAATCCACAACTTGTAACGAGCGAGATAGAGAATCCAGATAATGTCACTCTTCTTTCAAATAACTTGTCAATGTGTTAGACAGAGAAAAAAAAACCGTAAACATTCATTTCAACTTCACTAACGAAAGAACAGTAAATATATACGTTTTATGTTACATCTCTTTCGTTATCATCAGTGAAAAACATCAAGAAAGAGATATCATATTGAACGTATGCTCAAGTCGTCGACTGTAAGATTATCTTGAAGAAATTCAAATTAGCTGATCTAACAGACAATGAAATCTCTGTACATTTATTTATTAAACTTAAAATAGTTCCACTTCATGCGGTCTAATATAAACTTATATATTTTTACATATTGCTTATTTTCAATACTGAATGCATACATAATTTTTATATCCTACTCTCAATATTCTTAATTTAGGTACCTACATTTTTTTTAATTCACTATTTACTAAGCTACTATATACAAAGCTACTATATATATATATAGGTACTGTAACTGTAAACAATTTTGTGTTTGGGATTTGTTTTTTTTTTGTCTAATATCTTCTTTCTTTCTTGTATGGTATGTGTGGAAGTTTTTATTGTAATATAGTTTGTCTCTAAAGTAAGGTGGTTGTAAATTGTTAATATTCTATTTTTTAATATTCTATAAAGGGGACGGTATTAGAAATTAAATGTTTTATTATTTAAAACAATTAATAATTAGAATTAATATAAATTAACACAACTAAAAGTTCACAGCGTAAGATAATTAAAAAGTTTTTTATATAATTCTCATCTAAATTTGGTATTTATATACCAAGAAGTGTAAATTCCTCTCCATTTACAAGCGAATGCTTTTGATGCAATATAATAGTACAAAAAAGGTCATGGGATTGTTTTAAGTAGGAAACACATTTTTCTTATAACTTCATAATTATATTTTTTAGTATTATCTTGGGTTAAACCATAAAATATTTTTTTAATATATGAGAAAATAGCACAATTACTCGCTCATTAGAAGATTTCGCGCAAAAATATTTTTTGATATCGCCGATAAAACACAGTTTGACTAAAACTATATTATTTCTAACCTAGCTCATTGATCATGATTAGAAAGGTTCATATTATTATTCCGCTGATAAAGTTAATTTTTCATCTTTGAACGGAATATTTTTATTCCTTTGTAACTTATACGATTGTTAAAAACAATAACCACATATTTTTTAACAGAATAAATTATGCACAATAATACCACCTTATCATTTTGAGTAAGAGAAATTGTTCTCAAATTAATTGTATTTTGTCAGCGCGCTAGAGGTGATATTTAAAAATCAACATGTCCTACCGCCGAAAAGCAGGGCTCAGCGTGAACAACGCCGGCGGCTGGACTGTGAGACAGAGAATTCGTAGGTTAGCGTTCTCTTTCCGTCTGACGAACTCCCCCCCTCTCTCCCCGCACGCCTCAGCCCATGTTAACAATCTTCGTTGTAGGTACCTACATACATATTAATTTCTAGATCAACTTGTATCTGGAAACTGAGAATACATCAAACGGAGCAACGAAAGGAGAATAAATTAATAAAACATATATGATCAACTTGTATCTGGAATCTGAATACACATTCATTTTAGATCAACTTGTATCTAGAAACTGCGAATACATCAATCGGAGCAACGAAAGGAGAGTAAATGAATAAAAAATAACCGTTAAACTGGAGCAAATTTGTTATATTTTGATGACGAACATACCGACTGGGGTCAGTTGCAAACTGACAACCTTGGTAATGATAAAGGCACTGTTGCCAACTCGTGCAGATGTATCCCACCGGAGCCAAGATAAACGGTGTTAAAGGTAGATCAACAAAGGTCATGTAAATCTTACTAGATCAACATAGTACGGGAAGAGGTGATTATATATATATATATATATATATATATATATATATATATAGGCACCTACTCATTTTCATGCGCCAATAATTATCTACTAAATAATACTCAAATAATACTACATAATATTTTGTTATAATCACACGTAAGCCAGGATGATTTAATAAAATCATTTGCGTTATTTCTTGGTATTGCTTATTAGTTATTACCATATTATGACTTTTTTGTGAATTCCACAGAAGAGTCACCCCTACCCGGAGCCAGTGGGACTATGACATCTCCAATTGGTATACACAATCAAGTCAATTAAACAACATGTATCCTTACATTTGCAACAAATATTTAATTCCTGCTTTGAAAAAAAGACTTTCCTAAACTCGTTTAAACTCTCAAATATTGTCCCAATGCACAAATCTCGATCAATCTCTAAACTAGACAATTACATATCAAATATCGCTGATATCCCAATTTGCAAAGATAATATAAAAAATAACAAAGATTCAAATCCTAGAGATTCTAGAGTCTGATGAACTTATGTCCTCAAATCAATATGGTTTTAGATCAGGTCTTGCTTAGTACAGATGATGCCTTATTTAATCTAACAATAAATATGTATACTAATCTTGACTCAAATATGAAAAGCCTATCTTAGACTTAAAAAAGGCGTTCGGTACCGTTAATCATAATATACTGATTAGAAAACATAATCAAATAGGAATTTAAAATAATTGTGTCCTTTTTAAAAAAAAAGAATCTGTGAAGCATGGGGTTCCTCGAGTAACAGTTATCGGCCCGTTATTGTTCCTCGTTTATATTAATGATCTCTGTAACATTAACATTCCGGAAAACTTTTCTCATATGTTAATGATACTGCAATCACAGTACATGGTAAATCCTGTAACGAGGCAACTGAAAATACCAATAGATGCATCTCCATTGTCAAAGAATGACTCAACCAAAACATTTTAACTCTGAACTGTGAAAAAAACTATTTTCTTTCCTTTCTATAATACCAAAAGGACGGCACTTCTAACCATCCTAAATATAAGGTTCTGCAACAATACTTGCAACCCCATTACATGCCATAATTGTACAGAAATGAGTTGGGGGAATACAGTTAAATATTTAGAAATTATAATAGATAAGCAACTCAAATGGACATATCATTTAGAAAAAGCTTGTAAGTAAATTAAGGTATTTAACTTACATTTTTACGCTTTAATAACATAGTTGATATAAAAATAATAAAAATGGTATACCATGCACTGGTGCAATCATAAGTATCTTATGGAATAATCGGATGGGGGTGGATTTATAATACTCACATTAAACAACTTGAAACATCTCAAAAATTGATACTAAAAATAATGTTACATAGTACCTTCCCCTCCGTACAATTATTCCATGAGACTGAACTGTTAGATATAACAAAAATTATTGTCTTATCATCAGTGCCTAAAATATATATTTTCCAGAAATAAACTATACCCAAAAAACAGAACAAATAACGCACTCGAAGTACCTTTGTGTAAAACTAGGCTTGCGCAGAAATGCTTTTATTTCTGCTAAAAATTATAATTTACTATCTACAGAATGTAAGTGTCGAAACATATCGTCTTTAAACAGATACAAAAGATGTCGTGAAAAACTGGATAAAAACCAAAGACATCAACCCTTTCCTGCAATAATTGTATATTTTCCCATTTTCTTTTTTTTTCATTTTCTTTTTCGTATTTAACTTTTATAATTTTTAAGTAAAAACTCGCTTGATTTGTAAGCTTGTAAAGATATAGATATAAGGAATATATATATAAAAACAAATATTAAACTAAAAAAATTATACAATGATAAAAAAAAAATTTTTACTGCACACTGCCTAGGTGGGATTTTTTGAGCTATATATACAATATACATACATTTATATATATATATATATGTATTCAAACATATATTTTTGAATATAAAAAAATGTATATATTAATGTTTATAACCTTTGTACCTATGTTTATATAAATGTATATACCAAAAAAATGAATAATAAATAAAAAAATGTTTTGAGGGTCTGAAAGAAGTTTGGAGGAAGAGGAGATGAGGTAGGGGAAGGGCGGGAAGTACCCGGTTATTCAGATCTGATCACTAAATACGGCTAAAGTAATTTCAGGAAACGTTTCAGTTCTGAATCTCTCTTCGAATGTACCGCATATTATATACTTTACATACCTATCTTAATCGTATATGAAAAACACACGTAAATTACATGTATCCCGTTGATGTGAAATTAAAGTATTGTGTTTTAATTACCAAAACGGCTGGACATATTATATCAAAGCGCATGCGTATTTTTCCAAATGAAAAAAAACATCGTCTAGAAATATTATATCAAAGCGCATGCGTATTTTTCGAAATGAAAAAAAAAACATCGTCTAGAAATATTATATCAAAGCGCATGCGTATTTTTCCAAGTGAAAAAAAAAACATCGTCTAGAAATATTATATCAAAGCGCATGCTTATTTTTCCAAATGAAAAAAAAACATTGTCTAGAAATATTATATCAAAGCGCATACGTATTTTTCCAAATGAAAAAAGAACATCGTCTAAAAATATTATATCAAAGCGCATGCGTATTTTTCCAAATGAAAAAAAAACATCGTCTAGAAATATTATATCAAAGCGCATGCGTATTTTTCGAAATGAAAAAAAAAACATCGTCTAGAAATATTATATCAAAGCGCATGCGTATTTTTCCAAGTGAAAAAAAAACATCGTCTAGAAATATTATATCAAAGCGCATGCTTATTTTTCCAAATGAAAAAAAAACATTGTCTAGAAATATTATATCAAAGCGCATATGTATTTTTCCAAATGAAAAAAGAACATCGTCTAAAAATATTATATCAAAGCGCATGCGTATTTTTCCAAATGAAAAAAAAACATCGTCTAGAAATATTATATCAAAGCGCATGTGTATTTTTCCAAATGAAAAAAAAACATCGTCTAGAAATATAGAGATGATTGTTTTCTCAATTCATATTTAAAATCAGTTCGTGTCCATGAAATGTGAGTGGACATCAGTTTTCAGCACAGATTAAATTTATTGATAGTTTGATCAACTTTCATAAATAAAATAGAAGGATCCTTAAGGTGAACTTGTAATCTTATACTGCTGTTAATTATTATTATTCCGCACTCGAAGATAGGCAGCTACAGGCAACTACTTGATACTGCCTTGCGGATTATTATTGTCTCATTAAAATAGTGAGTTGATGGTGGATTTATGATATAGAGCAAAACCCATATTTGCATAATTATTGCTTGAGGTGTTTTTTTTGTAGAAACGTACAATACGTACTATATAAATTATCCAAATATTCTTGTAATTACAGGTAATAACATCGCAGTAATAATTTCGGTATTAGTAAGAAGGTAAGAACCCCGATGTATGGCAGTGAGGCATGGAACTGGCAGAGAAAGGATGAAAGTAGACTGAACGCTATAGAAATGAGATCTCTGAGACGAATGTGTGGTAAAACCATGTATGATCGTGTGAAAATGTTAAAATTCTTAAATAATGTAAAGCTGATGTAAGCGTAATGAGCAAGATTAAGAAAGGGACGCTTAGATGGTTCAGGCATGTAGAGCGAATGAACGAAGAAAGGAGTGTAAAGAGAAAATACGACGCGAATGTGAATGGAAGAAGCCGGGGACGTTCGAGGAAGACATGGAACGATCGAGTGAATCAAATACTTGAGTCGGGCCATGTCATGCCAAGTGTATGCCAAGATCGAGTTGTTTGGTGGTCCGTCCTCTCCGCCTACCCCTGCGGAGAAGCGGCGTGATGGTTAGTTAGTTAGTTAAGTTTCCAAATTTCTAAACTTTTCATTATATTAATATTATATAGCAGAAAATGCGTTAGTTTGCTCACCAAAACTCTCTAACGGTAATTTCTAGTGTCATGAAATTACAAAGATTTTTATTCGTAAAATTTTTGCATCAAAGAAAATATTATTATTTTCATATTGAGTTATTTAGCTTGTAAAACATTCGATAACTTTTTTCACCCTTTCGGTACCAGTGTACTTCCTAAGGAACACGAAGAAAAAAAAATCTTAATTTTTTTAAACAAATAGCCCGGTATTCTGCCATCGCTTGTGAAGGATATTTCTTATTTCGTCTATTTTTTCGACTAGAATTTCGACAGATCCCGTTTCGATGATTTTCCTTTATCTGATATCCATTATTAGTTTTATTTTGTTTTGTTACCTGGTAACAATTGGTAGAGTTATTACAATTTTTTTGACGTACATAGGTACTTTTTTTCAATGATTTAGAAGTTATTGCTACTTTAATTTGAAAGAACATTAGACCTCAGATGGCCCGTTTTATAAAATGACGAATCGTATACCGTATACAAAAAAATATACTGTTGTACTAAGTCAGAAAAAAAAACTTTAAAAGTTACAATAAAATACAACCTACATTAAAAAATTACACTAAAAAAAATACGGGATAAAAAATTCGATCGAGATTAAACACAAGAATCACCTTTCAAGATGTATATACGAGTATATAGAGGAACTACGGGTAATATGGCCTGGTCGAGATTAAACACAAGAATCACCTTTCAAGATGTTGTTACATAACGCAAATATCCCATAAATACTAGCCGCTCGTTAGATTAGCACCCCTAGCGACAAAAATAAACACCACTCGTACTCGGATTCCGGTTCCCCCACGCTCGCTGCCCTCCGCCATTCACCCCGCGGATCTGGCCTTGGACGCATCTTTCTCTTCGTGGACCTGGCCTTGGAAACATCCTCCCCGCGGTGCTGGCCGTGACGCACCATTCACCGTGGACCTGGCCATGGATTTCTACCCGGACACACGATCGACAATCGCCTTCCCCGTATTCGTCCCGCGTCATCACCAACTGCGAGCTGTATCTTGGTTATTCCCATTTCATTGTGTTGTAATTCTAATTCAAGTCACATTTAACTATGCCCGTTCGTAGAGAATTTTCCAGAGAGAATCAGAGATTTTACCCGTAACATTGTTTGTGATACTTAGGTTAGCCTGTTCCCCTTGAGTAAACTTACTATGTCTGTGCCCTTTCACCAAGTAAACTACTGAGTTTGAAAGCATCTGAGTGTTTTATTTGATAAAGTATCGAGTCACAATTCCCGACTATAAGACCGCCTGTCGATTCACGACCCTGCAGAAGAGCTCCGAGGCCTGCCGATTCTGAGCTAGTCGTAGGTCCCGAGCCAAGCTCCCTGGAAGAAACCTCTCAGGGTAAGCACACACACACACACACACACACACACACACACACACACACACACACACACACACACACACACACACACACACACACTGTCTCCCGTAAATACACCTTCCTCCTCTCCCTCTCCCGCATTCCCGCTTTCCCCGCCAAATCCATGCATATTACAATGTATATACGAGTATATAGAGTAACTACGGGTAATATGGCCTGGTCGGCCAATATGGCCCACCGCACTTTCTTCGGAACGTGGCAACGTTGCGAGTGGATTATACCCGCTCTGTAATAACTCCCCACTCCACATATCTTCAGTATGTTCTTGTGACTTGGTGAGTACGCACGCGTCTGTGACGAGCGAACGTCCATTTTTACACCTTTCGATCTTATTTTTTGGTAAATTTTGAGCATCATAATAACTTAATTGCAATACGTATTCCAATTTCAACTTTAAAAGTGTGTTAAGATATCCTTAGTTAACACACTTTGAGCGGGAGGCCGCTACACCGTCGCAGGTGCGTGCAGCGGGCAAAAACCAGCTGAAAATGCAATAAATTTTTTTTTTACAAAAATTGCTAAATCTTCTAAACTTTAAACCATCGACTATTTTTTTATCAAATTTCGTATACGCACTTACCATACCATATACGAGTGCCAGGAATACATCCAATTGCTAAGGAATTTTTGTGTTATCTCTCATTCAAGAAATGATCATTGTATCATCGTCGGGATTATCTCATATGAGTAAAGGTCCAATGAATTTATAACACGTCATTAAAATATAATAGGTACTCCTATTCCCATTACCACTAACAAACAATCTATAAAATTTTAGAAGATAAAATTGCCATTCTACTCACCCATCAAAGAATAATCAAATGTGGAAAGAAGTCGCATATGATTCACTGAATAATTGACTCCGCACAAATTAATTATTACGCTCATTGAGCTGCGCAAGAGTATGTGTGTACGTAAAAGCAACGACGGCTTATCTTTTTTTTTGTATATGTAGTCTGGAACGTCTTCCAGCGTTTAGATTAAATAGTTGCCCGAAATAATCGGGTAACTTTACCTTTCTCGCCTTTAAAGTGGAGCCGGCGTAAGGGGTAATTTTACCCGTCCCGCCGATAAACACCAGTCGGCCGCGCGGGTAAAAATACCCTTCCCGCTCAAAGTGTGAATGATTGTGACAAATAATTTTGCGTGTATTTTGTGTCACTTTAAAGTTTGATGTTAGTTGTATAAAACGTCTTAACGAGGGTAATATTGCCTGGTACGCCATATTACCATATAACGAGCATCTAAAATCCAAATAAAAAATAGCACCCGTTGCCAGTTATGCCAGCAATTGGTAAACGAAAACCGCTTTAATTTTTTTTCGCTCTAAATAAGGAGGAAAAAAAGCTTGAATCTATGTATTTTCATGTACACATACGGTACGAAAGGGTTAAGCAAATAATGAAAAAAATGATCAAATAATTATCTACGGAATCTATTGGAAATAAAAGTGCGGTACTGAAAGGGTTAATTAAGGCAAGAACCAAAATTGCTTGTTCTAGGTATATATATATATAGTATTGCTTTAACTTTTTCGATTTTCAGACGACCCCTGATGGGGAAAAATCCACCTTAGCGCCCCCTTAATTCGACCGACCGGAAGGTCTAAGATTGCTCGAAAGGGAGCGTGGATTTAGCAGCCAAGCCAAAATCGACCTTCCGGATATAGAAATTCAAAGAAAATAAGGGTCAGAATTGGTCAAATTTCGACGTCGCATAAAATCGTATGGAAAAATTCAGACAACTGAAACTGAAACTACTGAAAATTTTGTATCGAAAATAGTGATCGATTATGGTTTCCAACTGTCGGCGAGAACTAAAACTAGCGTTAATTAAGTAAGGAAAAATTCAAATCCGATCGAGTTTTGCGTCGGTTCTATTTTTAACCGCAATCTTCCTACCCGCCGTGTGGCGCTGCTCGAGTTTCATCCGAGTTTCCAGCGATCTTTTACCGTACGTGTTGCCAGTGAAAGAAAAATAATAGACTCGCCGAGTATATATTTAAAAACTACGTACAAAGGCCAAAATCGGATCTCTCGACGGAAAATTAACTTCAACTTTTGCCGTCTCCCACGAAATTACATAATCCTTTATTTAGACGAATCGGAGAGCTTAACTAAATAGATAATCGCTTTTAAAAACCACGTAGGAAGTTTTGAAAATCGGGACATCTATAGCAACCCATGGGAAAACTTCCACAATAATCGTTCAAACTTTTGACAGTTAAAAAAGGTGATAAAAATCGTCATTTTATTCGTTCGCGCCTATTTCACTTTTCTATGGGATAATTTTGTTCGAGAAAAATCCTTCAGTTTGTAGACAAGTGCAATATTACAAGTACCTACCCGAGAATCTAATGTACGGAAGCATTCGAATTTAATTCCGGGTAGGTACCCTATTTTTCAAAGCAGCCTATGGAATAGTATGAAAAAAATGCTTTGAAGGTTTAATAATATTTTAAATAAACGAATTTGTTGAAATAAAATTACGTTTTTTTTTTTTAATGCGTAGTCGATTTTACACGGCGCCATATTTGAAATATACAAGGAGAAAATAATTCGGTGAACGAAAAAAATGCTTAAAAATGCATTTATTGATAGAAACGGCAATTTTTTCTCTGATTTTAAAAAAAATTTATATAGCGCTGTTTTTTTACTTTTCCCTTGAACTTAGCAGTTAGCTCCAAAGCCCCATTTTGCAAGATGTGGATCATATTTTTAAGGGAAAATATTGCGCAAAATACATTTATTAAAATAAAATCACTAGGGGTGGGGTAGGGGGTCGGGGAAGGAATAGGGGTAAGAGCGGGGGTAGGGGTAGGGGTAGGGGTAGGTTTAGCCGATATCGGTATCAAACTGAGCGTCTCCACCTACGCAACGAGATTTGGGCAATTAAAAATTTGGCATCAAATTCCTAGGCCCTATTTGTCGAAATAAAGCTAACATTGAAAGTTTTTTCTTTTCATTTTCTTTAAATACTTAATAGTGGTGGTCGTAGGGTAGGAGTTGGGTAGATGTAGGGTAGGAGTTGGGTAGATGTAGGGCAGGAGTTGGGTAGATGTAGGGTAGGAGTTGAGTAGATGTAGGGTAGGAGTTGGAGTAGGAGTTAGAGTAGGAGTTGGAGTAGGAGTTGGAGTAGGAGTTGGAGTAGGAGTTGGAGTAGGAGTTGGAGTAGGAGTTGGAGTAGGAGTTGGAGTAGGAGTTGGAGTAGGAGTTGGAGTAGGAGTTGGAGTAGGAGTTGGAGTAGGGGTTGGAGTAGGAGTTGGAGTAGGAGTTGGAGTAGGAGTTGGAGTAGGAGTTGGAGTAGGAGTTGGAGTAGGAGTTGGAGTAGGAGTTGGAGTAGGAGTTGGAGTAGGAGTTGGAGTAGGAGTTGGAGTAGGAGTTGGAGTAGGAGTGGGAGTAGGAGTTGGAGTAGGAGTTGGAGTAGAGGTTGGAGTAGGAGTTGGAGTAGGAGTTGGAGTAGGAGTTGGAGTAGGAGTTGGAGTAGGAGTTGGAGTAGGAGTTGGAGTAGGGGTAGGAGGTTGAGTAAAAATATTTTTCCAAATATTCGTTTTAAAAATTATTTCCAACACACACACTTCTTGCTTCATCCACATTACAACACACATACACAACTATTCATAACCAATTGCAGCACTGCAATGGGCAAAACCTAGTATATATTAATGCTCTAACTTTTCCCCATTTTCAGAAAAGGGCCTGAACTCAAAAATCGACCTTGGCGCCCTATCCATTCGAAACGCCTTAAGGTTCATTTTAGTATTGCTCTAACTTTTCCCCATTTTCAGACAAGGGCCTGAACTCAAAAATCGACCTTGGCGCCCTATCCATTCGAAACGCCTTAAGGTTCATTTGGGCGAAAATCTTCGTGTCAAAAAGTTGCACGCCAAAAACGTCCGTAAACATATCCACTTTCAAAGAAATTAAGGCTCATATTGGCTTCATGCGTTTTCAACACCCCCCGTTTCGTCGGGAAAAATTTGAGGAAAAAATGAGAAATCGGGAAAAATGTGAAAAACATGTCTCTTCACGGGAAAGTGTAATCCGTAAAAAATACTCCCCGGGAAGGATAAATAAATGGACAATATTTAATAAAACAGATTTCGGAAGGTTAATAATTGGTCAGTTCGGCCGCATTTCTTGAAAAAAAAAAACCAGGATAATCCATCAAACTTTTGACATTTCCAAAATCGTCATGAAACGACATATTATTGATTAAAAGGAAATTTTTTATTTTTTTATTAGCGACCCTAGCGGTCGGCACTAGAACTACAGTGAAATCCGTAAAGAAAAATTTAAAAAAACTAATCGAATTTGGCGCTAATTCAAATTTCATCGCAAAGAAATTCTCCCCGTAATATACCGACAGTTTCCTTTGAAAACGTTCCATATTAAGTGATCACGAAAAACAGACACCGACCAAAAAACGTAGACACAAAATATTAATTAATTTTTGTAATATAATTAAATGTTTTTTTTTGAATAAGTTTTTTTTCCGAAAATCGAAAAGGTCCGTTTCGGCGAACGTTGGCGTAGAAAAAATATATTTTTCAAATAAAGATTTGTCGATTTTTTTTCAGTTTTTCACTTATTAATTACGAATAGGCTGTCGGCGTTTGCGAATTCAAAAAGTACACCCTCCAACAATGTCATTACCAAAAAAAGAAAATCAATAAAGTCACGTTTTATTTTTATGTTTTTGTTAAATTTTATTAATTTATTTGAAATGAATACGTTAATTTGTTCGATAGTGTGCATATTTAAAAAGAAAATGGCGGACAAGATGGCGGCACTTACGATGTTGCCACAGAGAAGAAAACATTTACCCCATCGAATTTATTCGAAAATAGTTACTGGGTAGGTACTGAGCACTTTTGGCTAAATAATTAAGTACATCGATACGATATCATGACTTGATTCTTTTACATATGAAATACATTAGAGGAACTAAAATCGCTGTTTTTTTGATAAATATTTATTTTAAATAGCGCCATTTTTTTTAAACGGACCAAATAGACAGAATCCGAAGAGCGTGGAGACCTGTTTCGAGATTGACATAATTTATTTATTTTTTTGTTGCTTCTAAATGGGTAATAACTTGCGTATAAAATTATGAATTAATGGATTTTTCCCAGGAGCACAGAAAATCAAAGAGTAGGATATTATATAAATAATTCATTTTGATATTCTTTTTCTTTTGTAATATATCTGATATTGGTATCAAAATACGCGTATTGACGTAGCGGATCCGGGCATCTCGGTGAAAATTTGAACAGTAAAATCTTGGCTTTCTTTTGCGAGAAAAGGCTAATACTGAAAGCTTTTTTCTGTTTCTTTCCTATAAATACTCAATAAGAATAGCGGTACAGTAGGGATAGGGTAGATGTAAGGGAGATATAGGGTAGGGATAGGGGTAGAAGTAGAAGTAGGAGTAGGGGTAGGGGTACGGGTCGCCAATATGGGTATCAAACTGAGCGTCTCCACCTACGCAACGAAATTTGGGCAATTAAAAATTTGGCAACAAACTCCTAGGCCCCATTTGTTGAGATGGAGCTAACATTGAAAGTTTTTTCTTTTTATTTTCTTTAAATACTTAATCATGGTAGTCGTAGGTTAGGAGTTGGGTAGATGTAGGGTAGGAGTTGGGTAGATGTAGGGTAGGAGTTGGGTAGATGTAGGGTAGGAGTTGGGTAGATGTATGGTAGATGTAGGGTAGATGTAGGGTAGATGTAGGGTAGGAGTTGGGTAGATGTAGGGTAGGAGTTGGGTAGATGTATGGTAGATGAAGGGTAGATGTAGGGTAGGTGTAGGGGGTAGGAGTTGGAGTAGGAGTTGGAGTAGGAGTTGGAGTAGGAGTTGGAGTAGGAGTTGGAGTAGGAGTTGGAGTAGGAGTTGGAGTAGGAGTTGGAGTAGGAGTTGGAGTAGGAGTTGGAGTAGGAGTTGGAGTAGGAGTTGGATTAGGAGTTGGGGTAGGAGTTGGAGTAGGAGTTCGAGTAGGAGTTGGAGTAGGAGTTGGAGTAGGGGTAGGAGGGTGAGTATAAATATTTTTCTCAATATTCGTTTAAAAATTATTTTCAACACACACACTCCTTGCTTCATTCACATTTAAACACACATACACAACTATTCATAACCAATTGCAGCTCTGCAATAGGCAAAACCTAGTATATATTAATGCTCTATTCGTCACTTTTTTCAGACTTCGCCAGCCAGTCAAAAATCGACCCAAGCGCCCTATCCACGCGAAACACCTTAAGGTTCGTTTTCGCTCAAATTTTGAGGTGTCATTTTTTGTATGGGAAAATATAGCACCCTTAGTCTCGCGAAAGTCGACTGTACTCCCGTAGAGTTTAGAACACCGCAAGGGTCCCATTGGCTGGCCAAGTCTGAAAAGATTACACCATCGAGTCAGCCGCGCGTCACGTAAAAATATGGGGAAAAAAATTAAATATCTGGAAAAATTTGAAAAACATGTCTCTTCACGGGAAAGCGTAATCCATAAAAAATACTCGCGGGGAAGGATAAATAATTGGACAATATTTACTAAAACAGATTTCGGAAGGTTAATAATCGGTCAGTACGGCCGCATTTCTTGAAAAAAACCCCAGGATAATCCATCAAACTTTTGACATTTCCAAAATCGTCATGAAACGACATATTATTGATTAAAAGGAAAAAAAAAATTTTTTACTAGCGACCTTAGCGGTCGGCACTAGAACTACAGTGAAATCCGTAAGGAAAAATTAAAAAAACTAATCGAATTTGGCGGTAATTCAAATTTCATCGCAAAGAAATTCTCCCCGTAATATACCGACAGTTTCCTTTGAAAACGTTCCATATTAAGTGATCACGAAAAACAGATACCGACCAAAAAACGTAGACACAAAATATTAATTAATTTTTGTAATATAATTAAATGTTTTTTTTCGAATAAGTTTTTTTTCCGAAAATCGAAAAGGTCCGTCTCGGCGAACGTTGGGGTAGAAAAAATATATTTTTCAAATAAAGATTTGTCGATTTTTTTTCAGTTTTTCATTTATTAATTACGAAAAGACTGTCGGCGTTTGCGAATTCACAAAGTACACCCTCCAACAATGTCATTACCAAAAAAAAAAATCAAAAAAGTCACGTTTTATTTTTATGTTGTTGTTAAATTTTATTCATTTATTTGAAATGAATACGTTAATTTGTTCGATAGTGTACATATTTAAAAAGAAAATGGCGGACAAGATGGCGGCACTTTCGATGTTGCCAGTGAGAAGAAAACATTTACCCCATCGAATTTATTCGAAAATAGTTACTAGGTAGGTACTGAGCAGTTTTGGCTAAATAATTAAGTACTACCGATACGATATCATGACTTGATTCTTTTACATATGAAATACATTAGAGGAACTAAAATCGCTGGTTTTTTGATAAATATTTATTTTAAATAGCGCCATTTTTTTTAAACGGACCAAATAGACAGAATCCAAAGAGCTGTTTCGAGATTGACATAATATATTTATTTTTTTGTTGCTTCTAAATGGACAATAACTTGCATATAAAATTACAGATTCATGGATTTTTGCCAGGAGCACAGAAAATCTAAGAGTGAGATATTTTTATAAATAATTCATTTTGATATTCTTTTTCTTTCGTAATATATCTGATATTGGTATCAAAATACGCGTATTGACGTAGCGGATCAGGGCATCTCGGTGAAAATATGAACAGTTAAATCTTGGCTCTCTTTTGCGAGAAAAGGCTAATACTGAAAGCTTTTTTCTGTTTCTTTCCTATAAATACTCAATAAGAATAGCGGTACAGTAGGGATAGGGTAGATTTAAAGGGGATGTAGGGTAGGGATAGGGGTAGAGGTAGAAGTAGGAGTAAGGGGAGGGGTACGGGTCGCCGATATGGGTATCAAATTGAGCGTCTCCACCTACGCAACGAGATTTGGGCAATTAAAAAATTGGCAACAAATTCCTAGGCCCCATTTGTCGAGATAAAGCTAACATTGAAAGTTTTTTTCTTTTCATTTTCTTTAAATATTTAATAGTGGTAGTCGTAGGGTAGGGGTTGGGTAGATGTAGGGTAGGAGTTGGGTAGATGTAGGGTAGGAGTTGGGTAGATGTAGGGTAGGAGTTGGAGTAGGAGTTGGAGTAGGAGTTGGAGTAGGAGTGCGATTAGGAGTTGGAGTAGGAGTTGGAGTAGGAGTTGGAGTAGGAGTTGGAGTAGGAGTTGGAGTAGGAGTTGGAGTAGGAGTTGGAGTAGGAGTTGGAGTAGGAGTTGGAGTAGGAGTTGGAGTAGGAGTTGGAGTTGGAGTAGGTGTTGGAGTAGGAGTTGGAGTAGGAGTTGGAGTAGGAGTTGGAGTAGGAGTTGGAGTAGGAGTTGGAGTAGGAGTTGGAGTAGGGGTAGGAGGTTGAGTATAAATATTTTTCCAAATATTCGTTTAAAATTATTTCCAACACACACACTTCTTGCTTCGTCCACATTACAACACATATTCTAAATACACAAACCAATTGCAGCACTGCAATAGGCAAAACCTAGTACTATTATTATTGTTCGAGTTAAAGTTTCTATAAAGGTACATAATTTTATTACTTATGTTTAGTTACGGTTTACTATGAATATAATATAAACTAATGTGCGGTAAAGCAAGATCACCTTGTTTTGACATTTGACATTCCAACCTCAAAACTGATCAAAACCGACCGGCCATAGATTCGGAGCGTTTTGTCGGCCTTTGAAAAATTGAAAATTATTTTAACTACGAAAACTTACCTTAAGAAAAAACGAAATATACTGATATTTAAGTTTAACAACATTATTGATTAAAAAAAATGGACTGTAGTTCCTTATTGAACAAATTAACTAAAATCAACTAAACGTCTATCTACCATTTTTACTTAGTCATTTTACCATCGTTGAATTTGAAGTCTCCTCTGCAAATATCCGCTTTGCACCTATTTGCCTGTGCAATTAACGCATGAAGTAATGACTTCCCTATCACAGGTGGCCTTTGGAACTTTACGACTATAATATGATGTATTCTAATCTTGTCACGCACCCAATAAAGATCTTACTATAACTTGTAGCGAGGTCGAGTACACACTACCTTTACTGTACCTGCATGCAATATGTGATGGTAATGAGCCATTTTTATGTGGACAAAATATCATCTTTATATATGTTACTAGCTGATATGTACCCGGCTGTAACAGCTGATGTTTGGGTGCCATAGTTGATTTGATAGAGCTCTCTCTGAACAAAGAAACAAATAATCATTCAATTTTTAATTATTATTTATTTTTATTGAGATTTAAAAACATCATTTTAATATTTAATCATTGTAGAAAATAATATTAACATAAAACCCAAATGAAACATGACAACGGAAAAAACGACAGAAAATAAAAAGATTTCAGTCGCATCTGGGATCCGAACCCAAGGTCCTCTGTCTTTTTATTTTCTGTCGTTTTTTCCGTTTGTGTTTCCGTTTTCATTTGGGTTATGTTAATATTATTTTCTACTATGATTAAAAGGAATCATTCATTTAAAAATTTTATTTCATTGCAAACATTAATTTTTCAAAATATCTTGTGTTTTCCATTTTGAAAATATTCTACCAAAACAAACCTTTTGATTATGTGATCTGTAGCTAACCAGAGTGGTATATCTATGCGATAACCTCAATACAACATGGCGGGTTCAATGTTTTTCATACTAATTTTAAAACGTTATAGCAACAGTTTTACATATTGTATTTTATTCAAACTGCTCTCTAAACCTTCCCGGCACTAATAAGAACAAACTGTGCTATTTTCAGCGAAACCGGTCAAGTAATTTTCGAGAAAATCGAGGACACGCAGACAAAAGATTTTTTTTACTTATGGAAAATTATTAAAATTATTAAACGTCTTTTTGTACCTCCCTGAAATAGATGTTTTCAGGGCTGATGTGTAGATTGTGGTGTAGTGTGTATTTATGTATGTAGAAGTGATACCCTATTGCGCGCGTTAACCCTCTTAGGATCGGTATTTCTATATAATATTAATTGTTTTTATACTTAATGTGGTTTTCGGCGTTGAATTTTTGTGTAGCCGTTAAGTACCGTATATCAAGAAGTGTAGCTCTGTGGTCCCTGTCAACATTAATGGGGTTTTGTGGATTTCAATTGCTTCCGTAATTAGACGCGCTCTATACGATTTAGGTCTTCCCAGTACTTCGGGAATAAATCTCAAGTATTGGCCGGTCACAATTAAGTGCTCGGCAATTGCCGATTTGTCTGGATGGCCGAGTTTGCACTCTCCAAAGTGTTCTGAGATCCTTTTGGAGATGGTCCGTTCTGTCTGACCTACATACACTTTGCAAACTGAGTTTATAAACTACATCTGTCTCAAGGGGAAATTTCCCCTTTGCAGACCTCAGAAGGACTTGGATTTTTGTCATTGTTTATTCCCCGAAATAATATAAAAGGGTATTTGAATAATTTGTATTAACTACTAGTCGCTTTGTAAATAATTCAGTATTTAACAGTCTTTGTCTGAGTTTTGAACGCTGTTCTCAATGTATATATTTCTGACAGAAAAAATAAAACAAACAATATGGCGTCGTGTAGTTTGACGGTCTAATGAACATTTCAACGCTCCATAAATAGTTCATGATGAAAATGACGTTGGGCACACAATTTGTTTGGTTGACCTAGAAAATCCCGACTACAAAACCCTCGCAAATTTCATGACTGCAGTACTGAATAGTATTTTGCAAGAATCAACAAATAAAAATTTGTGATTATCGTGTTTTAAATTGTCATTACATTATGTCAATTACTGAAGATGCTATGTTTTTATTAGTTAACTTGCGTAACTATTTTTTTGTAACCTACGGCATTATATTAAGACATTTTAATTAATCGCCGAATTGTATCTTGTTGCTAGGTTGCTGATCTCTGGTGAAATTCCTTTAGATCTAGGGAAACATTATAAGTGTAATATGGAGAAGACTAACATAGGATATCTGAGGGAATTTTTATCCCTTTTTAATCTCCGATTGAACTCCCAGCAAGATAGGCCACGACCGCCACTGAAGATAGGTTGAGTAACACGTGACGCCGATTCGCGGAACGTACGATTCGGGGGGGGGGGGGTCGTAAAAATCATAGCTATTTTTCTTCTTCTTTATAATAGACAAATATGCCTGAAAAGCTGTTAGAATGAATCGTGATCGCATTGTGCGGCGTTTTAATCTCCCTGCCTGCCCCTGCGCGTCTTATTTTGGACAGTCCACTCATCAGAACGGCGACTTCCTTGTTTACTTCACGGATTTAGACGGCGTTAGTGCAACATGGCGGCGCCAGAGATGTTTTCAAAACTGGTCCTCCGTGACAAACATTTTTTGCAGCTTTTATTGTTGCTTATTTCTTGCCAAGATCCGCAAAATTTTGATCGTCGTTTCGAAAACAGCCCAAAATAAAATGAATGTTGTTTTTATTTACTGTTTGTGTTTTGACACCGTCTCAATAATAGAATATGCGGCTTCAAGTTCATAGAATCTGAATTCTTGTTTTGGTATGGATTTTTTTAATAGCACGTAGAATCAGGTTTTGACGCAACAACGTCATATTATTTATTATTATTATAACTGGAAATTACTGATTTTGGGAATAGATTTTCCTTATTTTACGAGCTAATGCAATGATTTAGCTATTACAATATATCATATTTTATTGATATTTTATTTTGTACACGGTGTCCGGAAACTTGTGCATCTACAATCACATTTGAAGCCGATTTTGTTTTATAATTTGAGGTTTAGTTTTAAAGCAAAATTGGATTTTTAAAAGAGAAATAAAAAAAGCATTCTTTACAGGTTTTTTATCAGCTGTTTATTGTCTTTTAATTATGAAGCCTAGACCCGGCTCCAATAGTTTCAAAATTGTCAAATCGAATAAAAGTATAATAACTTCGAATGAATAATGGAAGTTTAAAAAATATCGACCAGTGGGAATGTTTACTGTTTTTTGTGATTGTTGTTGAAAACATTTAATGTATTTTCAAATGCGTAAATTAATCGGAAGTTTTGCCAAGTCCAGGTGTGTACTTCATTTTTTCAATTTTAGACAACAGCTTTGCCAAGTTTTGAGATTTCGCAATGAAGTCGCGTCGAATCAGATGTATATCGTGAATAAATTATTTTCATGAAAATTATATTTGTATAATTTACTTAGCGCCGTTTTTGTGAAAAATCACTCATAAAATGTATCATCTTCCTCACCAAGTCACTTGTTACTTGTATGTTTCTAGTCCCCCTAGTCTAAGGTGACCATACGTCCTGGTTTTTGGTCCTCTGTCCTTGTAAGCGACCATTGTCGTTACAAGACTGTAAACATGTAGGGTGCTGGTCAAGTCACTTTCTATGCTTCTGGGGGTACGGGGCCGACTCTCCTTGAGGCAGGTTCAGGAATCCTTCAGGTGGGAGGCAGAAGTGAAAGACTTTCTTACAAGATGTGACTGGGTACGAGTCACGATTGCTCGTCCGAGTGTGACTCCTGCGGTGGTGGATATGTGCCTTGATGGGATCACGGCGTTGGAGGGCAGGAGGCGAAGGGCACTCGACTGCACTCGAACGGTGGGCGTTGGGGTTCGGCGGTTCCTGCCGAGTTTTCTCGCAGCGTCTCAGGCTGGGGATGCAAGTGGCCTGCTTGCTTTGTAGGAGACGGGAGTCTCGACTACGACTACTGGCCGGACGGTCTCTACTGACTCGTCTCTGTCCACTACTCTGTCCACTACTGTCCTTGCTTCGGCCAAAGTCCCCCTTTTTAATCACATCCGAACTATTCTTCGGGTTCCTTCGTGAACTACGAACTGTGGCTCGGTGGTTTTTAATTAGTTCGCTGTTAATCCCCGTAACTGCCTTTTTCTGGCGACTGCGAAATTCCCGGGATTTAAAGCCGGGCGTTTGTAAATTACCCTCAGGTAAACAGACCTCGGGTACCGTATTATGGATTAGAATAAATCGGTGTTTCCCGCACTTATGGCTTGTATCAACATAATGTCGCAAAATTAGAAAGAATCATGATTATGAACAATCGACGATCACGTCGGCTACACTCCCCCCGTGCAGTGAAACTGGACTTATTTTCATCGAGACGTGTTCGTCGTTGTCCACGGCGGCCGGTCGGCTGAGACCGGCTGGTGAGCCGCATGTCGGCCTGGGGCACATTCTTGTTTTGAGCGGGAACGATCCCCCCATCGGGAATAATAGCCGGGGCGGGGGTGCGACGTCTCGACGTGCGAAGCCTCCCCTCGTCATTTTTTGTCGGTGTGAGCAGGGCGATGCGGCGTCTCCTGGGGGGGGGGCGCCTACAGCAGAGCTGCGTGCAGAGCCGGACACTTCGGGGTCAGGCAGTGCAAAGCTGAACACTTCAATGCAGCAATTATTGTCTCCTCGGTGGGTCCCGCCTATGGCAGGGCTGCATGTAGAGCCGGACACTTTGAAGTCGGGTAGTGCGAGGCTGCACATCTCAATGCAGCAATTATCATCACTTCGGTGGGGCCCGCCTATAGCAGGGCTGCGTGCAGAGCCGGACACTTTGGGGTCGGGTAGTGCGAGGCTGCACATCTCAATGCAGCAATTATCATCACTTCGGTGGGGCCCGCCTATAGCAGGGCTGCGAGCAGAGCCAGACACTTCAGGGTCAGGCAATGCGCAGCTGCAGACTTCAGGGCAGCAGTTGTTGTTGTGGAGAAGGGGCCCGCCTATAGCAGGGCCGTGAGCAGAGCCAGACACTTCAGGGTCAGGCAATGCGCAGCTGCAGACTTCAGGGCAGCAGTCACTGTTGTGTAGATGGGGCCCGCCTATAGCAGGGCCGTGAGCAGAGCCAGACACTTCGGGGTCGGGCTGTGCGAGGCTGCACATCTCAATGCAGCAATTGTTGTTTCGGTGGGGCTCGCCTATAGCAGGGCCATGTGCAGCGCCGGATACTTCGGGATCGGGCGGTGCGAGGCTGCGCACCTCCGGGCAGCAGTTGTTGTGACGGGGCCCGCCTATAGCAGGGCCGTGAGCAGAGCCAGACACTTCAGGGTCAGGCAATGCGCAGCTGCAGACTTCAGGGCAGCAGTTGTTGTGACGGGGCCCGCCTATAGCAGGGCCGTGAGCAGAGCCAGACACTTCGGGGTCAGGCAATGCGATGCTGCATACTTCAGGGCAGCAGTTGTTATTGTTTCGGTGGGGCCCGCCTATAGCAGGGCCATGTGCAGCCAGATCCTTCGGGGTCGGGCGGTGCGAGCTGCACACCTCCGGCAGAGTTGTTGTAGATGGGGCCCGCCTAAGGCAGGGCCGTGAGCAGAGCCAGACACTTCGGGGTCGGGCAATGCGAGGCTGCACACTTCCGGGCAGCAGTTGTTGTAGATGGGGCCCGCCTATAGCAGGGCCGTGAGCAGAGCCAGACACTTCGGGGTCGGGCAATGCGCAGCTGCACACTTCAGGGCAGCAGACAATATTGGGTAGATGGGGCCCGCCTATAGCAGGGCCGTGAGCAGGGCCAGACACTTCGGCGTCGGGCAATGCGCAGCTGCGCACTTCAGGGCAGCAGTCGTTGTCGAGTAGATGGGGCCCGCCTATAGCAGGGCCGTGAGCAGAGCCAGACACTTCGGGGTCGGGCTGTGCGAGGCTGCGCACTTCAGGGCAGCAGTCATCGTCATGTAGATGGGGCTCGCCTATAGCAGGGCCGTGAGCAGAGCCAGACACTTCGGGGTCGGGCAATGCGAGGCTGCGCACTTCAGGGCAGCAGTCGTTGTCATTAGATGGGGCCCGCCTATAGCAGGGCCGTGAGCAGAGCCAGACACTTCGGGGTCGGGCAATGCGCTGCGCACTTCAGGGCAGCAGTTGTTGTCATGGGAGACGGGGCCCGCCTATAGCAGGGCCGTGAGCAGTGCCAGACACTTCAGGGTCAGGCAATGCGCAGCTGCATTCTTCAGGGCAGCAGTTTTGTTGTGCAGATGGAGACGGGGCCCGCCTATAGCAGGGCCGTGAGCAGAGCCAGACACTTCGGGGTCGGGCAATGCGCAGCTGCACACTTCAGGGCAGCCGTCGTTTTCGAGTGGATGGGGCTCGCCTATAGCAGGGCCGTGTGCAGAGCCAGACACTTCGGGGTCGGGCTGTGCGAGGCTGCAGACTTCAGGGCAGCAGTGATTGTTGTTGAGATGGGGCCCGCCTATAGCAGGGCCGTCAGCAGAGCCAGACACTTCGGGGTCGGGCAATGCGCAGCTGCAGACTTCAGGGCAGCAGTGATTGTTGTGGAGATGGGGCCCGCCTATAGCAGGGCCGTCAGCAGAGCCAGACACTTCGGGGTCGGGCAGTGCGAAGCTGCGCACTTCAGGGCAGCAGTTGTTGTTGTTTCGGTGGGGCCCGCCTATAGCAGGGCCATGTGCAGCGCCGGATACTTCGGGATCGGGCGGTGCAAGGCTGCGCACTTCGGGGAAGCAGTGATTATTCTTCCGGTGGGGCCCGCCTATAGCAGGGCCATGTGCAGCGCCGGATACTTCGGGATCGGGCGGTGCAAGGCTGCGCACTTCCGGGTTTGTGTCAGTGCTCAACAGCAAAGGGAGCCTAGACGCGGCGATCAGTTGCTCGATCTGCCTGTTTCGTATTCTTATTTCTTGCAACTCTTCTCGCATCCGACGGATTATTTTTTTCTTGGAATCCTCACTCTTGGATGTGAGGTACTCGTCCGCAGAGGCTACTGTGCTCCGTGTCGTGTCGGTATTTGTGGCTAGAGCCGCTGCCGTAACAGCTCGTGCTCTAGAATCCCAGGCGGCTGTACTTGCTTGTTCGGGAACGTGTGTCACTGGGTCGGCGGTAACCGGGCCGAGGGGTGCCGGGCCGAGGGGTGCCGGGCCGAGGGGTGCCGGGCCGAGGGGTGCGGGGCCAGAGACTGTAGCGCCGAGCGCTACAGAATTGTAACTATAGTCATTCCGTTCGAGCCCGCGGGGAGTGAGGTTGTAAGCAGCTGGGCTGCCATGTAATGCACCGGGCGCTGCGGGGGCAGGGGGCGCAAGACCGGGCCCTACAGCGTAGCAGCGGCTAGCGTCATTTCGCTCGTGGCTGTGGGAAGCGAGGTCCGATGTAGCTCCGCCGGCGTATGACGTGTCGAGGGCTGCGGGTTGTGCTGGGCCGGACATTTCCGGCTGCGGCCGCTGTGTTCCGCCATTTTGTAATGTGCGGAATGCTTCCACCATTAATGCAGCAATCTGGGAGAGCGGGTCTGCTCTGTTCTTCGCCCAATATTGGGTTCGACGCGCCGAGTCATCCGTTGTAGTTTGACCCGGGAATGTCGCGTTGGCGTTTGTGGGCTGCGGTTGACAGGGCTGCAGAGGGGTCGTTTGGCCGTGCATCGCGGCGTGTGATGCTGGAAGCCGGTACTCTGCGCCTTGTGTGAAGCCTTGTGGGGCGCCTTGTGTGGAGCGTTGTGGGTCGCCTTGTGTGGCCGTACACTTCTGGGTAACGGCCGGTGACATCTTGTTAGGTCACCTGGGTAGCGGCTGGGTACTAGATCCGTAGTCCGGGGATCACTATGTGACTTGATCCGGCTCGAAGGACCACTTGTAAGCGACCATTGTCGTTACAAGACTGTAAACATGTAGGGTGCTGGTCAAGTCACTTTCTATGCTTCTGGGGGTACGGGGCCGACTATCCTTGAGGCAGCTTCAGGAATCTTTCAGGTGGGAGGCAGGAGAAGTGAAAGACTTTGTATGGTGACAAGATGTGACTGGGTACGAGTCACGATTGCTCGTCCGAGTGTGACCCCTGCGGTGGTGGATATGTGCCTTGATGGGATCACGGCGTTGGAGGGCAGGAGGCGAAGGGCACTCGACTGCACTCGAACGGTGGGCGTTGGGGTTCGGCGGTTCCTGCCGAGTTTTCTCGCAGCGTCTCAGGCTGGGGATGCAAGTGGCCTGCTTGCTTTGTAGGAGACGGGAGTCTCGACTACGACTACTGGCCGGACGGTCTCTACTCACTCGTTTCTGTCCACTACTGACTTTGCTTCGGCCAAAGTCCCCCTTTTTAATCACATCCGAACTATTCTTCGGGTTCCTTCGTAAACTACGAACTGTGGCTCGGTGGCTTTTAATTAGTTCGCTGTTAATCCCCGTAACTGCCTTTTTCTGGCGACTACGAAATTCCCGGGATTTAAAGCCGGGCGTTTGTAAATTACCCTCAGGTAAACAGACCTCGGGTACCGTATTATGGATTAGAATAAATCGGTGTTTCCCGCACTTATGGCTTGTATCAACATAATGTCGCAAAATTAGAAAGAATCATGATTATGACCAATCGACGATCACGTCGGCTACAGTCCTGCTTAGTCATTATTCCAAACCAGTTCCTACACAAATTAATCCATCAAATTAATAATTATGATTAGCGTCTTGCAATATTTATCGTAAGGAATAAATACAGTTAGCTTCTTTTTTTTCAATTTAACATTAAATTTAGTTTTGATAATTTAACTGCATCTCTTTATATGGTCTATAAATAATGTGTAATGATAGCCTGTCCAAAAACAGAAAATAAATGTTAAAAAAAATAAAATAATAATAATAAATTCGTAGAATAGACGTAATATAAGAATAGGAAGTAATATTTGTACAGCGCCCCTGAGGTGATTTGTCACAAAAGCGGCGCTATAAAAATGGTCCGATTATTATTATTATTAAAGATTGAATAATTTTATTGTCAAGGGGAGAGGGACTTCGGAGAGCGATTATTTATTAATTTGAAATAATAATATTATTACGCAATATAATAAACGTAATTTTTTTAAAGAGAATAATATTCGTTACATATGTTTTAAAAATTAACATAGGCTTAGCATTTATCAAAATCAAATCAGAAATATGACCCTTTTCTGACCGTCCTACATGTTTTACAAGGTCATGTCAGCTTCGAACAGATTTTCTATATATGCCGATTCTTGATAACTTTCGCCCTTCAGATGCTTCCAGTTGTCTTCAAATCAACAGCCCATCTCATCACAACTTAATAAATCGACTAACATTTCCTTTCCCATTGTTTCAGCACCCGTCGCCAGACAGGTTTGTGTTCAGGTCAGCCGCTTTCCTCGCCTTCACCGGCCTGGCTCTGTCCACCTTCAGCCTCAAGCAGATGCTGGAGAATCAGCGGAGACGCATTCTCTAGGGGCGGAGCACTTCACAGCAAACAAACACTCCTGCAGACCGGCGCAAACAAACACCATTGGAAGCTTTTGAGAAGGGATATTCATGCAACCTATGCTCATTCGGAGAGAGAAACTTTGAACTTAACCTAACTTGGAGAGAGAAATTTTCAACGTAACCTAATCCGAAGGGAGACATTTTCAACTTACCCAAGTTGAAGAGAGAACTTTTTTATTTAACCTCAATTGAAGAGAGGAATTTTCAACATAACCTATTTTAGTCCAGGAATTTATAATTTATCTATTCAGAAGTAAGGAATTACCAATTTAACGTTATTACCGCAAGGGATCTTTCATACAAAGCTTCAAGTAAAAGATATATTTTTTAATTTTATTTGGAAATCGTCCATGTTTTTTCGAAAGTGATATTTTTTTTTAGCTTAAGTATTTTTTTTATCGAGACTTGAAGAAAACAATGCAAAAATTTTAAACATCCGTCGTAATGTTATCACGGATTATGTGTTTTAAAAGGTATCGTTTGAAATTGATGTTTTCACGACAATATAAAACGCCTTAGCGGAATGCAATGCGCTAAATGAAATTAGGTTTTTTTAAATCACCAACTTAGAGAATCTTCAGGCCATTTGACCAAACGGAAGGCATGAGTTTTAAATAAGCAATAAAATGTAGGAATGCAGTTATTTTTCCATGTTTATTTATGTAAATATATTCTTTTAATGCTCATTAAATATATTTTTTTATTCTATTTAAAAATCATGCAATCGGTTGAAGTCACGTGGTCATTTCTATATTGCAAATCGGAAATCTTAAAATTACCAACATGAATTGTATATACATTGCATGTGTCTGAGAAATGTAAAGATTTTCGAATAGTTTTAACTAAAAGAGCCAAAGAGAGTTGATTAAGCTGATTAGACAATTGTATTAAATTAAATGTCCGGCAATTGAAATATGCCCTTCATGAATATTAATATGTATAGTTTAATTGATAATTTGAGGTTTTAAAATAATGTCTGATATTGTTTCGATGTATATGTGTGTAGATTGTTGTTTTTGTTTTTCAAAATGATTTTCCAAAATGTGCACAAATAAAGTTGTTGCTTTTTGTGGCGCCTGTGATCGGCTATTGTACTGTTGTGTCGTTTGTTTTCACTAAATGTAATTAAACAGTCTTGAAACTGTCAACAGCTGTCTTTTATTTATCTGCGTCAAGAAGGGGGCACTTAGATGGTTTGAACACATCGGATGGATGGAGAGAAAGGGTGTCGGGAGGCGTACAAGTTGATGGAGGAAGTCGGAAATGTCACAGGATGACTCGGAGATTGGCTATCATTGGGTAAATCATCACCTTATAGTTTAAAAAATAAATAATTTTGTAAGCGTGATGAATAAGATTTAAGAGTGGGACCGCTTAGATGGTTTGGGCATGTAGAGCAAATGAAGGAAGAAAAGAGTGTAAGGAGAATATATGACACGAATGTGAATGGAAGAAGAAGCCGGAAACACCCCAATGTTTGGCGGTCCATCCTCTCTGGTTACCTCTGTAGTGGAGCGGCATGATGGTTAGATAGTTTAAATTATATGAACACTGCACAAGAGTCCCGACTACCCCGAACACAGTGGGACTATGGCAACCCCAACGGGGGTATGTTGTGAGGCTGAAGGGGGGGGAGAGGGCACGAGGATGAGGGAGAGGAAGGTAGGGAAGTAGCTGGCTATTCAGATCTGGTTATTAAATGTGGCTAAATCCATTTCAAGCAACTTTTCAAATCTGAATGGTGATCTTTCCAGGGCAAAATGAGAGTAACTACCATTCTGGCGGCAGCTCAGCAGAACTGCGCTAGTACCAATCGCGTAAGTTAGTTCAATGTCTCATCTGGCTAAGTCCTCCATCACGACACAAGCAACATTTTCCACTTGCTGTGATGGTAGTAGGTGATTTTCAAATATTGTCAGGTTATTCGTTACCCGGGAGTGTTTGTCTTTCTTTTGAAAAAAAAGTGAGACATACTAATGTTATTAAATTCCACATTATCAGGTGCAAGAATTCTTTCAGTTTTTATCGCAATTAAAGTTACTTTTAATTAAAATAATTTTTAAATTAGCTTTAGTTGGTAGGCTTGACTAAGAAAGAATGACCGGATGGTCGGACCTTTTGACGCCATGGCTTTTTTAGTATTGGGCCGCCTGCTCGTGTGGAAGGCCTATAAATGACGTTCCGCATGTCTTCTAAAAACATCTAATTGACATCAGCTGATTAAAGTTGAGTATTTTGGTTTTTATGTGTGTGACCTTATTTTTCCTTTGCATAAAACGTATACTGTTTTTAATAGACCAAAGGCATTTTTATTATGACAAAAATGATCAATTTTATGAAGAAAAAATAAATTATTGTCTATTTGTACGGTTTAAAGACATAGGAACTATATCACCACCCAGCTGGGGAGTGTTGTGAGCTGGGTCAGGGTAGGGGCTGTAGGAAAGGATTGAAGAGGTTCAGATTATATGTTGGAGGAAAAACAGATGCCAGTAGCTCGTTCCACATGTGAACTGCCTTATAAAAAAATGAATCAGAGAATTCACCTGTTTACATGAAGCCGACATCAACTGTGAATGGATGTTCTGCTTGTGTCCATCGAGTTTCACATTCCTTCGAGCAGGCTCCATTGAGATACCTGTAGAACATACTCATGGTGATGATGGAACGGTTGTGCCGAAACCGGTCGGTATTAAAAATAAAAGGTGGCTAAAACAAAGTTTTTATTGTTTCATTTAATTATAATGGATAACCACAAAGTGATAGCTTCATACAATGGTACAAAACTACTCCGATAAATTATACAGTTACTTAAATATTTGCTTGTCTATGTAAATGTCAATACGTATTTAATGTGGATACAATATTGATTGTCAATGTTTACCTTTTGCTTAAGTCCATCTTACTGTAATAGTAATTGAAATAACAAAAGTTTATCAGTAACGAGAACAAAGTAAATATGTACATGAAGAATTCAAAGTACATACATAATATACTGATTATATACAGATAATCAAATGCAACAAAACTGAACAAAAGTTTATATTGATATAAACCACTCGAGGGATCCGAGCCTACCGTAGGAGTGGCAGCTTGCTACACTAAACTTCATATTGAAAGATGGGTTTAATCCCAGCACTGGAAGGAATGGTAGAGGGCACCCAGAATGAGACAGTCCAAAGTACTCATATATGGACCTAACCCCAGACAAACCAGGCAAACTACTCAATATGGACAGAAAAATAGGTCAATTTATCTATAGTGCTGTTTAGTGATTATAATCACGTCAAGGGTGCTTTGCATTTTGTTAAAGTTTGTAGACCCTTTTAAAAATGTTTTTGGATTTTTCTTAAAGGTTTCGAAATTGATTTCTGATCTCAAACTAAATGGTACAACATGACCCAATACATTGAAAGCTCTGTCCCAAGTTTAGCAGCATTTGTACAAGAAGGTTCAACCAGTCTGTTTGACACATCAGACTTGGCCGACCTGAGCGTAAGTTGTCTCTGAAGAGATCGGTCAAGTATGATGGTGCCAGCCCGTTCAGTCCCTTATATATCATTAGACAAATTTTAACTGAATAATTTCTGTAATTCACTGAGGGAACTGGGGAACACTACCACCTGAAGAGACACATGCAGCTGTTAGGAGTGGAAAACACCAATAGATGCAGGAAATGTGAAGAGGATGAAGAGACTCCAATTTACTTATGGTGTCAATGTCCCGCCTTGATGGGAAGAAGGCTCAACTACCCGGGAAGACATATTGTGGAACCAAGAGACAGCTGAATATCCAACGACAACCCTGGTGAACTTTATCAAAGGGACCGGGTTACTGTCAACGGAATAAAGTAAAATGGGAGATAGCACAATGTACTGAGTGCTCACGGGAGTTATGCAAACTGTCTACATATCAATAAATAAATAAAATTTATTTAATACACCAGGACCACGGACACGCAGAAAGGAGTCAGGAAAACATATATGATACGAATTAAATAAACAATCGGGAGCTGTATCCAACATGTCTACAGAGTAGATTAATTAAACAGATAAACCAATGTATGCACTCTTGAGGTGATATTTTTCAAATTAGCGCTATATAAAATTATCTATGTATTTTATTTTTTTACAGTTAATCCATACAGGAGGCTCTGAGGCTCCTTTTAGCATAATTAGTAATAATATCGCCCTTGAGGTGATTTTTCAAAAAAACAGCACTATGCAAATCATCCAATTGTTATAATAACACAATGTAAATTTAGAGTTAAGAATTATATTAGAAATTCACCTGAACATGTTTGGGCCGGGGACCCGTTGATCCCTTTATATAATTTATATCTAAATAAACATTCTTGAAGGAAGTAGTTTGGGTCAGAGGATAGAATGCGGAGAGAGGCATCTTATGAATATTTGTGTCATCCATTGACGAGATCGCAATGGCTTGAACACGCGACAAATAAAATCTACCGACACCTGGCGCCGAGCTTTGAACTGCTCAGCATTTGGGTATAAATACTGGTTGGCTATCATTGGCAAACCACTCTTGTTTCGACTGTCGTATCATCTCCCACTCGAACTCTCTCACGACTCTGCGCTCTGACTCACAGCTTCCTGCCTGCTATATTTTGAATATTGTTTGACTTTGCTACATCCTGGACCATTGCCTTTTCCCGCCATTGGATATCCGACCTAGCAGAGTTCACCAATTGACTATAGTAGTCCACATAGAATCTATCCTTACAACGGGACTGTATTCTCGCGGCTACCTGAACCAGGCCCACTACCAAAGCTGCAGACAAGTAGCAGCTACAACGACTCGACATGCACATTATTTTACAGTCTATGTGTTATTTACCCCGAAGTGTCTGGAACAGATATATTAATTATAAGTTATGTGTTCTAATTGAAGATCTTAATTATACTTTTTTAATGGACTTACTCAACCTAGCCGATTTATCAGTAAGGCGCACAGTGGGTGATTTAGTGGGTCTTTTCAAAATAGCGAATGGCAGACTGGACACCCTGGATTTAACTAACCTTATTACCTACCCGTAATACACAACTGACGGCTTTGTATAATGTACCGTGGTTTACAAATAACTGTTTCCAAAATCTTCCCATTCAAAGACTGCACAGACTTGGTAATAAGTATTGTTCTATTGATGTTTACCGTTACGACACTGCGTCAAAACTAAAAATTCGTTTATTTGAATGTGTTCAATAAACAGATCAAGTTTATTAATGTGCATCTTTCTAAATTGCATTTATTACTTATGTTATGTTCTGTAAAACACCCAATCATAAATGTGTATAATTTTTAATACCATTTGAAACATTTATTCGTACCGAGGTGATCAATTCGACAGAGATATTATTATATAATTTTTTTTTTCTGAAATTTAAATGAGAACTTATGTAGGTGTGTGGGTAATATAGGTCATTGACTGTTTTATGACTTTTATGACTCCCTTATCAATGCATTCCTCTGTTGAAACAGTAATATATCTATTTAAAACTCTATGTAAAAGCCTTATGGCCATTAAATACATAAATAAATTCTCTGAAAATTACTTCTAGACATTTGGGGAACCAAGTAATCTTCTTTTGGCGCTACTGAATTATTCAAAATATCACGAGTCTGCTATGTGTGCTAACGGGACATTTCTCCAGCCCGCCACTCCACATAGTCCTAGAATGGTCGCACAGACTGTCTCACTTCAACTCATGCAGCCATCTCACTCAAGCTACGTGCTTGCTGATTGGTCAGGAATAAAAACAACATCTTTCACATAAGGGAAACTAGACTTTCAACAAAATTATCAAATTTTGCAAGGACTTCCTGTAAAAATAGGATGAGATGCAAGCAAACTGGTTTTACACCCATGTTCCCACATGTCTATAGAATATGTTGGCATATATGAGTAATTGCAATATGTTAGTACCTAAAATATTTACTTATTCACCGAAACTCAAAATTTAGAGGTTCGACAAATATTTCTTTATCTATTATATAAAGAAGAATGTCCTGGACGGGTGGTGTGTGTTTGTTTTTTATACAAATCTACAGTTTTATTCCGAGCTTGATGAAATTTTTCACACTTGACCTTCAAAACAAGAGGAAGGTCACTGTCTACATGAGAATTCGAAAAACCACCCCCATCCCCCTTTTCCACCTCTTAACCTTTTAGATGCGGCAAGCCCACCCCTGCGCCGCATCATACATGCCCTGTGCGCGGGCGGCTCACCCATGTGCCGCAAAGCTTCTATACACATATAGCGGGGTTCTTTACCCCACGCGTGATGGAAGTCATAGATATTTTTGATGCGTAGAAAAGGTTAAAGCAGAATTTTGATGCTTCTCGATGAAATTTTGCACACTCGAATATTGCACATTCAAAATAAGAGGAAAATTACTTGGTAGGGGTAGGAGTACTACATCACAACTTCAAAACTTTACTCCAAACCATTCATAACCCCGTGCAATGCAGGATACTTCAGCTAGTAACCAAATAAAAATTATTGTGACAGCAGGATCAAGGCAGAGTGATGGAAAATAATGGAGGCTAACACTATGTATTTTCGATTTCATTATGAGAAAATCTCAGTTATTGTTAAAACAAGACAAAGTTTGAATTGGTCAAACTAGCTGCCACAGCCCAACGCCTGGGTGTTCACCCGCATGACCTAACAACATCTCTAACCTTCGCTCTGCCTGACTGTTTCGACCTTGACTCGACTTGCTTCTTTTCTGACATAGCTAAAAATTATCGCCCAATATCTGGACTCTCTTATACCTCTAAATTATAGGAACGTAGTCGTGAATCAAACCACGAAGTATCTGAACAACCATTATTTACTTTTAAAGTAACAATCTGTTTATAGGAGGTTTCACTCAACAGAAAATGCACTATTACGTATACTCTCAGACATGATTAACGTGGTAGAAGACGGTAAACTTGCTCTAGTAGCTATACTAGACACGAGTGCTGCTTTCGACACAGTAAATCATCAAATATACAGAATACAAATGATTATTGCATACATCCTCTATAATTATTAATATGTGTCTAGAGTATAAGTAACAGTGAATGTGAGGTATGTTTTGATTTTTCGCCCCTGGAACTTATTACTTGGAATGGTACTTACACTATGTTATTCCTGTATTTGTTCGATATATTATCTTTGAACCTACTGTGATGTGTTTTGCACGTGTTTATTATAACCAACTTTATATGTAAAAGCCCATATAGGGCGTATATTATACAATAAATAAATATTAATTGATAAACTGAAACACAAATACTGTATTAACAACTCTGTAATACGTATAGTGGAAAATCTCATATTTGCTTGAAAGATATCAGATAGTGGCTTGTGGGGGTAAGAGATCTTTCGAATTTTCTTTATGTGTGGTGTGCCGCAGGGATCTGTACTAGGTCCTCTTCTGTTTATATTGTACACCAGTGATCTGGAACCATTCATTTCTTTACGAGGACTAATTTGTCACAGCTATGCTGATGATTAATTTCTTCTTAAAATGTGTGATCCTTGCGAAGTGAAAGATTGTAGGTCATCTGTTTTGCACTGTATTGATGAGGTGCCAAACTGGATGTATAAAAATGCAAGCAAAACTGAATTTATGTGGATTACATTACTCAAAAGACATAATTTAATTGACAATAGTCAACAGTCTCTGCAGTGGGTATTATTCCCAATCAGTTCGTTTTCTTGGACCAAAATGTTGTTTCAATGAATACTCAACTTGGCAAAATGGTAAAATTTAGTGTATTTTTTCTAGGACAATTGAAATTCATAAGATCTCTCCCAACAGATTCTGCTAAGACTCTGGTGAATGCTCTAGTAGTCTCCAGATTGGACTACTGCAATACTTTGTATGCTGGTCTGCCTAATGTACATTTGAACAGACTGCAAGGAGTGTTCAACACAGCAGCTCGTCTAATGTGCGGTGCCACCAAATACTGCCACTTCACTCCTCTTCTACGTGATTACCTACACTGGCTTCCAGTCACAGAAAGAGGTCAGTTTAAAATTCGTCTTTGGCACATAAGGCACTGAACGGGCTGACATCATAGTTGACTGATCTCTGCGCGAGGGACAATCTTACTCAGGGGCAGCTCACGCTCAAGTCGACCAAGTCTAATGCGTCGAACAGACTGCTTAAATCCTCTTATACGAATCCAGCTAAATTTGGGGACAGAGCTTTCAATGCACTGGGCCCTCATTCTTGGAATGACCTTCCATTTGGTTTGAGGTCAGAAATCAATTTAGAAACCTTTAAGAAAAGCCTAAAAACGTATCTATTTAAAAGGGTCTACAAACTTTAACAAGATGTAAAGCGCTCTTGAGGTGATTTTAGTCACTAAACGGCGCTATAGAAAAATTGACCATTTTATTATATTCTTTGATTTTGCTTTCCACCTTGCCTTGAATAGCTCGACCTGCCGCTACCGGACAAGGACAGCCTTCTACAGTCAGCAACCGCTGACGTCACCACCCACTACCTCAGCACTCTACGCTCTGGAAACCATACTGGCCGGTGCCATAAGTCAATTGCTTTCAAAGTGAGAACATCTCCATTGGAAACTGTTCAAAGGGATACCAAACGCCTTTCTTAACACGTAATACCCGGAGGTTCAAAATAAAACACATTCGGCGATGGTGGGTCCAGATAGACCCGGCTGAAATGATGAAAATAAAAGGCTTTTTTATGCATTTTTCGTTCATATCCTTACTTTTATATGATATTATGTAATTCCTCATAAACTCATAACATATCCCTTGTGTTTCTTGTATAAAGATAGATGTTTTAGAAATTAGTATTCCGTAAATGTTGCGGTTCTTCGATATGCAGCAGCGCGGGCATACCACGCGAGAGCAAAACCACGACTAAATCGGTCGCGTCTTGAGACAACCGCTGCCGACGGTCAGGGGAATGAGGAGGGCAGTGCGGGAGGGGGGGTAAGGACTCGGCCCAGGAAGTCAGTGGAAGCGAACATTTTGGTTTCTATATTTATTAACATTTTCGGGAAATCGATGGTGTGCATTTACAATTATATCATGTATTATTTAAAATACCAGAAATAAAATCACTTATTTAATTCTTCCTTGTGGCTGTACCTCTAATAGAAAGATGTGTAAAAAGAAAATAAATTAAATTTATAGCCATATTATATGATGATTGCTTATGCAAATATTAGAAAATATTATATAATGGCGTTCTTATTTGAGTATTTAATTTTCTCACACATTTATTTGTCACAATTAAAACCATTGAATGACATACATTTTAGTTAAAAATACTAAAATTTTTATTTTTCAACAAAACAAATTTAAATGAACAATTTTCATTAAAAATTAAAGGAATCCGGAATTTGACAAGTCCATTTGCAACGGATTCACTCAGATTTCCTACACTAACTGCATTATCACTTCCATTTTCACTTTCAGATATTTTCTCTAGTAATATGTCTTCCGGATCACTTTCAAATTCTGGATCCAATGCTTCGAATTCCAAGTCGCCATCATCACTGATCTCACTGTTAAGTAGCTTTTCAATCTCATTATCAGCTAAATAATGTTGCCTTGCCATTGCGTTAGTATGGTACGAAATAAAAAAAATTAAAACAAAGTTATAAAAATATAATCACAATACTAGAAATTGACAACATCTGCGTGTTAAGGACTGCGAGAGACAAAGACGGAAGGATAGAGCGAGAGATATACTGTTTCGTCGGCTGCTCAAATTCAAATGAGAAGAGATAGAGTTTTTGCGTGTTTTTATACACAATTATTCTAATAACTTATTTAAAACGTGTCCGATTTTAATCATTTTTGAGTCGACATGTGGGTAAATATTTGATAAAAGAATAGACAAGAGGAAATTAGCCTAAACGAAATATTTGCGGCAAAATCTTTTATTTAAAAAACACTGGGTCAAATCAGACCCATCACCGGAGTCGAGGTGTTAAAGCGCTTCGCAAAATTTTAAAGTTGAGCGTCCCGGAGTGTCGGTGTCTAATTATTTAACTGTAACAATTTTCTGACAAATTGTCAATTACGAGATGTAAAAACCAGGATGACTCCGCTGGGCAGGGGATGTTGCAAGAATGGAAGAAAGCCAGCCACAAAATAGGTTGCTCTATAATAAACCTACAGGACGAAGGAATGTTGGGAGGCCCTAACTTAGGTAACTGGGTAGTGTGGGGGAAAACACCACATCATGAGGTGCAAGGAACTGGAGGGCGAAGACAGCAGGAGTGGAGGAGTTTCCTCGAGGTGGAGGACTCTCCAACGGTTGTATCGACATTGATGTATTAAACAATTTATACAAAAAAAAACTTTTATTTTGGAAAAAATACAAATTAATTAGGTTATTTATAATAATAAGTTATACAGACTGCCATCAAACAGGGGTTTTATTTCAAAACAAAGCAGACAATCTTCACTTTCAAGAACTGCTTTTTATTTTTTTTGCCGAGATATTACTGAAAATATAATATAAAAATTATATAAGGTCTGTGACTTTTATTAGTTTTTGGTCCTGTTATTTTGAAAATTGTGACTTAAAATTTGATCACTGTCAGATGTAGAAAATACAAAATAGAGGATAACATAATTCTACAGTAAACTTAGGCAATAAGTGCAGGGATTTTATCCATGCGACGAAACATTTAACTAGAGCAGTGTTCCACAACCAGCGTGCCGATGCTAGGTGTGCCACCGCAGTGAGAAATATTTTTTTAATAGTTTGTCGCTTCTCAGAAACACAATAATGTAAAATCATAGAACAGGTGTTGTTAACACGAGAATGTTTTTTCCGCTGCAAATTGAATGTGCCTTTGTATGTAGACTATTATAACAAGAATGCTGCAGTCAGAACACGAGAATGGTTTTTTCCACTATGAGTCTGAATGTGTCTTCGCATATGCGACTTCATTTAACATGAATAACAGCAGTCAGAACACGAGAATAGCTTTATCCGCTGTGAGTCAAATGCGCCTTTGCAAATACAACTTTATTAAACATGAATAACTGCATTCAGAACACGAGAATGGTTTTGTCCGCTATGACTCTGAACGTGCCTTTGCATACATGACTTTTTTGAAGATGAATAGCGGCAGTCAGAACATACAAATGGTTTTTCCGCGTTGACTCTGAACGTGCAAATGTTAAATTTATGTATCCAATTATTTTATTATATTTTTACTTTTGGTGTACCAAGGAATTCTAAGAAGAACTTCGGTGGGCGCAGTGGGTGAAAAGAGGTTGTGGAGCACTGAACTAGAAGCCCGCTAATCCGTTGATTGAATGAGTTTTATAATTCTCTGGTCACACGAAGATCGTTATCTGCAGAGTCGGATCTACAGATCTGTTACATTTTTAAAAGATTACGTTGGTCAACAGATCGGAGCAGGTCCCGGTGTCCGTGACAAGCCGTAGTGATGATACTGGTGGACGGAGCAGTGGTGTAGACCACTGACGCCTACCGCCTCTTGCTGCGGGCGTGCAGTTTGTTGGGCCCCTTAGTGAAGCACCAGTCCACGGAGATGGTGTTGCCAAGGATGTCTGCGCTGTTCATTGCTTCCCGGGCGCTCTGCAAAAAAATGAATTTATTAGATTCCGAAACTTATTTAAGTGCAGCATTTAGGTGTAGGTGTGACAGAGCAATTATAAAAGGTTGATTTAAAATCTTCAAAAATTAATATTGTAACTCGTAAAACACATATTTAAATAATCTACGTTCCTTGCAAAAATTGGTGTAAAATATTGTTATTGCACGTAAAGTATCAAGGGGGTGAGGCAGCTGTCGACCGCAAACAAACTGAACAAACGGAGTCGCATCAAGGCTGGCCGCGGCCCGGAAAATTTGTGAAAATTTGTGAATTACCGTCGTGCCAACTTCAAGTGCTCTTGTATTATGACATTAAAAAAGCCAATTTACACAAATATTATTCATTGTTAAGCTGAGGAAAGGTTACAACATTGGTTTTTCTTTCTTTACCAGAACGACGAGACCAGTCATGCAGGTTTTTGCAGTTATCATTGGAGATCCATACTGGTGAGTGTTTGTAATCGACCGAAGCCCGTGTTATCTCTACGATGTCAATTGGCCGCATGTTGTTGCCCATATTTCGAACGCCGATGTTTACTTCATTTGTATACATTTGCAAAACATTAAAAATTAATAAATAACTAATTTTGAATTAAAAAGAGGAGATTATGACCTATTATTTATAAAGTTCGTAAATTATTTAACTGTAAACTCTTTCTGTGCCATAAGCGTGTCTACACGCTCTAGGTAGAAGTGCTCAGGGGTCCGGCCATACAAAATTAGCGCGCTAACACGCTGTTCTAAATGACGATTTTTTAGAATGGACATTTTGTGAAAATTTTGTGGTGTTTTTCTGGGTGAACGGCGACACAAACGACATACAATATACATATTTAGTAAGTCTTCAACATATATTTTTAATATACTTGTATTTCAGGAAAGGATTATTTTATTAACTTTTTTTTTTCTAAAAAATTCGCAGCCTGCCGGTACATCCACACCAAATACCTTCCAGTAGTTAAACGGTTAAGTATTTCTAATTTTGTAACTGTCAATTAATGGTGGAATTCCAATTAAATGTATTATTTTTAATTAATTTAATAAACAATAATTATTAGCCTGAAACACTCATCCAAATTGAAAAAACCTTCCGAGAAAAGATAAATGTTGCCGACAGGACTCGAACCTGCACCCTTCTGATTGCCAGTCAGATGCTTTACCGTTGAGCTACGTTGGCTTATCGCAAACCCGCCAAGTTAATCAATATATACTAGTGTTTCATTCAATAATGACTGTTTTTTTATTATATTTTTTCAATTTGGATGAGTGTTTCAGGCTAGTAATTATTGTTTATAAAAATAATTGTTACCCTTTGCGCTATGCACAAAAATCTTGTCTTAAAAACTTTAGTTTATCAATTAATATTTATTATTTTTATTTTGTTTGGAAGTTTTATTTACTATGTACTTTTGCTATTTTTTGATATATTAAATTCGCTACCGGTTTCGACACAACCGTGCCATTCACTAGCGTTCTTGAAACTAACTTAAATTAAACAAGTACAGAAACAAAATTAGTCACCATTAGGTGAGGATAGAGGGAGTGGTGATTTGGAAGGGGGTGGGCGGTGGGAGGAGTCAAAGTTAACACATTGTCGTCGGGACACGGCATTTGCCGTTTTTCGCGGACTGTCGGTCAACTGCGGGACACGGCAAATGCCGTTTTTGTCGACTGTCGGTTTTCGGCGGGCAACGGCATTATACGGGTTTGTTATCAGCGTGAAATAAAACGCCTTGTAGGGTAATTTGCTACCTGGGTGTTAGGCGACAGTCTGTCGACATTATTTGAGATGCCTTGTCCGGATTGGCTAGTGTGCCACTTGTAAAGGCGTCGCCAGAAATCTAGAGTTTTTATGCGATCTCAATCTCCAGTTTAGTTTGAGTCATTTCACGTATTGGAGTATTTTTCATACCGCTCGCACTGTTTTGTTTACTGTTTGGTGTTTTATTATTTGAATATATTAGCATTGTATAGGACGTTATCCATACAAAAATGTCTCTACAAGCCAATGATAGTGACGATGAAGTGTATGCCGACAATTTATCTAATTGTTCGTGGAATGATAATATTGAAGAGTTGTCAGACAACGAACCGATTGATGATGAACAAATACCAAGACCTAGAACGTTTCACCGTCGCACTATTGAAAGTGATTCTGATTCGGAGACGAGCTCAGATGAGGATGTGGACGAGTGGTCATCGTTTGATAATCCTCCAGTTCTGGAATCGTTATTAGGCGGCCGCGGTTTGAATTCAAATGTCCATTGTCCTCAAACTGTAAGTGATGCGATAGAGTTATTTATCGGTGATGATTTGTTTGAATATTTTGTAAACGAATCTAATAGATATTACCACCAAAACTCACATAATTACAAATTATATAAAAAATCGGGAAAGTGGAAAAAATATTACTTTGAAAGAAATGAAAAAGTTTTTGGGGCTGATTATTTTGATGGGACAAGTTCGAAAGGATATAAGGGACGAGTATTGGTCTACGGAACCAACAACCGAAACTCCTTATTTTGCTAAAACGATGTCCAGAGACCGGTTTCGGCAGATTTGGAAAGCGTGGCATTTTTCTAACAATGAAGATATCATAGATAGTTCCGACCGATTATGCAAAGTAAAACCAATTATTGACCACTTTTACCAAAATTTATAAACATTTACAAACCCCACCAAGAATTAAGTTTAGATGAGGGAATGATACCTTGGAAGGGAAGACTATTTTTTAGAGTTTACAATGCTTCTAAAATTGTGAAATACGGAATACTTGTGCGAATTTTATGTGAAAGTGATACAGGCTACATTTGTAATTTTGAAATATATTGTGCACAAGGACTTAAATTACTAGAAACTGTAAAAAAACTTGTGTCTCAGTATACTAATTTATGGCATCATCTTTATATGGACAATTACTACAACAGTGTCGAAAATTGCAAGGCTTTATTACTAAATAAAATAAGAGTTTGTGGTACTATAAGAAAAAAACAGGGGTCTACCCAAATCATTGCAAATGATTAAACAGAAGAAAGGTGAATGTATTTTCAAAAGAAAAGGCGATGTACTATTGCAAGTTTGGCAATATAAAAAAGAAGTTCGAATGATTTCCACCATTTATTCTGCTGAAATGAAAGAAAGCCAGAACATGGATTGGAAAACGCGCAATAAAATCATAAAACCAACATCTGTAATCGAATACAATAAGCATATGAAAGGTGTTGACCGTGCTGATCAATACCTCTCATATTATTCGATATTGCGTAAAACTACAAAATGGACAAAGAGGGTAACGATGTACCTAATAAACTGTGCACTTTTTAATTCATTCGTCATATTTAATTCGGTTCATCAACCAAAGATGAAATATAAAAAATTTCTGCATGAAGTAGCATTGCATCGGATAACCGACCGAATACCTTCTGATGATGAATTAGATAACCCGGAGCCGGGACCATCGACACAACCTACGAAGCGAACACCAAAATTCGATCCTTCCGGAAGATTGTCAAAGGACATGAAAAAACATACATTAGGTAAAATTGTAGGTAAGGGTAAGAGAAAAAATCCCCTAAGACAATGTCGGGTATGCGCAGCCCACCAAAAGCGAAGTGAAACGTGTTTTATTTGCCAATTTTGCTGTGTACCACTTCACCCTGGAAAATGTTTTGAACGTTACCACACCGTAAAACATTATTAGTTTATAAAATAAACATTATATTTCGTTTTTTTTTGTATTTTGTTTTATTATGTATAGTTATATCATGTTGCCAAAGTTTTGTAAGGAAAAGTGACAACCGACTGTGCCACAGTGAATCAAGTGTTCCCCTATTTTATCTACCCGGGAGAAATAAAATCAAACCCTTTCATTCCACACAGATAGACCAGTTGTTTGCAGACTTGACTGCAATGATTGTACTGTAATCCTTCCAATGCCAGTTTTTCGTAAGTACTTACCAATCATCCACTGCTTTTTACATGTATTTTTATTTAGTTGTTTACTCAATTGTCATTGTTGTTATATACAAGCATACTTGGAGGAATTTATGTGATACATGCACTTATAGTGTGTGATGGATTATCAACATATCAAGTGTACTGATTCCTTGAAAGAATAAATACTATGAATCATAAGTGGAATGGGCTCTTCAATTAGGCAAGGCAACCGCAAAAGACTCTTTTTTGACAAGAAGCAATTAAACTTATGAGTTATTGAGTGTTCGCCCTCGGCCTTAGGCGACAATGTTCAATATTTACGCGATCAGATTTCACACATCCAGCGATTGTAAAACTGCGGGCATGGCAAATATATATTATTATTTATTATATAACTATATTATATGAATAAACATGTTATCTTTTACATGGAATTTTCAAATATTGAATATTGAATGCTAATTACTAAATTAATATCAGGTTTTTATATTCAGCTTTGTAATGTGGTAAAATTATGATGTTATCAAAGGAATTATAATTTATTTTTGATGATCAAATGTCATATACGATTTCTTTGAAAATTTCAATCGAAAATATTATTTGGTTTAGAAATTGTGTCAATTTTAAGAAAGCGATATATTTTTGCGCTAATCGCGAAAAACACCCGCTATAGGCTAGAGTCTATTGTTCTAAGCGCCCGATTACAATGTGTTAATAGGAAACATGGTTGGCAAAGGTGATTTACAGGGAGCTATTATCTTGTTTACTAAATTAATTTTAGATTAAATTTTTTTGTTAATTTCTAAAGTTTCTAAGGAGCACAATTTAAAATATGTATTAATATTTGAATGTTTAAACTTAGTTTTTTCTCTATTGAAGCTATGGCCTGTCTCTAATAAATGATTAGCAAACTCAGAATAGTTATTATTTCGTAAACAGAGTTCATGTTCTCTGATTCTAGTTTTAAAATTTCTAGTAGTCATACCTACATACTGTGCATCACTTTCATTACATACTAACGTATATATTCCGCCTTTCACCTATTTATTAGAAATGTCCTTGTTGTTAATTAATTTTTTTTACCTTGGAATTAGTGTAGAAAGCTGGAGAAATGTTATCTGGTAATAAACAGGATATTTTTAAAGATAAGTCGCCTGTATAAAGAAGTTTTTTATAAATTTTGTCGTAAGTAGATTGGCTACATTAATGGTTCGATGTATCATTGAGTTTAAGGAGGCAAGTTTATGAGACAAAGGATGAAGTGAAGTAGATGGTATAATACAGTCAGTATGTGTAGGTTTTCTATAGATATTAAAGACACACTTATTATTATCTATATTGATATTTAAGTCTAAAAAGTTTAAATTGTTGTTATCATTATGTTCCAGCGTAAATTTAATATTATGATGAAGGTTATTAATGACAGTAAGAAAATTATCTAATTGTCTGTTGCTACCCGACCAAATTACAAAAATGTCGTCAACGTATCTATACCAAACAAATACATTAGATAATAGGGAAAGTCCACAATCGATCAAAACTACTTCACCTTTAATGATACATTATACAAACAACATAATGGTCTCCTGATGGGCTTGGCCTTTGTTTGCTGAGATTTTTATGGATTACATTGAAAACCAATTATTCGGACTTTCAGTGGAAGCAATCTTCCCAACAACCCCTCCATTGATATGCTTGGTGTAACCCTAAGTGACCAGTTCAGGTATGGGGGCTCCATCGAAGCTAGAGTAAAGGTAGCCTCTCGGAAGCTGGGCGTACTGTACAGATCCTGCAGATACTTTAATAGTACACAACTGCTGACCCTGTACAAATCACAAAAGCCCCCCACTTCTAAAGGAGACTAGACTGTCATTTCAATCCCTTTTGGATGTAATCAGACATAATTGGGTTTTTGAAACATTAAATTCAACAAGGTTATTCTTACCCCTAAAGGTAACCGTAAATTCTCTGCTTCAAAGCCCTCCAAGCCATTGGAGTTTGTGTGCCCTTTGGGGGCTTGCTAAATAAAAAGCTATCATGGACTGTACTGTCATCCGCGTAACAATGAATAGGTGCACACGTCAAGAAGTCATTGTTATGCGACAAAAATTATGTCGGCGACAGAACCGATCCCTGTGGGATTCCAGCATTTATTGAATGTGAGGAATAGACGAAACCGTCAGCGACTGTCTGAATCGATCTCTCCCTCAAAAAGTCAGCAATTAATGTACACAATAGGATATAGGAAGTCCTCGGTGTCAAACCCTGTCAAAAGGCCTGCAGAACGACCGTTTTAGTCTCACTGTAAAGTTCCAGACACCGCCTCCAAACATATATATAACATGTACATATCTGTTCATATAGTAGCCACAGCTTAAAAGTCTACAAATCCAACTTTGTGAGTTGTTTCATATTTCATTACATGTCTCATACGGAACGTCATAAATCAAATAAAATATAAGAGTCATAAAGAGTTGGTCCACACCTGTGCCTGCTTGTAGGTCTCATACTCTACTAAGGCATATCCCTTCAGGAATCCTGTTCTCCTGTCCAGGTTGAGATGTAGGTTCTTTATCTCTCCAAATTCAGCGAATTTATCCTGAAAATAAATAATCCAATTATTAATAGATTGCTTAGTCATGTATTAAGAAATCCAGAAGATCAAAGTCCAGTGAAAATTTTGAGAGCTATTCTAGAGGCAAGAAGTCCAGTAGGCCGCCCCAGTGGGAGAAACAACTACAGAGGCTGTGCGAGAGACTGGGCCTTCAATGGGTGGAGGTCGCTGAAGTAGTGAAGGACAGGGATGCCTGGAGACGTCTTGTCGATGCGATGGGTCCCTGAACCGAGTAGGACAAGGGGAAGAAGAAGAATGTATGTGTTATAGGTGTTAATGTCAGATCAATAAATAACAATGGTTCTGTCACTTGCAGGTTTCATTAATATTAACACTATTTATAATATTTGAATATGAATGTGGAAGCGAACACGGGAGCACTACTAGAGATGTTAAATTGCCAGCACTCCGATCATCGCGGTGTTTATAAAGAATTCTAAAATTGGTCTTTATCATTCAATGAATTGAAGTGTCTATTAAAAAAAAGTGGGAGAAAACGGTGAAGAAATAATCACCAGGATATCATCTTCCTGCGCCTCTTCATTGACACCGTTGACAAACAGGATCCAGCCCTCGACGGAGCGCTGTGGTCCCGGGTCGGCACCGTCGACCCCCGAGGGCCGCAGCCTCTCGTAGCGGCCCTGCGAAGCGCGCCGGGCCTCTGTGGCGCCCGCCTCCTGGCCCCCGAACCCGCGCCCCTTCTTGTTGCGGGCCTTCTCCTTCAGGCGGGCAATACCCTCTGGAATGGGAAGATAAATGCATAGTAAGGTGGCAGGATCGACATCGAAGCTGATAGGTGGGATTGGTGAAAAGGGTAAGTCTATGACCAAAGATAAATGACTAGGGAGAGATTATAAATAAAGGGAAAGTATACAACCAACGGGAAAGCGGAAGACCGAAGAGAAACCACCAGAGGGAAAGAGCATAGTTATAGAACTAGAACTCAACCCAAAGTTGCTGATGAGAAGATAAAGACCGGTTTCAAATTCAGCTTTATGCCACTCTCATTTGGAATATGGAATAGGGTTCAGCTGTATCAAATTACATAAAACCACTAAACACAATTCAGAAATACATCATAAAGACCATTTTAAAGGTCCCCATAAGGATGCCAACAATGAAAATTTATAAACATGTCGACCATTGCAAGTATATAAAAAATCTTTTCCATAAATATTCTGGGTAATCATGTCAAAAAGGACAAAATGGCTATCACTCCCCATAATCATAATACCAGAGCAAAGCAACTAGACAAGCTAAATGTACCTTAGTGTAATATTACTTTTGGACAAAGATTTGAATTTTTAGCTGTAAAATTATACAACAAACTCTCGCTTAGTATCAAACAAAGTAATTCCATCAATAATTGCATTAAGTCCAGCAAAACTTGGCTTAGGGAATTAACAGAAAAAGAGCCGACTAGTATTCTTAAAACAACGTCATAGAAGTTACTGGAAATACCCTACCCAAACCTTGAAGTTGAAATACAGAAGTTGCCGAAACCCCCTTATTCAAAAGCCAGTTCGCCTCAGCACAAGATCTCCTAGTGAGGAGGACTATGAAAATCTAGGATTCTTAATTAATTATTGTGTTGTATGTTTATCATTTGTCTATACTTGACATTATTATTTTTTAGTATTCTGTGTATTCCTGATGAGGAAAGCTTCGCTTTCGAAAGATGTTGATATGTATATATTAATAAAGAGGAGATTACAAAGTCATTTTTTATTCATTTAACAATAAGAAATAGCTATTTCAGTTGGGGGAGACACCAAACAGAGCATTTTAAATTACTATTGCGCTAAAATTTGTATGTATAAAAATTGAAGGAATCACAACACGCCAAGTTAAAAGTTATTTTATGTGAAATTTGCCGATAGGTACTGCCAAACTAAAGAAGAAAATAAAGTATTTCAGTTGGGGAGACAACAAAAAATTAATATATTTTTTCTTTAAAACCCAAACCATGAATCTATGAAATAGTTTCATAGGTTCAACTAAGGGTATTAGTTTGAGTTATTTACAAACTGGAAAAATGGTTATATGGCAACATAGGTTTGGCAGTACATATTGGCAAATGTCACATCAAATAACTTTGAATGATGTCATGTTGTTCTTGTGAGTTTTACATGTATATTAATTTTTGTGAAATATTAATTTAAGAGCATAATTTGGTGTCTCCCCCAAATGAATTACTTCCTTCTTATTGTAATTAAGTTCAATGTTTTTTTTTTAAAGCGTATTAAGAATGCTGTACGATTGTAAAACTTTACCAACTTTTATAATACTAACACCTAAATGTTACACTGCGGAATAAATGGTGCCGTTCTAATATATATACATAATCAAACAGTGTTCTCAATATAACACTAATATTAAAATTTATTCTAATCATAACTTGGACACCGGAATAGAACATATGAAACGTCAAACAAAAATTCGTTCCTGGAGCTGCTTAATGCTTGTAAACACTGACTATTCACAATGCACACATATTTGTTGTTCATTAATATTTAGATACGTGCAACGACAAACAATTAGGGAAAATGTTAAATTAAAACAAACTCAAACGGGAAAAACGCTCATTCTAACCTAAATTCAGATGAAATCAAACAGTCAACTAATGTGATTTCTTCACCGAATTCATGTGATTTTTATTGAAAATAGTTAAACTCACGTTCTCCTTCATCATCAACTTCGAATTCCTCAGAGTTTTCGATATCTAAAACGTCTGCCATTGGATAAAATAAACTTAATCAAATCCACAACAAAATTGACAAGGCGCTACGAAATATTCACGAGAATAGACGCCATTGCCGTGGAACCTTGAAGGCTAGATAGACACCACAGCAAAATAATCAAATAGTTCACAGAATAAAAATAAAAATTCAGTATAAAAATTGTCTTATAAGGGCGACTTTAGTGTACATATATGTTTATCGACAGATAGGCAGTAAAATTTCTGAAAAAAATTTTTATTGTCTATGGAATTCAAAACAATTTTATTTTTCTGTGGTCTTCTCTATGCCTTGAAAATTTTCTAATGTCAGATTTTTTCGGAAAATTATCAATACGGTCGTCATTGTGATTGTACAATAAAATAAATATTGTGGTTTTCGAATAATGATTTCAATGCTGCTACGGTTCATTGGCGCATTTTTCATCGTGATGTTTTTCGCCAAAACGTGAATCTAACAATTATCTACTCCTTTGGATGTTTGGAGGCGGTTAAAGATTTGTCTAGTCTAATCAGGATCTAATAAGCAGCAATGATGGAATGGGAAACAAACGTATCGCTGCCGGCAGCCTTGCAGTCGCTGGAGGTAGCCTATGTTTGTGTTGCTAGAAATAACAAAGGCAGAGCATTCGCTCATTTTTTGGTGGCCCTAACCGTATGTCCAGAATTAAGGGAGCGGAATTTGGAAATGTTCGTCCAGCTATCTGACGATATAGGCGACAGCCTGATTAAAGATGAGCGCGTCAAAGACTTCTTTAAATGCTTCGAAGAGGCGCTGCGCTTGTACCCAAATTGCGCAAAGTTAAAACGAATTTTTGCCAAACATCTTCTATCGATCAATCTGCCATTCAGAGCGTTCTCATTTTACCGGGCGGCTTACATGATGGAGCCTGATATTCCACTATGGCAGAGGGAGTTGGACGAAATCAAGAACACGCTTGTCTCTCGCTGGCACTATAAGATGCTCAATGACAGTGTGAGAAATGACGCTTTTAAAGAGGCTATTGTCAGCAAGATCTCTCCACAGCATTCAGTGTTAGATATTGGCTGTGGCACCGGGCTCCTTTCGCTTTTTGTCTCCCAGGCACGAGCCCAGAGGATCATAGCCGTTGATTCAAGCGAAACACTAACCAACATCTCCGCTGCTGTTTTCAAAGATAATGGTGTAACTCACACCCTACTCAATAAGATGTCCACTGACTTGAATTCAACTGAAATTGAAGGACCCGTCTCGGCTGTTGTCACGGAAACGTTTGATGCCGGTTTCTTCGGAGAAGGAATATTACAAACAATGGTCCACGCCAGAAAACATTTGATGAAAAACCTATCCACAGACATTGTTATTCCTAAGTCTGGCACTTTGTACATTTGCGGGGTGCAGAGTAACTCGTTGGCGAAAAAACACATATTTTTAGACAACTGTCTAAAAGATTCAATTAAATTCTATGAAGTCAATGTTTATAAAAACAGTCAAGAACCGTATGATTCTGAAGATTTGACGCTATTCAGAGATCTCACCTACATCACCGATGTTGTCAAATTTTTGGAAGTTGATCTTTATAACTCGGCTACAATGGAAGCGTTGCTGAATGGCTATTTAGGAATCGACGATGTTAAACTTAAAGTTAACAAAGATGGTCATATTCATGCATACGCCGTCTGGTTTGATTTGCACCTCACGGAAACCATTTCTCTAACAACAGATCCAAGAGCGCCTAATAGAGCACGAGCGTGGGATCAGGCTATATTCTATCTGAACCGTCCATTGCCGGTTAAAAACGGAGCTGAAATCTCACTGCAACTCTCGTGCAACGATGGGAAGTTGGAACTAATTAAGGATGAATCGCAGATAGATTGCTTCCCGATGGAATCTAATATCATTCGATTTTTGAACGATTCTGTGTTGGTGAACTCGTGCAATACCGCCGCGAGTGCCGCTTGCGTTCACTTCGCGCAAGCCTGCACCCACAATCACGTTGAAATCTTAGATCTCTCGCCGTTCCCGATCACCGGCTTCTTGCTTCTGGCGCGCGGCATCGAGAACCTAACTTGCGTGGCGGAAACTGACATTCAAAAACAGCTTATTCTTCGCATCTGCGAATTGAACGGAATCGCAGCGGAAAGACTACATTTCTATACGAAATATGATGATGTGCTAAAAAACGACAACCTCAGATACCATCTTATCGTCAGCAACTTCATTAATGAGGCGTTTGGCGAGTTGAACATCAAACATATCGTCATGGCGAGAGGCATGCGGTCAAACAAACTCATGTTGAACGGTCTCTTGATGCCACACAAGGTAAGAATGTTGGCTAAAATAATATACTCGGAAGAATTTGAACGTCTGAACCGAGTGAACAACGCCAATGTGAACAACTACAATATCGCAGAGTATATGAATATATACTCGATCGGTCAAGATTTCATTTCGGATATCAGCATGCTACCTTATACGACAATGTCTAAAGACGTGGTGCTGCTTGAGAATGTTAGCAAGAGGTTGGGGAACAGCACGGTGGACGTGGAACTGCTCCAAGACGGGCCCATGAACGCGGTGATGTGCTGGTTTGAAATCCAGATGATGGAGAACGGAGAGACCTTCGCTACGAACATTCCGGAGTGCTGGTCAGCGAGCGCCATACACCTGCTGGAGACTGATCTGGTTGGTATTGCCGGGCAAAATGGAAGTATGCTTATGGTCTGTGATGAAAACGGTTTTCTTAGAATCGCTGTAGACTTTTAAAATCAACTTTTGCGAATGAAGAAATGTAGTGGATGTTAAAATTGATGGAATTACAGAAAATTGTGGTATTCTCTTCTCTCTATCTTCTTCATGAACAATTTTATTTTATTTTTAAAAGAAATACATCCAGTCGCCAGTTATGAATAAACTAACTAACCATCACGCCGCCGTTTCTCATCAGGGATAGGCAGAGAGGATAGACCTCCACAGAACTCTGTCTCGGCACACACTTTTTGCTTCATTCACATTTATACATGGTCTCATAAATACTCTTCTGTTATTCTGACTCTTGATATCACCCGACTCAAGTATTTGATTCACTTGATCTTGCCATGTCTTCCTCGGGCATCCCCAACTTCTACCATTAATTTTCGCATCATTTATAACCTGACCATATTCGATTTCTCCTCACTCCTGTAATAAAATGGTCAGATTGTTGCTTGTACAATGACAGAGGACTTAGTTTACAGTAGATTCCACTTGCGACATGTGGGTTTAAACTTGACGTTTTTTACCAGTCCACTAAAAATTACCCTAAATCTTATTTTTGCTCCGAAGGTCGTGAAATTACTGTCAAAAAAGTATTGGGCTTATTTAATTGAATATTTATTAATGCTTCATGAAAATGAAATATGTAACCGAAAAGACACAGAAAATAAAAAGATAACGGTAGCAGCCGGGACTCGAACCCAGGACCTCACGGTCTATCCGGGACTTTCCGCTCTAATCCACTGAGCTACGGCTACCCCAATCCGTTCTGTTATTTTTATTGGTATCATACTTCGATTTTCTAAGAACCGTTAATATAGGCGTTCAACGGATACACATTTTGCATATCCGTTGGGCATTCTCTGCGCACTAGAAGTTAACTCATGATGTCAAAAATAATCCACTTCACCCAGCGTGAATTTTTTATTTGTCAATGTTCTTAGACTTCGACATCACTCATCACAGACCTGGTATCCGCATGGATTAAAAATAATGATAAATGTATGTTAATATATTTTTTGCTGGGCGGGAATTGAACACCCAATCTACAGATTCAAAGTCAAATGTGTCTACCACTACACTATGGGGGTCGTCTTATTGCTGATGTATGTCAAACTGAAAGACATAATTCAGTATAGTGTGTAAAACAATTTATTTAATGAGTATTGATGTTGTACACTCTTTGTTCATCAAATACATTAAATGTAATAGAATTCATAAACCAATTAACCATAATTGGTTGCGCCTGTTCATAAATTAACATCATCACAATTTGAATAATTACAATTGTCTTGCTCAAATATGCAGGGGTAAAATAGGAAGGGTAAGATGGTATCCAAAGACTTACCCCCCGATCCTTATTTCTCCACAAGCCTCTTTGGCTGTCGATGCACTGAGCACTTAAATAAATAATAAGAGTTCAATATTAAAAACACAGACGATATTCATCTGCAGCAGAATCACAATCTGATAGATTGCAGTGGTCACAAACATAATACAAATATTGGGATGGATTGCGAGTGTGAATTAATGCGTAGTGAACGAAATCACAGCGGACAATGATGTGGGTAAAGTCAATGGACTAGATATAGATTACAATTGGGTAGGTTTATAAGTCTGCATATTAGTGTGCAAATTAATTATAAGGCTATCCATGTTGAATCGGCTTATTACCGACGCAACCAATAATACCAGTTCTCTACCTAAATATATTCATATATTCCAATCGGCTAATAATAATAAATATTCCATATCGTTAATAGAATCAATGTTGTTTACCCCTGACCCAGATGTTATAAACATCCTTCCTTATGTATAAAATTAAGATAAATGTACCAGTGTGAAGATTCCGATAGTTATATAAGGCGCCCGAAGGGCTCCTTCAACAAGTACGGAGGGTGCCCGGCGAGTGTCGTCCGCCTGCTATAATTCGTTATATTTGTCCGGGCACGCGCACCGCTAGGCCCTAATAAGGTGAAACTGATCTGGTAAAAAATAATCTCAATATTGTAACAAAAATTTCACCAAAAATTAACAGTTTAAATATTGTGTTGTATTTTTGTGTTTTGAGTAAAATACACTCAGAAAAGCCAAGCCGTATTTAGCAGTGACATGCATTGCTCTATGACCTGAAGTAGACTGTGTGTAGTTTTTCATTGAATATTTAGAACTTTCTAGTTTATTATCATCTTTCGCTGATTGTTGTGGCACGCTGAAAAAATGAACGCACAAATTCCTTAATAAATTCCTGGAAAAATGTTTTGATCAGAAATTTGTCATATTTTTTATTATCGTTCAATTTCTTTATTTGGTTCGTTTTTCTTAGGGTAGGCACAGCTTTTCATCCATTATGAACTGCACGCCAGTGGCATTTAGGCCTAGGCGACCTAAACAACTGCGTATTGAATCAAATTTTCTGGGAGCGCATTTCGTCCAAATTCTAAAGACTAGTTTCCATAGTAATTCAAAAATTTATGGAAGTTTACTCCATTTTTTTTCCAATTTTTTTTTTTCCAATTTTTAATTCCATCTTGGATGCAGTGCGAGCTGTCGACCTTCAATCAAGGATAGATGAAATAAATTCTCTTTTCGAATACGTTCCATGTTCGGCCTACTCAATAAACTGTATTGAATTTAACTGGCTAGTACAGATCGAAATCTCAACACGGCCCTGTAGAAAAGTGTATTTTATCTTTAATGCTGCATGTTAGAGTTTAAAATAAGTATCTTATTGGATTTTATTATTAGATGGATGTTGTGTTAGATGTTATATAGTAATAAGTATGTGTGTAAATTCAGGTAATCAGTGTAATAAAATAATTAATAGGTTCTACCCGGCTCTGCCATACTGAGCACTCGAGGGTTTTTATTCTATTGTGTCAAATGACTTATGTATTTTAACTTTTAAAAATAAAGACAAGCATTCCAAAATTACGAATATTATCTGACAATATTTAAATTCCTCCTACTGCCAACATTATAAGTGGAATATTTTGCTTGTGCAATGATGGACGACTTAGTTAGCTGAGGATTGAACCTGCGATGCCGCAGTGGGACACCTACATATGTGGACAACTTGGTCACTAACCGGTTGTTCATCAATTGTCTTATTTTTTGCATTAACTCCACACAGGAGATCTCGAAGAAAATAATTTCTCTCGGGGTCTATGTCATCTTTGGGGATGCTGTGGAAGGAAAAAATATGAGGGGTGAACAGGAATCTGGGGATCAGTGCGTCCAGTAGTGACGGTCGTATGAATCCATCCCTCCCACTGCAGTGCAAGGCGATGATGGGTCAAGGGAGTTCGGCTGGAGAACTCAAAGAGTCTCCCCCCAACCAGCTTTTCCCGATTCAGCCTGCCACGCAGTTGGTGGGCAGACGCATCCGCGGCTAAGACCTGGACAAACCTCGCCCCATGAACCCGGCACCCTCGGTAAGTCACCCGTCGTAGAGAACCACTTGCGGTGACCTATGGCAGAGGTGTTGGTTATCAAATGGATGGTTCCCGGGGCGGCGGTACCCACACCCGTCTCCCAAATTGAATGTGACACCATGCAACAGCTCTTCTGCCAAAAGCCAGTTGGACTATGTCGCCCTGAATAAGGGAAAATTGTGACGAGGAAGGAAAGATGAAATTAGAGAAGTGTTTCATCTTTGCTGTTAGCATCCATAGATTTATATTGTAAGATTATTGTATTGATTTTGCCCTTACGGCAGTATTACCATTACGATAATATAATATTGTACTTCGATGTCTTTGTTAATTTATGGTAGGATTATGAACACTCAATGTGTATTGAATATGTAACAGAGGACTGATTGGAATGACTGTTTGAAGATGTCATTAGCGGTGAATGTAAAACCAAATAATAAATGTCTATAATCATGTGTTTTTGGTTTTTTTTTCTTCCTTATGTCTTACCATTTAACTGTGGTGGTTATACCCTCCTCAAATTGGACAGTCCGTAGGTCTTCATTGATGAACTTGGCTGATGTATGGACTATTGACAACGAGCGGAATAACCCTTTCTTCCCTTTTTTAATTTTACTGTGTTGTGAAAAATAAAAAAGCCGACAGTTTATAGTTTATATAATTTTTCATGTTTGATCATTTATTATCACTATCTTTATCTGTGGTTTTTTTTAAAGTAATTTTTTTCGTACATGCTATCGTGCTCTGCTAAATATATTATTTTTGATTATATAATTGAAAATGCACTTTGTATATACCACTTTATTTAAAATATATAAATATTTCTACATGTTTCGATAGCAATGCTATCATCTTCAGGAATAAATGAGTATTCATTTATATATATATATATTTTAAATAAAGTGGTATATACAAAGTGTATTTTCAATTATATAAATAATAATGATGCCACAAAGTTATAAAGCATTTGAAGAAAATATATATTAATATTGACTCAACATTGATAATTTTTTATACATTAGGGGTTATTTTAACCATACGAAATCCGTGAACGGAAATACTACTTCAAATATTCGAAACTCAAACTATCATTTAAGTTATCAAATACAACTAAAGGTGGGTTGTTTCAAGGAATTTTAACGTTCGACTAAAATTTTAAAGTTGGGGTTAACTAAGAAACCTTATCCTCCAGCCGGATTCTCGATCCTTGCGTCGCAGTGGGAGGGATGGGTTAATACGCCCGTCACTCCTAGACACACTGTCCCCCAGATGCTAAAAACAATAATAATAATCGGATGATTTTTATAGCGCCGTTTCTGTGAAAAATCATCTCAAGGGCGCTGTACAAATACTACTTCCTATTCATATATTACATCTATGACACTTTCTATGAAGTTTATTTTTTTTTTACATTTTTTTACTCTTTTTGGACAGGGTATCATTACAGATTATTTATAGACCATATAAAGAGATGCAGTTAAATTATCAAAACTAAATACGGCTTGGTCTAAGTTTTCATATATGTTAAATTCTAAAAAAAGAAACTAACTGTATTTATTCCTTACGATATATTGCAAGACACTAATACAAATGATAGAGTGATTGTTTCCATTATATTCAAGAATGTATTTAAGCTAAGACAATGAATTACTATCCATATTTTTTAGGATAAATAACACAGAATACTCTTAAAAGGGGACACTCTATAGCCCGTTGTGGCGCTTTGTACACTGTCATCCATCTTGCATTGGCGGGGGACGACAGGGCCCGGGGGGACTGATCCATAAAGCCGTTAAATCTTCTTATTTGTCCTGTTGGTGACGCCCCTGGGCGGCGTGATGGGACGGTTGGTGTTGGTCTGCACGTACGCCAGGTGGCGCTTGTCGGCCTGCTTCAGGATCTGGAAGGAGCACAGCAGCGTGTCGTCCACTGACATCATTGCACCTGCATTATCGAATTCCCCGGAGTAGTTGGGCGCCGAGAAGAGGGTGACCAGTTGTCTCTTGGCAAAGAACTCATACCCGTCCTTTATCACCTGATGCGCCCGGCAGATCAGGTCAAAGTCGTGCTTGTTGAGGAACTTGGCCACAATCTTAATGCCGAGGGTAAAGCTCACTCCGTGGTCGTTCTAGCCCTAGCCGGTGGTGTCCTTGTCGGGGTAGTACCACAGCAGGTCCACTTCTTATATTTTTTCCTTCCCACATCTTCCTCTCCCTGAAAAGATCATTCGCACAGCATCTCCAAAGATGATATATGCTCTGAGGGGATAATTATTTTTCTCAGAGCCTTCTGTATGGAGTTAACGTCAAAAAAGTTAATCTTCAAGTTCTATTATTTTACAATATGGACCAGTTGATTGAATGACACTGTTCATCAATAATAACAGAACTTGAATAGAGTTTTCACATAACTTAAATATTAACTCGACGAATACTTCAGTTTGATATATCCTTTTGTAATACCTAGAAGAATGACCAAATTCACCGACATACTTAGTCTAAAATGTGCATTTCAGGTAATAAAAATTCCCAGACGAGACCGGCCATAAAATAAATTAGCACAAAGGCTAGCGGGCCTATTGTAAAGTACTACATCGTAAAATAATCCAACCTTAATTGCTATTTTAGAAAGTCGGCAATTCCTTTGAGATTTTATTGGACAGCAATAAAGACTTCAAAGGAAATGAGCCGCCCTTCGAAGAGACTGCCAATAGGGTCATAAAACCGACCCTGGCGGCTAGACACAGACAGTCGGGTGCAGTATTCCGCCCAAGCACACAGAGTCGGGTTCAGTCTTCCGCGCAGGAAGCACAGAGTTGGCTTGAACTTCCGATCAGGAAGGTTCCTATTCTCGCTCCTCGGAGAGGCCGCCCAGGTCCTCTGACGACGAGTGAATTTTACGCTTCCATCCGAGAAGGAAGCCCGATCTCCGCCCTTCGGAGATCTACGGCAGAGTCGCCCAGGCTCTGTACCGCGAGTGAACCCCCGCTTCCATCCCAGAAGGAAGTAACCGATCTTCGCCCTTCGGAGATCAACAACCCCGGAGACCGCCCAGGCCTCTGATTATCGCCGCGGTTGTACCTACTCCCGATCCGGAGGTACTTGAATACCTAGTGCGAACGCGAGGACTCTGCATACAAAGCAGCCACTGGACCCTGGACAGCCATAAGTAAAGGGAAGTGCCTCTAACTCTCATGATAATTCTTCCACCCTGTCAGCCAAGTGAATCTCTAACTTTAAGAAACAACTTTTTCGTACAAATAAGCCAGTGAACCTCTAATTTTAAGAATACAACCTTTTATGTAGATTTAACGAAGTAATTAGTTAATTTTAAGTACAAAGACTTTACAAGTAGATTTAAGTAATTGCCTATCTAGTGTTATTGAAATGTTCTGTCTAATTAAGATTAACTCTAGTTTTAAGACTAACCCCACGACTATGAAAATAAATAATTGACTACCTAAGATTGCTTTTCAGTTCCTAACATTTTTGCGTTATTCCTAGAATTATACCCACTGCACTAACCAACGTATTATCAAGTTGCTCACTCGCCCGCACTTGAATCATTCGAAAATTAAATTATCCCCTTTCAAAACGTTTCGAAGCTTCGTTTGCGCCCATCACTAATATGTACCTAGGTCAAAATATTCTATGGTTTTACATCTGTCAGACATCGAAAACTTGCAGCGGTTTTTTCGATACTTTCTCCTATGGTTTCAAATCCCCTGGCCTTAAAAATGTTATTTCTTCTGTTAAAACACGAATTAAAGGTGTTTCCATTCGCTTCATAAAGTCTTGCAATGTGCTTTGACTTAAAAATGATAAAATTTTCAGTGAAAGTGTTATGAAGATTGATTTTGTCTACGTCGTTTCTTGGGTGAGTAATACTTTTCATATTAGACCAATTGAATGTTTTTATTTTATTTTTCATAAATGAGAAGATGCTTTACTAACCTATCGGAGTCAATACTGCTTTCTACCTGATCGATTTATAAAAATTTCACGGTGATACACACTTATTTTAATTTATGATTTACTTCATAAAAATGCGCTATACCCACAAGTTCAATAATGTATTGATCGTAGTTTTTGCTATTAGATATATTGTTATAATAATACTTCTATATTCCAGAAGGTATGCAAGGGTAGTACAATGCAATACATTCCATAAGTGACAATAATAGGTACATAATGTAAGAACAACTTGATGGGAGATTAAAATAAAATAGGTAAATAAATAAAAAGCTTTCCACGCGGCTGCGGAGAAGTGCTCTGAAATGGTGTACTCGTCCCTTATAAAGTTATTATTATTATTTTTGTGTTGTAAAAATGTGATTATGTGATAGGAAAATGTTTTTCACTTTCACTTTAATATTGTTCAGTCATGATAAATTAGATTCGAAGTTATGGTTTGATAGTCGATTCGGAGTCAAAGCGACAGTCATGTGCCGTTCCCCACCTTTTTTTCTAAGTAGGTACCAACCGGTAGGATCAGGTCACAATAGAAAAGTACCCAATTATTGTTTTTATGGTTATGCATTATTTTTATAATTTTGCCATCGATTCTGAATTTAAAGATAGCAAGTTAGAGTTCTGGCGAAGTATACACAATACAAATTGCCTACCTTAGCGGCGCGGTCTTCGAAACAATAGGAAAAGAGCATTGGAAATCGGGGTTGTTACGGCTATTCTTCCCATCCCTACTGAACAACTGTTGAGCCGAAATTTTGCTTCAACGCTGTTCAAATGCACAAATAATCTCTTCCCAACGAAATTCTCAATCAAATTTACGATCAATTTAGGATATCGATTTTGTGGATTATGTTCCCCTCAACAGAGGACTAGTTATAAAAAGTGCCAACAGGGCGAACAAAAATCTCAGAAAAATGTCAAACGTCATTATTGGTTCGCGATCTATTTATCGCGATTCAAATATTGAATGACAAAGATTTATTTCTGTTTTCGAATGTCAAAATATGTTTTTTGTATGTTTTACTGAAGAGAACCTAACTTATTTAACTTATTATAAGCCACGTTTTGTCTAGTTTTTCACGAAAGAGAAACGTCATATGGTATATCAAATCTACGTCTATGAAAGTGGGCGGGCACTATTTTACAGCTTACGAAAGTGGGCGGGCACCTCCGTAGACAATTTAGGATAAAAATGCTTGGAAACAGGCAAACAGAGCGAATGCTCAACAAAATACTCGGTTGATCGGTGCTTCAGAATTGATCATTTGAAAAATTTTGAAAATTGGACTGCAAACTGGTCTTACAAAAATCGTTTTCTCAACCATGAATATTATCTATGTATAAATAATATGTAATAAATTATTATAATTTCATCATAGCTCATAAATTCAGAAAATAAGGTTAATTCATATTTCTTTAGGGTAATTTTTATTTATTATTATATCACAGTAGGTAAATAGATAGCCTTCACGAAATACAACAACTAAATAGTTCATTTGTCTCACGAACAAATTCAGCAATAACATCGTGCAAGTACTATTCCAAATAATTAACTACAGAGGCGAATATTTAAAACATACCTCACATTATCTGATACTTATACTCTAGACACATACTCGTATATTAATAATTGTTGAGGATGTATGCAATAATCGTTTGTTTGTATTCGTATTCCGAGCAGTTGAACATATCTACTATGTCTGAAAAAGTATTACCTTCTGCATGAAGTCTAGGTACAAGATACTCTTTGAATGACTCAGTATGTAGTTACAGCGTAATGAATAACAAGTGGTTTAGTACATAATATAATAACATAAGTATAAAAGAAGTAGGTAGGTAGATTACCAGTGGCGTGCATTGCTCTATATTACAAAATATGACCCTATTAGAAAGCAGGGAACTCACTCCCGACATCCATGCTATATATACCGTAGATTTAGTATTCATTGTGCCAGTCTGACGATGCCCGTGATAGGGTGAAACCGGTCCGGTCGAAAATAAATCAGTGGAAAAAAGTTACAAAGGTTTTTTAATAAAAAAAATCATTTTAAAATATGACCCGTTTCTGACCGTCTGCGTATGTTTTACAAAATATTTTAAAATGTTGAATATCATTGTTGATATGGACAGTCGGAAAAAAATTAATTTCTGAATTGATTTTGATAAAGTAGCCTATGTAAGTTTAAATACTTTTATAATTATTTCGAATGAATTCTTCTTCGTATGGTGGAGGAGAGTTGGTGGAGGTCATAGTCGGATGGTGAGGGTATTCAGCCAGTCGACGGTATCGGGAGTCACTTGGTTCAGCACAGATGTGCCATAGGGAATCTGATGAAGGGGACATTCTTCTACGATGTATTCTGTCGTTTGAACTTGTCCACATTCACAAAGTTCGGAATCCTTTAGGCCCCATTTATGCATCATATACACACAACGGCTGTGACTGCACCGGATGCGGTTTAGTGAGGTCCACGTCTTCCGAGGGGGAGAGAACCCTGGCAATTCAATAGTAGGGTCTACAACAAGGTGCTTGTTTTTCACGTCCGGGGTTTGCCACTGAGTTCGCCACGACTCTTCATTAGATTTGGAACTCAAATTAATATAACCATCCATTTGGATCTACTGCAATTTGTTCTAAAACTGGTGTTTCTTGGTGTTGCTATAATAATGAACAAATGTTGATCAATTTTTTAAAATTTTTAGAATTTTTTTAAATACTTTTTTTTTTCTTTAATGTGATACCGCACAAGAGTCCCAGCTGCTCCAAACCGTTGGAGCCAGTGAGACTATGGCATCCCTAATCGGGGTATGTTGTCAGGCTGAAGGTATTGAGGGGGGGAATGAGATAGGGAAGAAGGGAGGTGGGGTAGCACCTGGATATTCAGATCTGATCACCAAACACGGCTAAAGCCCTTTCAAGCAACCTTTCGATTCTGAATGGTGGACTTTCACCAGGGCGATGCTGACAGTATCTACCATTCTGGAACGTGCCGCAAATATACTACATATTATTTTTAATGAATAAATTGTGAAATAACACAATTTGCCGGGATTTGAACCCGCGACCTCCGGATTCGTAACCACGGATCGTAACCACTCAACCACGGAGATCGCCTACGACGTCCCTTGACGGACTACGCAAAACTGTAAACTCTAGTTGGAGATAGGTTCATTATTACATTCGTGCATTTGCTTCCGTACTTCCGGACCACAAGTCGGCGATGTTACCACTCGGTCAGGGGTCGCCATATTTAAAAAATGAGACACGTAGGTACTGTTAAAAATAATCGGTTTAATCGATTGGTTGGTAACGGGTGTTCCGAAAGTACAGAATTAAATGTTGTAACCCGCATCACACTATAATGCGGGTGTCAGAGATGTAGCAGACGCCTCAGTCATTCATTTTAGATTGAAAATACTCTGCTCCATTTGCTAATCAGTACATAATAATTGTTGTATTTACGTACAGTTTTAACCATTCGTTATTTGAGGGTAGTTATAGATATTTGTCAATAAAACTTTGGAATGAAATACCACTGTTTATTCGAAGGTCGACTTTTTTGAAATTTTATTTATTAATACATTTTTTGATACATGCTAAACATATAAACATAAGTAATAACTAACTAACCATCACGCCGTTTCCCCGCAGGGTTAGGCAGAAAGGACGGACCGCCAAACAACTCGATATTGGCATACACTTTTTGCTTCATTCACATTCATACATCGTCTCATACATTATCTTCTGTTATTCACTTGATCGTGCCATGTTTTCGTCGGCCGTCCTCGTCTTCTTCTTCCGTTCACGTTCGCGTCATATATTCTTCTTACACTCCTTTCGTGGTTCATTCGCTCTGCATGTCCAAACCATCTAAGCCTCCCTTTATTAGTCTTACTCATTGCGCTCAATATTTTTCACACGATCATACATTGTTTTAACACACATTCGCCTCAGAGATCTCATTTCTACGGCTACTTTCATCCTTCCTCTGCCAATTCCATGCTTCACTGCCATACATCAGGGTTGGTATCAGTACTCCATTGTGGACTGCCAGCTTCGCTTCTTTGGACAACTTTTTGTTAGCGCCAACCGCGTTCGGTCCTCCGTTAATGGAGATTAATCTATTAAATTAAATTATTTTATTTAATTATTAATTATTTATTTTTATTGTATATATGGAAAAAATCTCACATAGGCAAGGCCAGTGGGTGGGTATACTTGGTATTAGTTAGTGGCAGTTAAAAAAAAGAGTTTTTTTCATGGAATAATTTTTTTTTGTGTACACATATATATATATAAAAATAAACAAACAAAAATTTTATATTTCAATTTATATGGTTTTCTTTTACAATCTTACTAGTATTATACAGTTATTATTTTTACTTAAAAATAATAACTGTATAGTACTAGTAAGATTGTAAAAGAAAACCATATAAATTGAAATATAAAATTTTTGTTTGTTTATTTTAATAATTTTTTTGTTCAGAGAAAAAAACCATATTTGTGTAAAAACATGGATGTTGATGGTAAGTTAAATAAAACATAAAAGTTAAATAAGAAAAAGAAAAAACATGGGGAAAATATGCAATTATAGCAGGAAACAATTTTCTTATTATCTTTGGTTTTTATCCAGTTTTTGCATGTGTTTAAAGACGTTATGTCTAGACACTTACATTCTGTAGATAGTGTATGATAAATTTTAGGAGCGATAAAAAAATAATGTCTCTCAGTTTTACACAAAGGCACTTCAAGTACATCGCTGCAGTGCTTCAAGAAGTTCTGCAGCGAATGGTTGCTTACTGCACAGTCAGCCGTACACCATAATTGATAAATTATAAAGTATATACATGTGTTGGTGATTTAAAAAAAAATGTTTTTAATTTTATATTTTTAGGTTTTTCATTTTATTTAAGCCCACTCTCTGATGGTCCGGTAAGGAATGAACATTTCACTCGTTACCGCAGACACTGCACAGAAGAGTCAAGTTTGCTAAAGTAAGGTGACGGTTTGCAACGCAGTCCATTGTGGGACTTTTCTGCGCAGTGCTCCAGTGACGAGTGAAAAGTTCGTTCCTTACCGGACCGTCAGAGAGTAGCCTAAGTGTAGAGATTTTTAAATTCATTTAATTTTTGTAGGCAGTGCTGAAAACCAGCCGCACCCCGGGCTTCGGAACGTATAGCTGAGCAGTGACCTTTTTGTCAATTACTACTAAAAGTAAATCTTATGTTAAAATAAAATGTGTGAAATAAAAAGTTATTAACAAATAAACGTTTTTATTATTGTATAATTGATTTGACAGCGAAAGTAATGCCTTGTGACGACTATTACTATCTCTAAACAACGAAAAATTTATTTCAATCCAATTTTTTTTTTAAATAAGTAGGTACCTACTTGTGTTTTCCATTTTGAAAATATTCCGCACAAACAAATCTTCTTTTGAATATGTAATCTGTGGCTAATCAGAGTGGTGATTAATCAGAAGATTTTTTTGGGTAGAATATTTTCAAAATGGAAAACACGAGTAGGTACCTACTTAAGAACTTTATGATTTAGATATATTTTGAAAAATTAAACGTTTGGAATGAAATAATATATTCAAATGGATGTTTCCTTATTTGGAGATAGTTACTTTCGCTGTCAAATCAATTATGGCACCATAATGACGAGCAAGAATTCACAACTTCATAACTTTATTAAAAAAAAAACCCGTGCCATACCGGGTACACATCAGCTAGTATTAAATAAAACAAACAAATTGTTTGTTTCGCTTTGCTCAAGCTTCGTCAGGGCAAATATAATAACTAAATAATAATACAGAGTTATCGGTTATTTATAGTTACAGAATACAAAATAGTGAAATAGAGAGAATACAAAAGAGAGAGAAAAGAGAACGAAATATTAGAGGGAGACAACAATAGAAAAGTATTATGTGTAGGAGGGAGACAACATGCATTAATAATAATAATAGATAGTAAATACAACAGTGTAATGGGTTAATAATTATTAATATAGACGGTCTCCGTGGTTGAGGGTTACGATCTTTGACCACGAATCCGGAGGTCGCGGGTTCAGTCCCGGCGTTCGCAATAAAATTTATTTGATTAAATTGTGTTATTTCACAATTTATTCATTTAAAATAATATGCAGTATATTTGTGGTACGTTGCAGAGTGCTAGATACTGTCAGTATCGCCCCGATGAGAGACCACCATTCAGAATCGAAACGTTGCTTAAAATGGTTTTAGCCGTGTTTGGTGACCAGATGTGATAGCTAGGTTATTCCCCACCTTCTTCCTTCTTATCTCCTTCCCCTCCTCAACACCTTCAGTTTCACGACATACCCCAATTGACGCTCCGAACGGTTAAGAGCAGCTGGGACTCTTGTGTGGTAAAACATAAAATAATAATAAAAATCTATTGGGAATTTTATTCATTACTGTTATTATTATTAGTTATCTGGTTAGTTTTATTGTAACAAGTTGTTTTGTGCGTAAACCGTCAGAGGTCACGGCCTTCCTCGTCTTTATCAAGATAAGAGGCCTTAATAGCAAAAAAATACTCTTGGCTGAGTGAGGAGATGATCGTCAACATGTTTGCGAACTATGAATAATAGAAATATGGGAATTTTATAAAGTGGATCGCCTTAATTGGGGAATTTCCGGCTTAATTAGTGGAAACTGCTGAAGAAAGTGAGTGTACGATTTTAGAATTTAGTACCCTTTTATTAAATTCGTTCGTTTTTTACTTTTTGCTGACTATTCATGAGGATAGAGTCATTAAAAAGTGTAAGCAACTTGAGAAATATATTAATTCAATTATTGACTCGAATATTGTTAATAAACTCGATTTTTACTTCCAAAAGTGTTCAGTTACTTGTTTTATGAGGTCATATAAGACCATATATTTTAATTTACAAAAATAACGATACGTATCTGAAGTACGTGACGACTTGAGAGGACTTGGGAAGTGCGTTTAAGGCGATGCAATGGGAAGTAATGCAAAATCGTGTGTTTTCGGATTGAGAATTTGTTGGCCTAGAAATATCATAGGTGATTGAATTAAATACTGCAAGTAGATCACACCTTGGCCTTTCATTTAACCGTGCACTTTTTTGGTATGTCTTTTTATAAGCTTAAAAAAAATAAAGTATGAGACATTAAAATGTTTAAAGCGCAAAATCTCGTACTTATGAACACCTTTTCTCATATTTTCGTATTGCTCATTGTGGTAAATGAAATTTTTTAGAATATGACCGTAAAACATTTTAATAATTAGGTCTGAGCTTTACAGAATTGAATAAAACACCCATTTTGGTAATGTTTTTTTTGCTGAAATCGAAACATGCGGCTGATGTAGAGCGGGATTTTAAACCTTGTCGCCACCTGCATAAGGAGTACGTGATTTCGTTAAAATTTTAGCCGGTGGATGGCCTTAACATTTTATGCTCACATTGGAAAGATCTGCAAATCAGCCACAAAAATGTCGGGTTTTCGTCATACACAGTTAAAAGGGGTTGACAAACCTTGCTGTTATAACGCTGCTGCTTTACTTTAGTTTAGTGCGTAGCATTCTCCAGAGTGGATCTCAGGTATGGGGAACAGAGGACACCGTCTATGTACTAATAATGGTCGAGAAAATTCAAAAGAAATTCTTACGATTCCTCTCCATGAGAGAGTTCCGTTTTTACCCATGACTGTTTCCAACAGCACTTCTCTCGGGAATGCCAGGTATCTGCAGCCTAAGTTCTAGGAAGGATATAGCATTACTACTTATGGCTCATAAATTCTTGAACGGTGTATTATCAATACCTGACATCCTAACTGAAATATGATGTTGCGTCCCTTATAATTTCACGCGAGGCCGCCAACACAGGATTCTATTTCTTACCAGGTGCAGAATTAACTTACCAATGGTGATGCCTCTGGGAAGACTTACTGGGATAATTAACTGCCTCCCAGGAAATGACCTACGACAAGTTTTAACATATATTGTGTTCTAACTGTATTATGTACTTACTTATAATCTTTTTTAAACTATTTTTATAACTCTAATTATCTATATTTTATGTTATTGTGTTAACTATAGTTTTGTGATTTTTTTATCGCTTTTGCAATGTCAACATTTGGACAAAATAGCTTCGTATACTATGGTACTAAACTCTACAACAAAATCCCACTCTCCTTCAAAAATCACAACAACAATAATAAATTTTAAAATCAAATAAAACACTGGATACGTTACATAAGGAGATCTGAAATAGAAAATATATCAACACTGAAACCACCCAACTGCACTTAAAACACCTCGCCTTACAATTATTTATTTTCAGCAATCACATCAATTTGATATAATTTAATTTCGTATTTTGTAAGTGAAATTCTCAGTTAGTATTTTTTATTTCTTATATAAAAAGATACTAAAACATTAGTATTATTATTTTTGGTGTGTATAACAGTATGGAGGATTTACAGTCCCTCGTATCTAGGATGAATGAAGTATGCATGAAGAATGAGCTAATGATGAATGTAAGTAAGTCTAAAGTCATGGTGTTTGAAAGAGAGAGTACGAAAACAGTGTGCAATATAGTTGTGAATGACGAATACTTGGAGCAGGTCGATGAATTTGTATATTTGGGAAGTATGTTTACGAGAGATGGAAAGACTGATAGGGATATTGAAAGAAGGGTGAATTCAGGAAACTCCATTAATGGAGGACTGACGCGGTTGGCGCTAACAAAAAGTTGTCCAAAGAAGCGAAGCTAGCAGTTCACAATGGAGTGCTGATACCAACCTTGATGTATGGTAGTGAGGCATGGAACTGGCAAAGGAAGGATGAAAGTAGACTGAATGCTGTAGAATTGAGATCTCTGAGACGAATGTGTGGTAAAACCATGTATGATCGAGTGAAAAATATTGAAATTCGTAAACAATGCAAGGCTGATGTAAGCGTAATGAGTAAGATTAAGAAAGGGACGCTTAGAGGGTTTGGGCATGTGGAGCGAATGAATGAAGAAAGGAGTGTATGAAGAATGTATGACACGAATGTGAATGGAAGAAGAAGCCGGGGACGCCCGAGGAAGTCGTGGCACGATCAAGTGAATCAAATACTTGAGTCGGGCCATGTCAGAAGTCGGAATAATAGAAGAGAATGTATGAGACGATATATGAATGTGAATGAAGCAAGAAGTGTCTGCCAAGATCGAGTTGTTTGGCGGTCCGTCCTCTCTGCCTACCCCTGCGGGGAAACGGCGTGATGGTTAGTTAGTTTTAACTGAAACCCTGGACCTCTGTATTACCGGACAACCGCTCTAACCACTGAGCTACATTACTCCTATTTATTTTACGTCAATTTTATCGATATAATACTTCAAATTTAATACTCACAAACATTATCCTCAATTAATTCCCATATTATTGGCTGCTATCATACCGGGAAAGCTGGAGATCCTGGGTTCGATTCCCAGGTGCGACTGATACCGTTTTATTTTCTGTATCTTTTTCTGTTCCATGTTTCATTTGAGATTTGTTAACATTATCTTCTGCAATGATTAAATATTACAATGACGTTTATAATTAAATTTAATATTCCAACTAGAACTACTCGATCTAAAATTTTATTCAATTGTAACAATAATTTCAGGACTGATTCATTCAAAAATTCTCTTTTACCTAGACTTCACGCAGAAGGTAATACATTTTCAGACATAGTGGATATGTTCAACTACTCGGAATACAAATACAAACAAACGATTATTGCATACCTCCACAACAATTATTAAGATATGTGTCTAGAGTATAAGTATCAGAGAATTTGAGGTATGTTTTGAATATTCGCCTCTGTAGCTAATTACTTGGAATGGTACCATACTATGTTATTCCCGTGTGTGTTCGTTATTTTATCTATGTAGCTACTGTGATGTGTTTTATGACTGTGTGACTATTGTAGCTAACTAAATATGTAAAAGCCCATATAGGGCGTATATAATATAATAAATAAATAAGTTTCAATAAGCTATTTAAATAAATTGAAGATGTGTACAAACGCCCCCGACTGCACAGGTAATGTGTCGATCTGTAGTGTTTTAAAGGGTCCCTAATTCGTTTAGTTAGAGTCATTTACCTCTGCTATACATATATATAGGTTTATACATTCAAATATATTATGTACATGTATGTCCATGGTGTCGTTTGATGTACTGTCGTTTATGCCCGCGGTGCTTTTTCTACTGACTGTCATTAAGTGCAATTCTAGCTTATGGATTGGCTGAGAGGAATGCAATAATATCATCGAAAACACCAAAAACTTTCATAGTGTAAATTAGGAACTCCAGTGAATAAAAAGTATATTTGTATTTTCATAGCAGTGGCGGTTCGTGACCTAACTCATTGGGATTTCAATCGGAGATTAAAAAGGTGAGAAAAAAATGCTATGTTCCTCTTGATATATCTCTTATTTAACGCAGATGGTCCCGGGCGGCCGGTGTGTGTTTGTTTGTTTGTATATAAATCTACAGTTTTATTCCGAGCTTGACGAAAATTTGCATACTTGGCTCTCGAAACAAGAGGAAGGTTACTTTCTACATGAGATTTAGAAAAAAAACACTATCCCTCTTGTCCACCCCTTAAAGCAGAATTTTGGTACTTCTTGATGATTTTTTGCACACCCGACGTTTAAAGATAAGAGGAAAATTACTGGGTAGGAGTAGGAGTTGGGGTAGGTTTAGTTACATACTCGACGTTTAAAAATAAGAGGAAAATTACTGGGTAGGAGTAGGAGTTGGGGTAGGTTTAGGGGTAGGTTTAGTTACATACTCGACGTTTAAAAATAAGAGGAAAATTACTGGGTAGGAGTAGGAGTTGGGGTAGGTTTAGTTGCACACTCGACGTTTAAAAATAAGAGGAAAATTACTGGGTAGGAGTTGGGGTAGGTTTAGGGGTAGGTGTAGGGGTAGGTTTAGGGGTAGGTGTAGGGGTAGGTGTAGGGGCAGGGGTAGGGGTAGGGGTAGGGGTAGGGGTTTGGGTTTGGGTAGGGGTAGGGGTAGGTGACTGGCAGGGGCAGGGGGTAGGGGTAAAACATCACAACCTCAAAGCTTTACTCCTAACTATTCATAACCCCAGGCAACGCCGGGTACTTCAACCATTTTTTTTTCATAGATCTTAAGGAATTTCATCATGTTACTGTACCATTTTTAAATTGATTTTTCAAATACTATTCCGTACAAAGTTTATTAACAAAACATAAGATAGCTGCGCACATGATTGTCTTGTAGATTCCGAAGGATTCCATACTCAGCACGGTTTCCCGCCGAAGCGCAACGAGAATGACAATGTAAAAACTATACCTTAGGACAGAAAACCCCATAGACTCTGGATTCTTAACGCGCATATGGAAATAACCTATACGGAAATTATTTCAAAGTGTTCATGTTTAAACGGCAAAACTATGTATTTATTACGAATATATTTCACAGAAAATTTATTAAATTGTATGAAAAAAAACCATTCGTACATCCCGGGCCGCTAGAGGCCCTAGTGTAGCACGCTGTGATCTCAACGTATGAAAATGTCAGAAGCTGGGCGTATTGTCTATTTTTATGGTATTTGCTTGTACAGGTCTGAAGTCTGCGTTATGAAGATTGCCCTGGTATTAGAAACCCTCCATTCGTCATTAATTCATGGTAATTGCTAATTTTTTTTACGGACTTTGTCGTTTTTCCCCCTGATCAGGCGTTAGGACGCCAGAGCAATTTCCTCAATCCGGTTCTGTGGCCAACGCCAACTATCGATGCGTTCGACGTCCCGTTTCTTTTTACTTTTTACTCTCTAAACACGCCAAGAAAAATGGTCTGCTCGTAAGGCCACGTGCGCCTTGGGTGACGTTTTATCGTGTGACGTCACTAGTTTATTTTTATAACAGTTTCGTTCAAATATGACACGCTGAAAGAATTTCTAAAGCAACCCTCTAAGCATCCCTTATATATCTTTGTATATAAAAATTAATGTTTGTCCGTTTCGATTTTCTCGAAAATTGCTAGACCGGTTTCGCTGAAAATAGCACAGTTTATTTTTATTAGTGCCGGGAAGGTTTAGAGAGTAGTTTCCAATAAAATCCAACACGTAAAACTGTTGCTATAACGTTTTAAAATTAGTATGAAAAACATTGTATTGAGGTTATCCCATAGATATACCACGCTGGTTAGCCACAGTTTACATATTCAAGAGAAGATTGGGTAGAATATTTTCAAAATGGAAAACACAAGTAGGTACCTACTTAAAAACTTCATTATATAGATATATTTTGAAAAAAAAAATTTTTGGAATGAAATCAAATTTTCTAATGAATGTTGCTTTGTTTCTTTGTTTAGAGATAGTAATAGTCGTCACAAGGCATTACTTTCGCTGTCAAATGAATTATGGCACCCACACGGCAGGAAAGAATTCGTTACTTTATAATATTTTTCCAAAACAATAAGTTATCCCCAGCCAGGCCGGTACATATCAGCTAGTTCATTATGAACGCAATAATTGATATCGCAATATATTAAGACTAAAATAAAACACAGTTTACAATTCTTTGAAATAAATTAAATAAAAGTCCTACAGTAGCAATAGGCAGCCCGCTCACTGGGTAGAGAAGATTATCTCCCCTTTTTGATGCACCTCTAACCACAGTTGACGCAGGAAGAGGGAGAAATGTTCACTGGCACTGTACACACAAATTTTACAATACGATATATTTAAAACGCAAAAAGGAAATAGGTAGTAGTTACACAAATAGTTTTCACTCTATAATTTAATTAAAAAATATTAAACTCCTTTCTTATAAATCTGAGCAGTGATGCACAACCTTTTGAGCCCGCTGGTCAATTCAATTTGTTCGCTGGCCGCAGGCGGTTGAGTACATCCAGCTTGACATGGTTAAATTTGCAGTCGGTGGTGTCGCTGATATAGTAAAACGGTAAAATTTTAATACGTTTATCGTTTAACTGATTAACAAAAGCGCTGCCGCCGAAATTTTTCTAGGCCAAACCAATAAAAAAAAATTAACTATTACAGAACACAGATGTAAAATACTTTAAGTTTAGTCGGCTGATTTAAGGAAGGGACCAAAGCGCACACCTAATACTAAGTTCGGTGATCGTGCTTTCGGAGTGTCAGGACCTAAAGCTTGGAATGAACTGCCGCACGACTTAAGAATTATCAAAGACTCGACAGAATTCAGAAATAAACTTAAAACTCATCTTTTCCGACAGTCGTATCCATAAATTGAAGAAATGCACCTGTAAATTGCTTAGCTAGGCTAGCCGGTTAGTACTTACCTAAAGTCATTAAATAGAAAAAGTTTAAAAATTCACACATCGGTGCGCAAATGCGTCCACAGCCCGCAACACTGTAAATAACTAAGAGTGTAAAAAAAATGTTAATATCTATTAAAAGCTTCTTACGCTTTTTAAGGTCATTTTATAAATATTTTCCATTCCTAAAAATTATTAATATTTCAATAAATACCAACTCTTCTTGTGCCACCAATCTTCTAATAAATTTAACATCAGTAGAAAAGGAGGATAAAATAGCAAATGTAAAACTATCATCTCTATACTTAAATTTTCTAATAAAACTGTGTTCATCTGAAGCAAGCTGCCAGGTAAGTATGTGTTTCTGTATCTGTTTGTACATCATTAGATAAAGAATATGAAGTAATATTTGTACAGTGCCCTTGAGGTGATTTTTCACAAAAATGGCGCGATACAAACCATCCAATTATTATTGTTAAAATAGACAGACAAAAGTTTGTGGACACACATTTTGTTTTTCGTAATACACAACTTTTATGTTTGAATTTAACCGTTTCAAAATTCTTTTCAATCTTCCAAGTCCTAATTTTTTTTAAAAATTACTAAATGAGGAACTCCAATCCAATATATATATGTTATGGTTGAGATTTTCACGGGTGTAAAATGTAGAATAATTTTCTCGGTTTACCCGCGTAATGTAGTCCTTAGAAGGACTTTTTAACTCCCGACGTTTCGAACAAATCACATTGTCCATCTTCAGAGGCCCTGTGTCTTGAGTTTTGTTTTGAACAGATCGCTTGCACGTGTCCGTTCAATCCAAAAGTCAAAACCTAAGTGATTGCAAATCATTTTAGTAGTCTAGGACGCAACACGCAACACTACATTACGCGGGTAAACCGAGAAAATTAATATATAATATATATATATATATATATATAATGATCATATATATATGTATATTTTATCAATAATGACGTTCAAACTTAAATACCAGTATATTTAGTTTTTTTTTTATAAATGTCAAAACAGGAATGAGCTTTACCGTACATAATTTTATATTTTTTTTATAGTAAACCATAAATAAATGTAAGTAAGAACATTTTTTACCTTTTTAGAAACTTTAACTGAAAGAATAATAATGGTATTGAGCATTAACATTATCGTCATATCTGTATTGATAATTGGTTTGCTCATGTATACTCTGATTTCTTTCATTAATAGTTGTTTATATTTAACAACAATTATAAACATTAAAGTCCCCCATATTAAGTTTAAATTCCACCAAAACTAAAAAAAATACATATTTAAAATACGAAACGAAATCGACAAATAAAAATGTCCATATTAATCGAAAACCAGAATGCTCACGTGACGTCAGATGTTCCAAAAAAAAGTGAAAAATAAAAATGCTCATACTAATCCAAAAACAAAATGCGCGCGTGACGTCAGATGTTGCAAATGCAAAGGTACCAACATAACAACTTATTTTGATGAGATGATAAATGGAGTTCTACGAATCAAACACAAAAACAATTAATTCTAGGGTTAATCGACAGTTAACGATGACGTCACGCGCGTATTATTACAAGTTTTCCATTAGTTACGGGCAGACCATCAATATGAATCCACCACTCTCCGGCTGATCGATTTCTCGACGTTTGACTTGGTTCCCACTCGAATTGAAACTGTGCTGCCGATAGGTCGTATTCTTGCTCTATTTCGTTGTACGTTCTGACAAACAACTATTTGTTTTCGAATCGATAGTAAACAATATAATAAGTTAAAAAATAATAAAGTTGTAGACCTGCCGAGGAGGCCGTGACGGGTTTTAAACAAAAGTGATAAGAGTTTACAGAATACCATTATTCTTTGGAGAAGGAATTTTCTTCAGGTAAATATTTATTTATTTATTAGTATTAGTTTTTCAAAGATTGCGTGATTAAAAAAAAATTGCGTGGTAGATATTCTTAGTATCGTTCAGAATCAAATCTTTGCTTGAAATGGCATTAGCGATATTTAGTGATCAGATCTGAACAGATTGGTACTTTCAACCTTGCTCTTTCCCATCTTTTTCCCCTTCCCATTTCATTCAACCTCAATTAGGAATGCCATAGTCCCACTGGCTTCGGACATTTAGGAGCAGTTGGGACTCTTGTGAGACCTTCTTCTTTCCCTCGCCGCTTCTTTCATATTCATAACATACCTTCAGTAACAAGGGGGTGCCATTTTTATTAATTCAGGGCAGTTGGAACTACTTTTTGAAAATTATTAGGTAACATTGTGATGGAACATCATTTAAAGGAATACCTACTGTAACTATCTGTACATCACTCTATTTTATGAAAAAAAACCAACCGGTTTCGTTATAACCATCAGTGGTGTGCAGTCGATAAAGGCCGAAAAGCTGTGCCTGCCCTAGGAAAAACAAACCGTTAAAGAATTATCAGTGTATTTTTCCGTAATTTGTGAATATTTTTTTATATGACAATCGTTCTACATTACATTGATAAATTGTTTCCATATGACAAATTTACTCTTTTCAGTAAGATAATAAAATCGCATTTTCAAATATTCAATACACAGAATTCATACTCGAACTTGAAAAACTACACACAGCTTACCTTTGGTCATAGAGAAATGCACGTCTCTGACAACCAAGCATTCTTCATCCAGTCCGTCTATCGATGTAACTGTTAAAATATCGTCTACAATTACTTCCCATATATTTTTGGCTACTATCTATTATGAGATTCTACCCGAATTTATTTGCAATCTTTAGATGGTGTCTCGGATATACCTATCCTATTTTTATTTATATGGGACATCTGTTGACCTTTTCTATAAGTCTAGGATTAATATTCACTTTTGGAATAACTTATTGAAGCTTATATACCTCATTGTAATATATTTTTAACAATTGAAGATAATATTAACAACTCTCAAAATGAAACAGGAAACCGAAAATACGATATTGAACGCGATATTGACAGTTCTTAGAAATCGTAGTATGATACCGATAAAAATGACGGGGCGGATTGGGGTAGCCGTAGCTCAGTGGATTAGAGCGCAATGATAGACCATGAGGCCCTGGGTTCGAGTCCCAGTTGCTACCGTTATCTTTTACTGTGTCTTTTCGGTTTCATGTTTCATTTTGAGAGTTGTTAATATGATTAGAAATAATTTCGAAATGTTTGGTCAATTTCGTCAGAAGTAAGGAAAAAATTATCTTACATCTGGCACACCCACACGCCCACAACACACTACTATCGGCTTATCTCTTGGAGGAATGTAGTACTGCGTAGCAAACATATTAACTCGTGCATCATATTATTTATGTTATAGATAACCCCTTGAAAACCGGGTTATTTCAAATTAGCACTGACCCTGTACACATCGCAAGTGCGCCCCACTGTAGAATTTGGCATCCACCTCTGAAAACCCTCGACTCTGTGCGGAAACGGGCGGTCCGTCTGATAGATTCGCCTGTCTTAACGGGGAGAGGGACGTCGGAGAGTTATTATTTATTAATTCAAAATAATGATAGTATTATTACGCAATACGATAAACATAATGTTTTTTTATAGAAAAATATTTATTAAATATAATTTATTTTTTTTTACAATGCGGATTACAAATCTTTGGTTACGTTTATTTACAAAAACGCAACGATAAATGATTAAACATACTTTTCTCCACTTTAAAAATCATATTCGTATTTTAAATATTTTGTAAAACATGCAATGGGACGGTCAGAAAAAAGTAATATTTCTGATTGTATTTTGATAAATGCTAAGCCTATGCAAATTTATAAAATATTTAATAAACACATTTTTTATTTAAAAACATTATGTTTATCGTATTGCGTAATAATACTATCATTATTTTGAATTAATAAATAATAACTCTCCGACGTCCCTCTCCCCAAACGTATTGCAATCTTTGGAGCACAGAGTGGGAAGCTGTCTTTTAATGGAAGATGCTCTGAGGAACCAGCGTCATTAATCCCTTCGGCACCAGTATGCCATAATCTCATTGGCTCCAGTTGTTTTTTTTTATTAATATTTTATGATCGACTATATATATGATGCTATGTGAAAATACTAAATATGGTGTAAGTATAATTTTTTTTACAGAATAACAGTAATTCAAAATGATATACTAATTATTATATTTTGTAAACTATTTGATCTTTTAGTGTTTTTGCTTACGGCCGTTCTTCCCAACCCTACTGAGCAACTGTTCCAACCGAAATTTTGCCTCAACACTGTTCAAATGCACAAATACGCTCTTTCCAGTGAAATTCTCAATCATATTTACAATCAATTTAGGATATCATTTTTTGTGGATTAAAGTTCTCCTCAGCAGAAAACTAGTAACTAAGAAAACTGAAGAGTGTCAACAGGGTGAACAAACGTCACCAAAATGTCAAATGTCACTATTCGTTTACGATCTTTTTTACGCGATTCAATTGTCGAATGCCAAATATGTATTTCCGTTTTCGAATATCAAAACATGTTTATTGTATGTTTTAAATGGAGCTGAAGAGAACCCAACTTATTTTAGTATATCGTTAGCTACGTTTTGTCTTGTTTTTTCACTCATCGAGAAACTAACATTGTGCTTCGCGGCATTATCAAAAGTCAAGACATTTTATTTTCAACATATTTTTAACACACGCGTTTCTGAAGTATAAAATGTCGGTTGAGCGTTGCCTCGGATAGGCAGAAGACCTGGGTTCGATGCGACTGAAATATTTTTAGTTTCTGTCCTTTTGTCCGGTTTCATCTTTCATTTAGGTTTGTTAATATTATTTTCTTCAATGATTATTATAAAATGTTATTTTGTGTTTTAGTTTTTAAAATAAATTATTTGTATTCATTATAAATATAATTTTAACTCACCTATGTTAATTTTACATTGAATTTTTTTACTTCACTCTATTGTCTTAAAAGTGGGCGGCTACTATTTTATCGTGTATGAAAGTGGGCGGATACTATTTTATAGTGGGCGGGCACCTCCATAGACAATTTAGGATAAAAAATGCTTGGAAACAGGTAAACAGGGTGGATATTTAACAAAACACTTGGCTGGTCTGATCGGTGATTCAGATTGATCATTCGAAAAGTTGGGAAGAACGGTCGTTAGTCTTTACATGATGGTCTCCAATTTTGTAAAAACAAGTTTCCGAAAAAAAAATTTGGAATGCAAACTGCCCTTACAAAAATCGCTTTCTCAACCATGAATATTATCTATGTATAAATAATATGCATTAAATTATTTTAATTTCATCATAGCTCATAAATTCAGAAAAAAGTTCGAGTTAATAAATAAACCCAACTAACTTAAAGTACCATAATGCGTGCAATACGTTTACGAATTTACAACATAACTCAAAATATAAATATAATTAAACACCCATAATTTCTTTCTTTAATCCATAAAACTTTTGGATCATGTAACACGCCCACATCTCATTTCTTTTTATTCTATGCATGCGTCGTTTATGAAATAAATAAAAAATAGGAAAGTTACAACGGAGCTCTTAGCGATCGGACAACACATTGAACTTTGTTACGGATTACAATGCTTGGTCAGAAAATAAACCTGATAGGTTTGAAGTTTTGATCAATTTCATTCGAAGTACGATAAAATTTACCTTATTTCGTGCACGCCAGACTCTTCTATCGGTTTTCCCCTTCAGTGGTGATTAGGTTAACCTGCCCGGAATAATTACTCTACCGAGAATCTATACCCTGTCATTATTTTTACCTGGGTCAGGTAAATTGCTTTGCGAGAAAGGCTGGGGCATGCTATTATTGCATGTTTGCATATTTATTATTCTCAACGCTGGACGATGTTCTCATGTTTTTGAGATCTTTATTAACCTCTGAACGTGTATAAAATATATCAGATTATAAGATAAGTAATGCTACCATTTCTTATTTATTGTCTTGGAACATTTACAGAGTATTAATATTATCATTTCTATGCAATTACCATTGGGAAGTGCGTAATTTTTTTATGTTATTTTATGGCTTTCACCCATTTAGGGCGAACTTGGGCATGTTTAATCAGTTAGATTTTAATAGTACAGATTGTTCTTAAAATTAGTTACTTTTCAACAGGATATAATATATGGACAAATAAAATTGAAGCAGATAAGTTAAATAAGTTAAACGGTGTAAATTTATGTGTTTTTAATCCCCAATGACCTAAATTTTAATGCCATTTTTATAAATGTATTTTGCTAATAAATTGTTAATTTGGGGGGAGTTGAGACTTAGAAGGCAGGGAATACTGGTACGGAGTTCATACTAATCCAGATAAAAATGTTATCACTTGGTAGAGATGCTAAATTATAAAAAAAGAATGTTACTACGTTTTCAATAACACCATAAGGTATAATAAACATAGAGTTAGGTTCTGAAATGTTATTGTGGTCGGTTCCTACCTCAATTGCTATTTATCCAGTCCTTACCTTCCCAAACCAAATACTACGTTTTTGAAAAATGGAACACAGTGATTCTTTTGGATCGCTCTCTTGTTCGCCAGAAGAAAAAATACTTTCGGGGAAGCATATTCGTTCTTGACATCATTCGGTAAGTGTTTGGTTATCCTTGTCCTTTTAAACCTTTAATCTATTTCTATCCCTTATTACAATCAACCAAAACCATCAGTAGTATTGTCGTCGTTATTTACAATCTACACAACTGTTTTACATGCGAATCTCCACAATTTTCGTGTGGGTAATTTTCGTTTGTAACATTTTATAACACATCTCTAAGAACACCACTATTTTCCATGACGTGATGGCTAATTTGGTTTTTTAAATATACGAGGTTGTTTATAAACATGTCTATATCGTCACATTCTATATCATTGTACAATCAACACATTCGAGACACTGGATTGAAATAGATAATATTGTTATTAAATAACTCAAGATAAAATGTTTTATGACTTCTTAAAGAGCGTATATTAGGAACTTTGATGTGAATACTACTTCGACAATGAGTGGTCTCGAGCTCGGTGTGAATAATTTTGTATAAGCATATGAATTCGGCAGCCTGTCTTCTGGTGTGGCGTGTAAATAGCCACGTCGATTATTGGGCTTTATACCCTAGTATTAATTTGTAATAAAAAAATGAATATTCTCTCTCCAAAATTAACCGTATGAAATAGCCTCCATACAAAGAAATGTCACCACTAACCTGATCGGTGATCTCCTTTGCATCCAGCAGGTCCACTTCAGAAGATCACAATTGTTTGATCTTTTCAATTATAAGATCACAGCACAGATTTACGTCGAATTAACATAAATTGGCAGCAGGTCCACTTCTGAAGATCACAATTGTTTGATCTTTTCAATTATAAGATCACAGCACAGATTTACGTCGAATTAACATAAATTGGCAGCAGGTCCACTTCTGTAGATCACAATTGCTTGATCTTTTCAATTATAAGATCACAGCACAGATTTACGTCGAATTCACATAAATTGGCTCTTTTCATACGACATCAAGGCAATACTGTTTGAAGAGAGAAATAATCGTTTCTTCCATAAGGAGTGCAATACTAAAGATATTTATTCTGACTGTCAATCGTCAGCAAAAGGGCACGACCCTGACCTCTGTTGTGCAGTTTGGAAACACCAAAATTAGGGTGGATTCCAGAGCATAGAGGCTGACGGTCATTTCATGTAAACATATAAAAAAATGTTATTTATAAAAAGAATATAAATATTATACTACCAATATTAAATATGGCTCTAATATATGAAATCAAATGATGTGGTGCTCAACCAAAAAGTGCTTTTTCCAAAGTAAGAAAATTATTGTATTTAAGTATTAAAGTCATTCCTCACAAGATTGGAGTAAAAAACAAAATTCAATTAAGAGCAAATTTCTTCAATAAATGTACAATTACGTTGTGGTGTCATCTCCTCTATCTGTAAAAATGAATGTTTGTCTGTGTGTCCTCGATTTTCTCGAAAATTACTCGACCGGTTTCGCTGAAAATCGCTCAGTTTGTTCTTATCAGTGTCGGGAAGGTTTAGAAAGTAGTTTTGTTGCTATAACGTTTTAAAATTAGTTTGAAAAACATTGTACCTTGGATATTGTATTGAGGTTAGTGCATAGATTTACCACTCCGGTTAGCCACAGATTACATATTCAAAAGAAGAAGGTTTGTTTGGGTAGAATATTTTCAAAATGGAAAACACAAGTAGGTACCTACTTAAGAACTTTATTATTTGGATATATTTTGAAAAAATAATGTTTGTAAAGAAATCAAATGAATGTTTCTTTGTTTAGTAGTTTGTAGATAGTAATACTCGTCACAAGGCATTAATTTCGCTGTCAAATCAATTATGGCACCGAAACGACAAGCAAGAATTCACAACTTCATAACTTCATAATTTTTTTTTTAAATCACTAGCAAGGCCGGATACACGTCAGTTAGTTAAAAACAAAATTAATAAGAAATACTTTGTGTACACCACTGTTTAATACATAAATATCAACACGTTTCGGATGCAAAGCTTCCCTCATCAGGATATACATAAACTGTACTACGAATTGTAATATCTCCTGATATTGTTCGACTTAATCTCAGTATTCGTGGGTGAATCTGATGGATGAAGTGCGGGAAGATTTGGATATAAAGCATGATACTGGAAATAAAACCCTATTCACATTTAAACATAGTATTTATTGGCTCTAAAAACCCCGACAACATTTTAGAGAAAAGATAAGAGTAGAGAGTATTAATTCAAAATTAAACGGTTTAAATGATAAATGATGGCTCATGTGGACAGATTCTTCTCCTCAGCATCATGCAAGGCCGCTCCAGTACTGATGTTCACCGATTCCCACGATCATCTTCAGCGAAGTCTACGACGATACTTCGAAAGCGCCATCCGCTACAGCATCTCCCGTGGGGTTCAGTCAATAATATGTGAGGATGCTACATTTGGTCCTGTTTGGTCGTCGATATACCTACCGACTCTCGTGTCCGTTCATCCTCAGCAGGGATTTTCTCCAACGCCCAGGCACGCGCGGTTGGGGTTGATAACCTTACAATTTGGCCATCAGTAAACTAAAAACATATCCACTTCGGGTAGATTGGGTAGATGCACCCCGGCGTCAAACAGAAAAGAAAAAACTAACACATAATCACTCCCTTCAATCACGTCGAGCCCCACGGCCCGTGTCAGGTTATGTCTGATGCCATCTTGTCTTCCTCTCTTCCGTCGGATGTCTCCCATAGACATTTTCTCAAATCTCTTCCGTAGACAATAGAAGTGATGCCTTTATAAGCGGGGTCAGTATTTACGTTACAGAATGTCGATGTTTATATATTAAACCGCGCTGTACACAAAGTATTTCTTATTAATTTTATTAAGAGTAATATTTTTATCGACATGATAATCTAGTCTCATTCGATGGAAGCAATCCTCCCTATTTAAATATATTTTTAATAAAGCAATTTGCGGTTCAATTATCACAGTATTATTAAAAATCATACGTGTATCGCACGTACTCAGCACGTGTATTTATTTTAATTTTTTTACGATATAAGTGACTTTTACCTGACATTTCGATCTTTTGACATATTTACTGTACAAACATCGCAATTTCGTTAATTCGGTTCATTTAATAGCGTTATTATGCGACTAATAACTCACTAACAATGTTTGAAGTCAACACTATAATACATGGTTTTTCTCTTAAAACTACTCAAATATCGATATATTTAAAGAATGTCGTTCTCTGAATGACAGCTGTCATCCGAGAGACCCGGAACCACAGTTAGGCAAATAGTACAGAATCAGGCCCTAGCATTTTTTTATATGAATACCACACAAGAGTCCCAAACTGCTCCCAACCGTTGGAGCCAGTGAGACTGGCATTCCCAATTGGGGAATGTTGTGAGGCTGGAGCTATTGGGGATGGGATGGAGAAGGGGGAGAGGAAGGTGGGGAAAAGGGGAAATACCTGGCTATTCAGATCTGGTCACCAAACACGGCTAAAAGACACTTCAAGCAACGTTTCAATTCTGAACGGTGGTCTTTCACCAGGGCGATACTGAGAGTATCTTCCACTCTGGAACGTGCGCAAATATGATATATATTATTTTAAAATTAATTAATTGTGAAACAACACGAATTAATTAAATAAAATTTACTTGCGCACGCAGGGGTTTGAACCCGCGACCTTCGGATTCGTAGTCGAGAGCCTTACCCCTCGACCATGGAGGCCGTCGCATGTTCTTATGTCTAACAGCCTGGCTGTAGAATGATTGTTTCCCCTGTCCCGCGTACAACAGGTTTACTCTTTTTACCCAAAATAAACCTTCCATACGAAATGATGTTGGCCCCGCGGGAAAAGACTCCAAAAACGTCGTGTGCGGAGTCAAATGGAACAGCCTGGTATTTATAGTCAAACAATATCAAATACAACGCAAAATTCCACACAGAAAATAATACATAGAGATGCCCCCTAACACGCAAGGGGAAGAAACCAAAATAAGTGACCTTTGCCTCCAGCCGTCGAAATGGTACTTAGGGCAAGCCTATTAATTCTGACTTCGGTGACCAAAATCTTTTTTTTAATTATTATTTCAGTTATATGCGTGCACGACTTTCGGATAGAAGATTATAATATATTAAATCGATGATTGTGTCTTTCACAAAATAATATTGTATCTTTTTAATTTTGTTTCAGAAAATCATCACAAGAAACAAAACAACAAAAGGTGATAGTGTCCGCATAATCAGTGTACAAAGTTCCCAGTGATGGACGTGTGCATCCGCAACGAGTCGTTCAGGGGGGTAGAGTCCAAGATGGCGTCCGACACAAAGATGGCGGACGAACCCGTGAAGCTGGCCAAGACGGTGAGCACGCTGGACGAGCTGGTGAAGGAGCTGCACAAGGTGTTCGCATCGGATAGGGTCGACGTCGACCACGTCAGCCAGCTGATGCTCAGCTATAAGTCCAACCCATCGGAGTGGAGGAAGTACGCCAAGTTCGACAGATACAGGTAATATTATATTACTAGCAGATTAAAACCCGCGTTTTTTTAAATATTTCACACCCCCGCACTTATAAAATAGAACAGTTTTGAACACACTCAAAAAGGACGTAATATTTTCATCGTGGTACGAATTGAAATTCGTCGTCGGCTCATAAATCTGAGTGATACCTAACTCAATCTTATTAATATTACTCAAACTTTAAACGCGTTTTTTTACTCATAACACCAACCAGTACCTAGCAAACACTCTATCCATGGCTTTATCCAACTAACTTTCTTCTGGGCATGCTCGGATTTCACTCCCTGCAGCTCAGAAGAGAGGGGTATGCCGCTACCCACTTTTGTAGACTGCTGCGAGGCTCCATAGAGAATTCAGCTATTTTGGAACGCATAAGTCTTTATGTTCCTGATGACTATCTAAGACAGCGTCGTCATAGGTTATTCTATCTTCCTACCTGTAGAACCAACCTGCCAATGGTTCTCCCGGTGGGGAGGAGTATATTGCTCCTGAACAAAATCTCACAGGATATCGACATATTTTGCGTCAGTGAGGAGAGATTCAAAAGGGAAATTCTATTGATTCTTGAAAGAATCTCTTCTCATTAACGCGATCTTCACCACTGCCTGAATTTATTTAAATATTTGTGAATTTATTTTTTATTTTTAGTATATTTCTTTTTCCTTGTTCATGAAAATTTGGAAAATATTTTTGTTTTACAAATATTACATAGATACCCGTAATTTCTCTTACGCATTAAATATAACATATTTAGAAATTAAATTAAAAAAATATTATTATTATTATACTCGTATACATAATTGTTTACTCTATAATATTTGTTTTTCTTTTTATAAGTACTTAACTATCATACTATACTCAAATTATCTAGTAAACGTAAATGATTACTTTTTTTTCTTATCTCTTTGAACTTAAGTATTATGCTATATTAATTATTATACTATACTCAAATTATTTGATATACACAATTGTTTTTTCTATACTATTCTTCACATCTCTTTATAATTACTTATTGTACCATTTTCTAAATATATTATATTACCGTACTATGTCAATACTAGCTTTTTCCCTTCTATTTTTGTATAATGGCATTTAATATGAACTGAAATTGTCAATTTGACTGTTCTAAAACGGGATCTGTTCCTAGTTGGGCAGTCAAAGCTTTTGTTACATTTTGTTGTTAAATAATGTGTATTTCAAATGAAATAATGATTGTTATTACGGGAATGTATGTAATAGGGGTTGTTTCGACAGCTCTGCATATTTCCAATTCTGGGTTGGCGGAAAAAGTTAATCTGGATCAAGAACCAGATGAGAAAACGGCCTCCATGGTCGAGGGGTAAGGCTCTCGACTACGAATCCGAAGGTCGCGGGTTCAAATCCCGGAGTGCGCAAGTAAATTTTATTTAATTTATTCTGCTGTTTCACAATTAATTAATTTAAAATAATATATAGTATATTTGCGCATGTTCCAGAGTGGAAGATACTCTCAGTATCGCTCTGGTGAAAGACCATCATTCAGAATTGAAACGTTGTTTGAAATGGCTTTTAGCCGTGTTTGGTGACCAGATCTGAATAGCCAGGTATTTCCCCGCCTTCCTCTTTCCCCTATCCTTCCCCTCCCCAATACCTTCAGTCTCACAACATTCCCCAATCGGGAATGCCATAGTCTCACTGGCTCCAGACGGTTGGGAGCAGTTGGGACTCTTGTGCGGTATTCATATAAAAAAAAATGTTTATAGGAAGGACTGAAAGAAACAGGAGGATGCCACGGAAATTGAATAGGCCTACCGTGATTCGTGGATATCCTCTAGAACTTGATTCACCTCACTGAAACTTGACTACAATCCAAAATTGGCCAGCTGCTCGTATCGCGGCGTTGAACACTTCTTGTTCCTGCGCGTTGAGTGGAAATCGAACTGATTTCGGCACTATCTTCCAGTGACAAAAGGGATCGGATCGGGGGGGTGCGGGGGGGGGAGGTGGATAGATAATAATTATGTATTTAAGATGATAAAACAGAGGTAATAACATGTAGACATTCATTCATCAGATCAGACTACATCTCTCTGTAGCTTTCCAAACCTTATTATCATGGCAACATGGCATCTACTAATTAATTGTTTCTAATACTAATTATGGTAAACTTGATTCATCTGCAGGTGCGACATTTGTACATTCTTCGTTTATTCATCAATGTCCATAAAGACTGACGTGAAGCCATGTTTAGAAGGTTCAGTGAACTATGGACCTCACAAAACTCATTAAAAGGCGAGCATGTTCGGTGTCATAGAGTAAGATAATTTTATTGGATTGCTGATGATAATATTTTTTATTTACTCATTAGAACACAAAAATCCATCATAAAAATTATACTTAAAGTCCTTGTAAGAAATAGCATTGGCGAAATCTTCAATAATCTCATTAATAAGGCCAATAAAACAATTATACTATAAAACAATACTACTTTACTTTCATAAACTTCTTCTTATACTATGGTACTAAATTCTACAACAAAATCCCACTCTCCTTCAAAAATCACAACAGCAATAATAAATTTAAAAATAAAATAAATTGCTGGATACGTTACATAGGGAGATCTGAAATAGAAAATATATTAACACCAAATACAGACTAATACCGAAACCACTCAACTGCACTTAAAACACCTCACCTTACAATTATTTATTTCGTAATTTCGTAAAGCTCCCAAATACTTGTTAAACCTGCTCGATTTTGTGCAAAGGAGGGTGGTTCGTCTGATTGACAATCCGTTGTTTATAGACCGACTGTCATCTCTGATGCACAGACGCCATGTAGGTATACTCAGTCTGTTCTACAGATATTTCAATGGAGCCTGCTCGAAGGAGCTAGCAGCGTTGATCTCCTCCGCGCCGGTGCACGTGTGGGAAACCCGACGAACATGAGCGGAACATTCGTTCAGGGTTGATGACCTCATGAGAACGGGTCGTTTGGCATCTGTCTTTCCTCCAACATTTAACCCGTGTCTCTTCAAAGCCCGAATTAACAAATCACTTCCTATAGCTCCCTCCTCAACCGCCTCACAACTTTACCCAACCGGGTAGCGATATAGTTACCCTATGCGTGCTCTGTACATACATGCGGCGCTCTTGTGAGGTGTCACATAAAAAAATTAAGAAATTCGTCACAAATCTTACAGTATTAATGTCCTAGAGTCCTATGTTAATCGCCGCGTAGACGCGAATAGTAGAAATGGTAATTTTCCCTCATACGCAAAAGAGGCCACAATTCAATTCACACCACGATGAAACATACTGTGTTCTTTTTACGTGTGTTCAAAACTGTTTTGCTTTATCAGCGCGGGGGTTTGCAATGCCAAAATGTACCAGAAAATCACATTTTTTAAAATTGCCTCATTTCGTTTTCAATATTTTTTTAAAAATGTCTTTTTTAGTCCCTAAATTTTTTTTCTGTTAGAGACATAGTCACCAGATGAAAAACTGTTTCTTTTCAGGTTTTCCGTATTCCGTTTAGTTGGTGGCGTATTCCTTTCCATTTTGATTTATTTTATAAAAATGTATAAAATTCACTATTACATCGCTGACACTGCTTGCTTCCACTCGGGGTGGCATGATTTCCCCCGACCCGATTTTCCTGCCAAATTCAGTTGAAGCAGGTTGCGGGGCGGTGTGCACAATATTGATGTTGTCTCAATGCGTAATATTGATGTTATCTCCAGGTATACGCGGAACCTTGTGGACGCCGGCAATGGCAAGTTCAACCTGATGGTGCTCTGTTGGGGAGAAGGACACGCCTCGGCCATACACGACCACGCCGACGCGCACTGCTTCATGAAGATACTCAAGGGAGAGCTGTCAGAAGTCAGGTTAGTAACATTCCCATCATCATCTTCCAGCCATCGCTCCAATCCAATCAAATACAGGTTCAACAAGCTCAACCTGGGAGTTAAGTCTTTTGGAATCACCATCATTGCTTCTATTCAATTACTGCCACAAATCGCTGGCAGTCAAAATATGAAATATTTCTACTGCACCCAAAAATTTTATGCCATATCTCTCGTTCAGACGATTCAGTTTTAGTGGAAGCGAGTTAAGTTGAAAGATACATCAAAGCATATTGATGCGTGCAAACAACTTTAAAAATCGAATCGACTGTGAGTTTGTTTAACAACTTGTTTCAACTCGCTTGCGATTAGTTCAATGCCAGCCGATGGCTCTAAGTGGTTTTGCGTCACAATAATAATAATGTAATGGCACATTCAATAAACAAACAGCTGAAGTAGCCGAACGACATTATGTTTAGATACCCAGATATTTACCAAAGCTATCGTTGTCTTCGTCGCTCTTAAACTGAAACGTGTAATCGTGTGTTTCAATTTCTTCTTCAACTTTTGGCGTTCGAATTAACTCGCTTCCACTAAAACTGAATCGTGTGAACGAGGGAATACTCTTGGCGAATCTTATCCAATTATTATCTTATAAATCCAATCCTATCCAATCCAGGAAGCTGGTGGACACCGCCAATGGCAAGTTCAGGTTAAAAGTAAATTAATTTGGATTCACCATCGTTGCTGCAGTTCAATGACTGTCACATATAATTGCTGTCAACTATCAACGTATTTATGAAATAGAATAAGCAAATCTCTACAAGCGACCTTTTGCATGTATCTGTTGGCACTACAATGCATTAAGGATTCATTAGCCTAATAAGGGACTCTATTGTGAGTTTAACTTAAGAACAACCTGCTACAGTTCCAAATTTGGTTCCTACTGCGCATACCCACCCCCTCGCATGCGTCCCATCTCCCGCGCACGGCTGCGACGGCCATGTAACTCCGCCCAAACACGCGTTTCTGAGATATTAACCCATTCATACCGTGGATGTTCAGTCAAATTATCATAATATTATCAATTTCGGATTAATTCCCTAGCTGTTTTAATGAACCTGATGCCACATAAAATGCAATATGTATATTTTAATATTATAACCATAATTATTTAAATGTATAAAATGAGTTAAATTTGTGTTTGTAGGTAGGTAATACAGAATAAAAAAAATCCTGTTTTGATTGTGTTAACGTGGATACCAAGTCGCGGAGAAAGTAGTGGGGGAAAGGGGCGCTCACAGGTCGTTCTAATGATGGACAGGGTTTAGTCATAAATTCTGAGAAAAGTTTAAGTAAATCAATAAACCTAACTAACATAAAGTAATATGTGCAATACCTTTACAAATTTACATCATAACATTTACAGCGCCCTTGAGCTGATTTTTCACAAAAACGGCGCTATACAAATCATGCAATTATTATTATTATTAACTCAAAATATAAACATAATATAAACATTCTTCCCAACTTCTCGTATGATCAATCTGAGGCACCGATCAGCTAAGTGTTTTGTTGAGCATTCGCTCTGTTTGCCTGTTTCCAAACATTTTTATCCTAGATTTTCTATGGAGGTGCCCGCCCACTTTAAAATAGTATCCGCCCACTTTCATACATGATAAAATAGTAGGCGCCCACTTTTAAGACAATAAAGTGACATCAAATTAAAAACTTTCAATGTGAAATTAACATAGATGAGTTAATTTTGTATTCGTTATGAATACATATCATTTGTTTTAAAAACTAATACATAAAGGAAAATTTTAAATAAAAATTATTTTAAATATGTTTAGTTTGACTTCTGATAATGCCGCAAATCACATTGTTTGTTTCGTACATTTGACATTTCTCAATGAGTGAAAAAACAAGACAAAATGTAGCTTATAATTACTAAAATAACTTAGGTTCTCTTCAGTTTTATTTAAAACATACAAAAAACATGTTTTTGCATTCGAAAACGGAAATAAATCTTTTTCATTCATGAATAATATTTGTATCACGTAAAATAGATCGCTAACCAATAATGACATTTCGTTGACATTTGTTCACTCTATTGACACATTTTATAACTAGTCCTCTGTTGAGGGGAACTTAATCCACAAAAATCGATATCCTAAATTGATCGTAAAGTTGATCGAGATTTTCGTTGTGAGGAGCGTATTTGTGCATTTGAACAGTGTTGAGGCATAATTTCGGTAACGGTTGCTCGGTAGAGTTGGGAAAAACGGCCGTAAACCATTAAAAAACTCAATTTCTCTCAAATATCTATACACATCTATAATTTGCAGCATTGTAGTTCAATAAATGAAATTTACATAATAAGGATCGAATCAGTTCAAAAATGATTAACTCGGGCATTATCCTATAGAATTGATTTATCCACACTGCTTACAGACTATAAGAAACCCCTTAAAAATTCCAATTGGGAACATTGAATGAATGTCGTGACAAAAATTACATCAAATTTCTTTTCAAAATTTTAAATAACCATCTAGAATCTTCTCTCTTCGCCACAATCAAAATTAATATCAAACACCCTCTAAGAAACACGGAAATTTTCCATATTCCTTTCCGAACCAACTTAACCTTCTCCCAACCTATTCGAATGTGTCGACTATATGACATCCTGGATTCCGTGCATATTTGGCGACGAAACTTTACTTGGCCCAAATATTCTTTTCTCTTGTTACTTTTTATAGTTGTTTGTACTTGAAAATTATTATTTTGTTTACATCTTAACTATCGTCTTCTTCTTCTATCTTCTTCTTTTTATCTTCTTCTTTTTATCTTCTATTATGTCAAGAAAAATGTCCCGGGTGGTGTATGTTTGTTTTGAATAAAATCTAATTTCATTTCGAGTTTGATGAAATTTTGCACTTGACCTTCGAAACAAGAGGAAGGTCACTGTCTACATGAGATTTTGAAAAACCACCCCCATCCCCCATTCCCACCCTTAAAACCAAAATTTGGTATTTAATAAAATTTTGCATAATTGACGTTCAAAATAAGAGGAAAATTACTGAGTAAGGGTAGGGTTAGGGATTTGAAAACTTTGTTCCAAACTAATAATAACCCCCGGGTAACGCCGGGTAATTCAGGTAAGTTGTAAATGAAATAAAATAAACATAAAATTATCTCGAAAGACAGAATGGACTCTGAGGGAAGTTTGATAGAGTTCATGTTAGTGGCAATACCAGTGCTGTTAGCCTTCTATAAAAGTAGTATATCATAATATTTTATAGAATTTAATGTTTGGATTCTTATTTTCATGTTTAGTCATTAAAATGACGGTTGTTTTTAAACTACATTTGGTCTAGTGAAATGCGTGCCTCCGGCCATATATGTAACCTGAATATTTAATTCAGTATCTTCTCAAAACAAATGATTAGCACTGATTTATTCGCAAAACATTGACGTCAATGGCGATATTCGGTGTTTAGTCAATGAACATAATAAACTAATAAAAAAAATTGTGTCGGTTCAAATCACAATCAAATAATATGTTATTGTATGGAAATATTAAAATATTATTTAAACAGAGTGTACCCGACGTTTCACCCCAAAACAAAACAAAATAGTTGGTATTGAACAGTTGGGGTTGGGTTGGGTCGGGTCGGGTCGGGTCGGGTCGGGTCGGGTTGGGTCGGGTCGGGTCGGGTTGGGTTGGGTCGGGTCGGATTGGGTTGGGCTGGGTTGGGTTGGGTTGGGCTGGGCTGGGCAGGGCAGTTACTCGACTAAATGCCCAGTGACGACAGGTGACAATGTTTTTTTGGTTGAATTAAAAAAAAAAAAAAATTATATTCAGGAATTACTAGTTAAAGTTTGTCGGATACGTGAGGATACAACGTGTCAGGGCCAGTCGTAAGGACCAGCACTCAAAATGGCCAAAGCATCATTTTGCGGGTTGCTAACTCAAGCAATACCACTAATGATTTATCTGTAAATTATTTACGGGTAGTGAGAAAAATATACAAGGTTTCTAAAGACAAAAATCCTAATACTTAAATTCTATGAAATACGTCCCAAAATGACCGAAAATGGGTGCATTTCAACCAGTGAAATCAATTTTGAACGTTTTATTTCAAATTCCGGTATGTATTTCAAATAGGATTTAAAAGATTACAGTTTGATTATTATTGTCTTTTGAAACCTTACGCATTTTACTAATTACCTGTATAGAATTAACAGATAAATCATTCGTAGTATTTCTTGAGTTAGCAACCTGCAAAGTGCATATTTTTGGGTGCTGAACGTTAAAAGACGCCCGATGTGAACGAAGCTTTACTATTTATTAACTGCCGTTAAATTAGCATTCGGAATTGGCAGTTATTTGTGACTGATAACGTATTTTCCTAATGACAGGTGTCGCCTTTGCCATATTGCAAAAATAACAAAATAGATCCGTAATACTCGTATATTGCCAATCAATTATAGTTATTACTGCTTATGCGCCATCGGAATGCTTCACGGAGATATTAAACATAAATACCATGGAGGCAGCTAGTAAGTAACGATTTTTAAACTTTTATCCACTTTTTATTTTTGAACTGACCGGTTTCAGCCTGTCACGGCCATCTTCATAACGGAATTCCACCATGAATTGTCGGTATCGAAAAGAGACACATTAATAATTATTTTTTTTATGAAATTATGTTTATTTTGAAGTAGACCGTTTTACTTCCCCGATAACTTCACCGGAGCTAGGCAGCACACGATTTTTATTTTCCCAAGAGGCACGACCACCCTACAAATGATCATGCCTTTGGTTAGGTTAGGTTTTCCAACTGTTTTTTTTTTTTTTTTACTTGATGCGCTAGGTTATATATATATATATACCCAGTGGCGACGTGTGATGGAATTTTTTGTTGTTTTTAATTTTTTTAAATCCGTCATCGGACAGAAAAATTAAATATACATTTTTTACTCCAAATATACTCAGGAATCGCTGGTTTAAGTCTATCGGGTACGTGCTGTTACACCCGTATGTTACAAATCTTCTCCCATAAACATTTTAAATGTATTTATTTAGCACTTTATATGTATTTATTAGTATAATATATTTCGAATAACGAAAAAAAAAACAAATTAATTCGTCACTTCAGTTAGAACCCCGTTTGTTTGCTGTAATAAATTATCAGTCGCCATGTTGATTCCCAGAAATTAGAGCATGGAAATTGCCACTGGCAAAAGTAAATAAATTTAACAAAATTATCCAAATTTTTTTCGGCATTATTAATTTTTCTTTCACTTACCACTATGCTTTACAAAATCTGGTTATTTAACCGTTTTAGTACTATGCTTATTTTGCAAGTATATATATATAAATTGCTACAGATATTCTGTGTTTTTAAATAAAAAAAAGTATGGTATTCAATAAAAATGCAATAACTTGGACATATATCAATTTTAATGATTTTTTTTTTGAAATTCTGTAAGTAAAGAATGAAATTTTACGAATATTGTAGTTCTAATTAAAAAACCGTTTTTTCAAAAAAGATGTTTTTGAAAAATCTTTTGTTGGAGGAATAATACCAAAAAATCTCGTTTGTACAGTCATCTGAAGAAGAAATAAATCACAAGATTCACTTTCTATTCGCAATATTTTATTGCGATGTACAATAATGCCACTCCCGTCGCCACTTTCTTTATTTATGGGAACAAAGATTTCGTCGTCCGTAGTGCCGCTGTCATTTGATACATTTCGATCATCCGCAATAGAACTAACTTCCGACATAGTGAAAAATATCGATTCACTATGGTGTATTTGTTTTAACAGGATAAACAATACACAAGCAATTTACGTAACTAAAGCTTACAGCGCGATGGCGATGGGCCGCACTCTAACGGTTAAACCATTTTTTCTAATTTATTTGTCCAAAAAAATGTAATACTAACCCGTCTAAGGGTATTCACTATTTTCTTACATCCGTGGTATCTGGTATGCAGCATACAGCAAAGCCAGCCGTCTACGAAACCTGCGACGAATCAAGAAAAAAATGAACTTATTGACTGTTTTGTGGGTAACTGTGCCATGGCGTTTCACGTATTTGTGGGTAGTGCCCGATAGAAATGAAGAAAATAACTTGAAATCGTTTCTTCGTAACCGTTTAAATTCCGAAACGGTTGTAACAGTTTCACGGATTTTGGGAGAACCATTTAAAAAACGTTTTACTACGCCCGTAATAAACCCGCGCGAAATGATTCCATTAGAGCAAATTAATTCGTTTGAGAATTCCCCACGAAACGTTTGAAACAGCTCCCCGCAACACTTTATTAAACTGCTATATCCGTCGTAAACCGTTGCAAAGAAAGGCTTGCGAGTTAAAAACTTTTACGTTAAACGCTTTCACCCGAAATTTCGACGCTGACCGTCGCTACGAAACGCTTTCGAAAAAAATTTATGCACGTCCGCGTTTCGCCGGAACTCGTTGCAAAGAAACGCTTTCTCGTTAAGTCTAAAAGAAACTTAATACGCACTCACAAATGGCGCTACTTTAAATGTTTTAGAGAAAAAAACTTTTAGCATGCGACACTTTTAAATATTTAAATGAATTGTTTGTTGGCGGGTGTACGGGCGGAATATGAAATGGAATAAATTGTTACTTCAGATTTAAAGCTTAAGTCCTTCAAGAAACTTATAAAAATATAATGTGTTATTGTAAAACTAACGTACAATTCCTTTTAAACTTGCAATAACTATTCTAGTTCATATTCCGTATGTACCCCCGCCAACAAACAATTCATCTCAATATTTAAATCCATTATGTGGTAGAAAATTTTTCTTCTAAAATATTTGAATTAGCGCCATCTGTGAGCGCATATCACGTTTCGTTTAAGCTTATAGGCTTTCGCCTTAAAAGCTTCCGTTCGAAACTCCATCACTGACCGTTGCTACGAAACGCTTTCGACACAACCGTTTTTTTTTTTAAAATTTTATTATTCCGTTATTTTAAAACAGTTTCGAGTAACCGCTTTTTTTGAGAAAACGAAACGGTTTCGGTTATTTTCAGAAATAAACTGAAACGCTTACCTCTAGACTGTCAAGAGGCCCGTGGCAATTTCTAAGAATCAGCATGGCGGCCGCCAATTTATTCTAGTAAACAATCAGGATTCTAACCGAAATGGCGACATAGTTTTGGTTTTTTGTTATTGGAATAAAATTACTGGTATAAGTTTCAGCGGTTCGGAAAACGTGAATTTTTCTAGAAGTATTAGTTTTTCTTAGAATAAAATAAACATAGGTGTGTGTCGTGGCTGCTTCTTCGCTTACTATCTTCTTCACAGTCGTTTCGAGTATCAACATTTTCCTATGGATAATTTCGAAAATACGTAAAAAAAAACCACAGCACGCCATTGTTACGCCCATATGATGCATTTATTTGTGAGTTTTAAAAATGAAAAAAAAAAAAAAACAGTTCCAAATAATCTTCAGTTCATTAGAATAACTTATTGAAGTTCATAAACCTCATTGTGATATTTAATCATTGAAGAAGGTAATATCAAAAATTCTCAAATGAAACGTGAAACGGAAAAATGCAGAGAAAATAAAAAAGGTATCGGTCTCATCTGGGAATTGAACCTATCACCTCTGTCTTACTGGGACAACGCTCTAACCACTGATCTAATGAGACCTGTTTATTTTACGTCATAAATAGGAAGAGGTGGATGGATTCTTTGGAAGAGGATTGGAGCAGGACGGGAACTAGTAACCAATATGCGTATCTAGGTGCTACGGTGGATTGTAACCTGAAATAATAAATAATTGACCGGTTAGTGGCTGAGTTGGCATCGTCGTTAGTTCAATTCCTCGGTTGGCTAAGTCCTTCATTATGACACAAGTAACATCTTCCGCTTACTGTGATGGTAGGAGATTTTCAAATATTGTCAGGTTATTCGTAACCAGGGAATATTTGTCTTTCTTTAAAAAAATATATGATCAAGTGGGTGCTTCAGTGGAAGCAAGCAGTGGCCAGAGCCAGACCGTGGAGGAGGTGGATAGACTGCGTGGAAAAGGATTAGAACAGAATGGGAAGGCCTAGGGACTGAAATTTGCCACGATTTTCCCCGACCCGAAAAAACCCAGTGGGGTTTTATGCGTAAAATCCACTTGGAAAAACATTTTGCTTTTTTTTTTCCAGAAGTGGGTTTTTTCAACAAATATACTCGTACATATGAGAACAAGAATTATCAATATGAGTTATAAAACTATTCATTTGTTGGAATAACTTGTTGAAGTCTATAAACCTAATTGTAATATTTAATCATTGGAGAAGATAAATAGCTCAGTAGTTAGATCGTTGTCCCAGTAAGACATACGTCCTGGGTTTGATGCCAAATGCGATTGATACCTTTTTTTTCTGTTTCATGTTTCCTTTGAGATTTGTTAATGTTCTTTACTACTCGCTCGCTAATAATCTGTTCAAGTAATAGATGATAGTGTATTTTTTTTTAAACGTAATATTTTGCATTTAGAACGTGAGCCCTGTTTTCTTTATACGTCCTCCGAATTTCCAAGAAATTGACATGCGAGTCCGGGCCATTTGTTGTTATTACCATTTTTGTGATAAAAACACTAATCTTATATAATTTACGAAACTAGTAGTTACTATCCGGCATTGACCTAGTTTTAACATTTTTTAAAAATAAATTGAACAAACAATTTGGCGTGTCTTTTTTATTGACACGCACATTCATATTTTGAAGTTCCATAGTTCATGAAATGATGAGGCGATCTGAAAATATTTTCGTTGACCTTAAAATTCCAGACAGAAAAATCTGTGCAAATTTCATAATACTAGGCTGAACAGTACGCGATTTTCAGCTTTATAGGTTCTTTAGACCAAGTAACTTCTACATTAGACGCATTGACGGTTTTCTTTAACTAGCGTCTGCGCAGTGAACTCCTATAAAAAAGGTGAGAAAAGAAAACAAACTTACAATATATTATAATTTTACAATACTTTAAACAACGCGCCATTCGAATTCAGTTCTTAAAAATCCACCCATCCTCCAATATTGCCCAGGGGCGAGTCAGAAATGAATCCCATGCGTGCGTTATGAATCCCGCATGTAGAGTACTTTCTGTCCTAAGAAACGGTTCGTACAAAACATACTACAGCGCTACAGCGGAATAAGTTCGAACATTAGGAATCTATAAGCACCTCGGGTGCGCAGCGACAACGGCATTTGTTAATCCCAAATTATAATATTTTGCAAGAATCAAGAGAATTATTTTTTCTGTGATTATCTTGTATTAAGTTGTTATTAAAATAGATTAATAACTACTGTACGAGTATATGTTACTTTTTTGTTGCTGTATTTCTAGAATTTTCTGTATTTAAAAAAAAACTAACATTTGTTACGTAAATCGTGATTTTTCGGATATACGCATATGTTTTGAATATTTAGTCTTCTAGGCCCATATTTTATATTATATGGAGACTTAAAAGGGGAAGGTTCCTTTGTAGAAAGAGTGACTTTTTTATAATATCTTAATTTATTTAAACCATGGTTAACAATAATTTTCTACCGAAAAAATACCCGCCCCGACGGACACAGAATATAAGTTATTGTTGCTGGCTAGTTTGTAGTAAAAGAGAGGAAGAATAATGATTTCAATGCCTTTTATAACTTAGATTCCGCTTGTATCTGTAGGAGAGGGGTTCAATATATTTATAATCAATATTAAGGCTGGCATCTATGTTTTATTATTTGTTTATACAAACAAATCCTAATTGGGAGAAAATTTTGCAATATGTATATATATATTTTTTTTAACTTTTGACATATTTAGCCACACACGTTGTTAGGTTGTGATAAAATTTAATCACTGTTGTTATGATATGATAGAATTCTTTTAGACATACGAAAATATATGTACGTAGGTATATGTATGGAAAAGTCCATCATACGATTTTCTCATATGTCTAAGGGATTTTTCGACCTTTAAAAAACATGCTTAGAGCCAATATTTTTTGGTTTCAGTGACATTCTGGGGAAATTCCAAATATTTTTTATCCAACCGAAGGGAATTTTTTCCTCTTTATTAATATTTGATAGAACTCTAACTGAGATAGGCCATGAACCGCCACTGAACGATACAATATTTGTGACGAAAAAATATATTATTAATTAATTAATTGTTTTTGTGTTTAATTCGTAGAACTCCATTAATTTTTTTTTTTAATTTTATCTAAATCAAATTTAATAATGTTATTATTAAGTTCTGCAAGTATTTTTAGTTGTTATTTAAAAATCATGTGCAAACAATTTGAAAATGGCCTTAAATGCCGAAACAGCTGTCACAAGAATAACAACTAAAAATACTCGCAGAACTTAATGATAACATTATTAAATTTAAAAAAAAAAAAACGAAAAAATATCATTAATAATATTGTTAAAATAGTACGAAAATCACCCATTTAAAAATACTCGTAGGTACCATAGATAAAATCATGGTTTTGACCTTTATAGGTCACATAATATTGATAGTGCTTGCTGTCCCTTACCACGTGGTACAAGCGTGCTGGCATTAGGTTCTTTTCAATGGCGACATGTGAGAGAATTTTATTGTTTTTATATTATTTTTATGTCAAAAAGCATCTACCCCTTTTTACTCCAAGTACGCCCAGGAATCATGTACATCTTGATATAATAATATATATATGTATTTATGTTTTTCAATGTATCTACAAGTGTTGAATTTTGCGGGGCTTCAACAACAGTCCAACGGCCTCCTTAGTAGCGGGGAAATTAATGTAAACGTACTTATTGCTCAATGTGTTTTCAGTTTCAATGTCTATAAATCAATGTTTTTTGAACGTTATACAGAGTTTCATAGCTTTCACCCATTAAGGGCGATCTTGGCCATGTTTAATCAGTTAGATTTTTTTTTTTTTTATATGAATACCACACAAGAGTCCCAAACTGCTCCCAACCGTCTGGAGCCAGTGAGACTATGGCATTCCCAATTGGGGAATGTTGTGAGGCTGTAGGTATTGGGGAGGGGAAGGAGAAGGGGGAAGAGGAAGGTGGTGAAAAGGGAAATACCTGGCTATTCAGATCTGGTCACCAAACACGGCTAAAAGCCATTTCAAGCAACGTTTCAATTCTGAATGGTGGTCTTTCACCAGGGCGATACTGAGAGTATCTTCCACTCTGGAACGTGCGCAAATATACCATATATTATTTTTAGATTAATTAATTGTGAAACAACACAAATTAATTAAATAAAAATTACTTGCGCACGCCGGGATTTGAACCCGCGACCTTCGGATATAGTGCAGATTGTTCTTAAAATATTAGTACAATAGATGCTACATAATTATATTATTGTATGGTTTACATTACCTACCTCACCTTTTTATTTTATTTATTTTAATTTTTTTATGTGATGCCTCACAAGAGCTCCCCTGTATGTACAGGGCACGTACAGCGTAACTATATCGCTACCCGGTCGGGCAACGTTGTGAGGTGGGTGAAAGAGAGGGCTGTAGGAAGGGATTTGTTAATGCGGGCTTTGAAGAGGTCCCAATTAAATGTTGGTGGAAAGACGGATGCCGGTAGCTCGTTCCACATACGAGCTTATTTACACAAAAACTACATTGCGTCTGTGTATCAGAGATGGCAGTTGGTCTGTTAACAACGGATTGTCAATCAGACGAACCACCCTCCTTTGCACAGAATCAAGCAGGAAACTAAACTACAGGAATCACTAGTTGAAACCTGTTTTGAGTTATAAATTTTCTTCTTTTACAGTCCCAGGCGGGCGGTTCTGTTTGTTTTGTATGCAAATCTATAGTTTAATTCTAAACTTGATGAAATTTTGCACACTTAACCTTCGAAACAAGATGAAGGTCACTGTACCTCTGAAAGCAGAATGTTAGTATTTCTTAATGAAATTTTGCCCACTTGACGTTCAAAATAAGGGGAAAATTACTGGGTAGGGGTAGGGTTAATACATCATTAAAATTTTACTCCAAACTGTAATTATATAAAGCTCAGAAACAATGAATTTCTTTTCCTCAATCAATACTACTAATTATGAGTACCATTCTCCACTGTCCAGAATGTTGAGACTTGTTAACTCAAGCCAGGGCCTTGAAATTTTTGGTACCAGTCTAAATGATTTTTCTCGGTCTTTACGAAAATAAACTTCGAAGAATATCATTTAATATGACAAACATCATGGACTCTACCAATGTTGTGGTGTTTTTTTTTCTGTAGCTATTTATATCATTTTGTGTTGTGTATTTTGTGTAATTGGACAATGGGCCGTTAATATAAAAATAAAATAAAGTAAATCACCAAGAAATCTGGAATTCAACGCTGCCACCATAATATTAAAATATTTTTCTATCGAATTTCTCTGTTCTGATTTATATTCGCTAAATATTTAGCGTACATAAAAAAAATCATCTATTAGAATATGGAAATCGATAGAAAAATGCTTTAATGTTACGGTGGCACAGATGTATTTAAGATTTTTCAATGATTAATAGTATAGGTGTTAATTACTCTGATGTCGCTTTAGGTTTTATTATGATTAACAAGAACACTTTCCACTAGCTCGGATCGTCACAGTGTTTATATTGAATTTGGTTATCTGTCATTGGACGACGAGTCACCAGTAGCAAACATCTGTGCTGGTGTTGCTGTATTCGCTCACCACAGTAGCTTAAATCTTCGATAAGTCGAAGTAGTATTGCGCAATAATTAACATATTGCGCAATACGTTTCACGTGAATTTCACCGCAAGTAAACGGGCCGAAGTACAGTATTTCACTAACCCTTTAATTTTTATTTAGGTACGCCTGGCCGGAGAACTGTGACCCGAATATCCAAAATAAACTAATTACCCCGGACGAAAAAAATTGTTGTACCCTAAAGGGGAACCAATGCGAGAATGGAAACGGGCGAACGGTTGACGTGGAGAATATCGCGGCGGATTTGAAAACTTGCCGCCGGAAAGCGGAACAGGCCGAGAAGGAGAATGATCCCAAGATGGCCGACGGCGGGAAACCTGACAGCTGCTGCGAAAACAATGGCGGACAAAATGGCGACGACATAATGGAGGAGGAGACGCGAATGGAAGAGCTGGGCAGATTTAGATTGGAGACTAACGGAGTTTGTTATATCAACGGTGAGTTTGTATTTATTTATTTTTGGTTTCTGGAAAAAAATGCACAAAAATTCCAACTGCCCATTTGGGATGTATATATAAATCTGTTTTACACAGAACGCCCGATTTTCTCCTGTGAATCGATTTATGGCAACTAAATTTCCAAGAACTGAGCTCCCGCATGCCGCTTAGTGCGCTCCTCTCTTCCTTCCGGTTCCCCTCAGGAGCGATTTCAAAAGTGCAAAACCTCATTAGGTTTAAAATTTTTTTTATTTTTGCCCACACTATATTATGTTATCCGAAAGTGACATCAGGTGAATTTTATAAAAGCTCAGTGCCCTGAACCAAAAGATAATATTTCAGCTCTGGAGATAAAGAGGTGCCTTCCTTTCACTCTACGGAGACAGAATATTATTTGTATGAAATATTTCATAGGAATGATTTGTCCATGGGTGCGTTTTGGATTCCGCTCCTATGGACGGATTTTCATACGGGCATTATAATTCACTTTTATCTTGTTTATCTTTGCTACTGTTTGGGAGTACACTGCACATGCGCTGCTTTGGGAAAACCCCCACTGTCATCAACATTGAGGTATACAAATGAAGTAAACATTTGCGTTCGAAATATGGGCAACAACATGCGGCCAATTGGCATAGAGATAACACGGGCTTCAGACGATTACAAGTGCTCGCCGGGTATGAATCCTCAATGATAACTGCAAAATGCCTATATGACTGGACAAGTCGTTCTGGAAAAGATAGAAAAAACGATGGTGTAACCTTTCATTTCTTTTACCATTATCAATATTCGTGTAAATTGGCTTTTTTAATGTTCAAAAACTCAAGGAGCGCTTGAAGTTGGCACAAGTAAGGCAAATGCTCCGGGCCACCACTTAACTCCGTTTGTTGATTTCATTCACGGTCGAAAGGATTCGGGCGACATCCACAGCCGCCTCACCCCCTTCTTCACGCGCGGTAACAATATTTTACACTGATTTTGCAAGGAACGTCCACAATTCACCGCGGAACATTCACTGCAGGGAAAGTTCACCGCACACAATTGATAAAATAAAATGTCTGAATGGTGCTAAGGAAGGTCTCCGTGGTTGAGTGGTTACGATCCTATATATAAATTTTATTTGAGTAATTTGTGTTATTACACGAATTAATCAAATAAAATTAATATATAGTATATTTGCGTCACGTTCCAGAGTGATAGATACTTTCAATATCACCCTGGTGAAATTAAGAATTCAAACATTGCTTGAAATGGCTTAAGCCGTGTTTGGTGATCTGAATAGCCAGGTACTTCCCCACCTTCTTCTGGGGATGCCATAGTCTCACTGGTCCCAGATGATTGGGAGCAGCTGGGACTCAAAAATAAAGGACTGTTTGTATTACATTCAGTATGTTAATCTCACCCAACCTAACCTAACCTAACAGTATTTCGCTTCAATACTTGGTTTTTATTTGTACTAAATTATTTTAAATAAGACACTTCCAAATAATGTGCAAATAATTTTCCCCACGGTGAATTCTGTGCGGTGAACTTTCCCCGCTCTGAATTCTGTGTGGTGAACTTTCCCCGCGGTGAATTCTGTGTGGTGAACTTTCCTTGTGGTGAATTCTGTGTGGTGAACTTTCCTCGTGGTGAATTGTGGGCTGAGAATTCACCAGATACTACAGCAATATAGAAAATTATATTTAAAATGTAGTTAATAAGTGTTTATTATTAATATTAAAGACCGATTAATTAATAAATGAATTAAAAATTACTTTGTAATCACTACTTTGTTAATATACTGATTAATTATCATCACACTGACAACCTAGCGGGTCATTTAAAATAAGAAAGCATAATAATGCATAACATTCGGTTGAAACCAGAAATTCTGTGTAGATAAATCGACTTCGGCAAGTAAATATTATTATTAAAAGTGAATTAATCTTGGACTATATATTTGGCTGATACATTTGAATGGAAACTTCTCGTTTATCAGACTAAGATGACCCGGTTATCTGCGCTTTCCGATAGTGTGTTGTGTCAAATACTCTTAAATGATAATACTTCTAGCTCCTGACATTTGATGGCAACATACTACACTGGCGCCCTCTAGCGGCCCGAGTTGTACGAATTGGTTTTTTATATACATTTTAATAGATCTTCTGTAAAATATATTCTTAATAAATTATAGAATTCTAAAATTCTAAAAATAAATGTTAGGTATCCTACATATGATTTTACTCCTTTTTATAGACTTCCGGACTTTATTGCTATTATAATAAATATTTTATTATCCTTTTAAACGCTTCTAATCATACTAGCGATTACAGTTTAACTCCTTCGTACAGTACATATAATATATTAGAATTTTTTTATTTTTATATGAATACCGCACAAGAGACCCAACTGCTAGTTCGTAGTCGAGAGCCTTACCCCTCGACCATGGAGGCCGTCAAATATTTGTGTAGATTTAAAAAAAAATTCCGCCCTATATAGAGTAAATAAAAGTCGACAGTTTTCATTTATCAATATCTGCCTTCACTGGCTTTGCGCGATATTTTTTTCTTTGGATTTTAGCTACTATAGGGTCTCTTATCTTGATAAAAAAAATTTTTAATATATTTTTTGTTAATTGTTCAGTGCACACTTCGGCGCCCTAGAGACTAGCCTAGAGGCGAGTTGAAATGTTACCAGCGCGATAGAAGAAATTATCCTATGTGAGATTAATTGTCATCCTTCGATAAAAATATTAGCAAATAGGTTATTGACTTGGGAAGAAAGAAGTCCGAGAACCAGTATATGTAACTTTATTTTCCTGTATTATAAATTGATTAATTAATTAATTATTATATATTATTAATTTTATACAAAGTACAATTTCGGAACTAACTGAATAGAGATGCATCAAAAAAATAAAAACAATAGAACACCTTACAACTCAATATACCCATCACATATTAAATTCCTTAGAACAGGCAATGTGTCTAGCTAGGAATTAATATCGACCAGGCAAACATAATGGCAACTTCAAAATGTACCTCAATTTATAATTTCTTTTTTTTTTAATAAATTTATGAAGTTGTGAATTCTTGCTTGTCATTTGGGTGCCACAATTGATTTGACAGCGAAAGTAATGCCTTGTGACGACTATTACTATCTCTAAGCAATGAAACAAACAAACATTCATTTGAAAATTTTATTTCATTCAAAACATTTATTTTTTCATATTCACCTATTTGTGTTTTCCATTTTGAAAATATTCTACCCAAACAAACGTTCTTCTTTTGAATATGTAATCTGTGGCTAACCAGAATGGTATATCTATGGGACTCAATACAACATTTGATTTCATTCAAACTACTCTCTAAACCTTTTCGGCACTGATAAGAACAAACTGTGCTATTTTCAGTGAAACCGGTCAAGTAATTTTCGATAAAATCGAGGACAGACAGACATACAAACATTAATTTTAATATATATATATATTATTTTTTGCAAATACAAATTTAATTTTAATTTACTTAATGGGTAATTTTTAAATGTTCAATTTATTTTTATAACTTATTGTAGTATGTAAACCTCATTGTAATATTTTAATCATTGAAGAAGATAATATTAAAACATCCCAAATGAACCACGAAACCGAAAAAACAACAGAAATTAAAAAGATTTCAGTCGCATCTGGGACTCGAACCCAGGACCTCTACCTATCCGGGGTAACCGCTTAACCAACTTAGCTAATGAGACCAGTTCAATTTACGCCATTTACACCGATATCATACTTCATGTTCAAGATTTGTTAATATTATCCTCCATTTTATAAATCCCATATTATTGGCTGCTATCCTTATGATGATTGCAAAGTTTCATCCCAGAACTCAATTGCAATCGGAATAGAGTCTCGGATATACCTACCCGATTTTTATTTATATGAGACATCTATTGACTTATTTTACAAGTCTGGAAAGAAATATTCAATTTATTTTTACAACTTATTGAAGTATGTAAACCTCATTGTAATATTTTAATCATTGAAGAAGATAATATTAACACATCCCAAATGAACCACGAAACCGATGGATTCGAGTCCCAGATGCGACTGAATTTTTTTTAATTCCTGTTGTTTTTTCGGTTTCGTGGTTCATTTGGGATGTGTTAATATTATCTTCTTCAATGATTAAAATTTTTAAATGATTTAGGCCCACTGTTCACGATGCGTAGTATCATATACGCTTCAAAATGTATTGTGCTGCTTGTACAGCCACGCCTACAAAGGCCTATCCACGATGCGTATTAGGAGTGCACATTTTCTCTCATCAGTGATAATATCATCCAATGATGTTGACGTTATTTTGACCTACTTATTACATTTGACATCGAAATGCATTTAAATAAATATTAATTGTATATCTTCCGTTTTATGGGAGTAAAAATTATCCAACTTTACTACATATCACAGCGGTGCTGTTACAAAAACAAAACACAATAAGGAACTCCAGTCCAAATATATTTCGTTTTTTTTTTCTATAGTTAGGTTTAATAGTTAAAATAATTTTCGAAGTTCCAATTTTTCAAAACCCGCCAAAACGCTCCAAATCTATGGCCGATCGGTTTTGATCAGTTTTGATGTTAGAATGTCAAATGTCAAAATAAGGATGAGCTTTACCGTACATCATTTTATATTCTATTCATAGTAAACCATTATTAAACACAGGTAATAAAATTATACTCGTATACCATTTTAGAAGCTTTAAACTCAAAGAATAATAATAGTATTGAGCATTAATATTATCGTAATATCCGTATTGATAATTGATTTGCTCATGAATACTCTAATTTATTTCACTAATAATATAAATGTTTTTTTTTTATATTAAACAACGATTATAGAGCTTAAAGTCACCCAAATTAAGTTTAAATTTCCCTAAAACTAAAAAACTATGTCTTTAAAAAACAAAACAAAAGTGAAAAATAAAATTTCCATACTAATCCAAAAACAGACTGCGCATATGACGTCAGATGTTCCAAAGCAATGGTACCAACATAACAAGGTGTTTTGATGAGATGATTTTTTATTCACTTTTAAATAACGATTTATAAATTCTATGTATAAATTATATATAATAAAAGTTATATATTCAGAATCGGCATTTGCTGATCTATACGAATACATAATTTAAAATCATTATATTTTATACTGGAGTTCCTTATTATAAGAGAATGTGTTAACCCAGATACGAGTAAAAACATCACAAATTGGCTTAATCACTTATGAATGGGACCCTTCCAGAAGTTCGGTGCTGCCGTTGCAACGGTGTTTTCAATCATGGCTAGTCGCGTCTGCACTTGGTGATCCGTTCTTTAATTAGGGCTCGAAATCCGGGAACGCGCCTACTCTTCTGCAAACATCTCAGTGGCACTGCGGTACCACGACAGTCCAAAGAGCATTCAGTACGATTTGTCATATTACACATTGTTTTAAGAGTTTCTTTATTTAAGTTGGTCCATAACTCCGAGGTATACATTCTGGTGCAGTACGCATTGAAAATTTGCTTTTTTGCTTTTGGGCTACACTTGACGAATCTTGGAGAAATAATGTTTGCACTAATGCACAGTAGAATATCTCTGTCGCTCAATATTTGCATCATCTATGAGCTCCGATGTTATGATGTGGTCCTGCCGCTGAGAGCTCCGTTGTACCTTCTATTTCTGTTACATGTTTACTAGAAAGAGTGAGAGATTAGAATTGAGGAATCAGCGGTGTATGCCTTTATGAAATACCCATAAATAAATACATAATATTTATAGATTTGATTCATTATAATTAATTTTGTTTTAACCGAAGTGCGCATATTTCAATATTAAAACTTTACTCTAATTACTGATATTGTTATTTAAATAATTGATATTTCCAATTAATTGTGATATTTATTTATCATTTACACTTTATAATATACATTTACTGACATAATATTATGTAATAGGTTGGCTTATTGCCAGATGAGAATTTCTTCCAACAAACCTATTCATTTATGGGAAATATATAAGTTTAACAAAAAAAAAAACTCCAGACAGGAGACCCTGAGGAAAATAATTTCCCTCAAGGCCTATGTCATCTTTGAGGAGTGAGGATGGAAAAGAAAGAAAAATTAAAGGAAACGAAAGAGAGGAAGTTATGGGAAGGATTACTGTAACGGCATTTATGCCAGCCTTCCTAAATATCATATTAAACTAATAAACTTCAATCCGTTTTTAACGCTGTGGCAAGGCCGGGTACACATCAGCTAGCTATTAATAAAAAGGTAAGAGGGGTGAGTAGGAATCTGGGGGTAAGTATGTCCAGGAGTGATGGACGTATTAATCCATTCCTTCCTCTGCGGTGCAAGGTGATGGATCGAGAGAGTTCGGCTGGAGAGGTCAAGGGGTCTCCCTCAACCGGCCTCTCCTGATCTGGCCCACCATGCAGCTGAGGCACACGCATTCGCCGTCAAGACCTGGACTAACCTCACTCCATGAACCCCTGCTAAGTCATCTGCCGTAGTGAACCACTTGGGGTGACATATGGCAGAGGTGTCGGTTATCCAATTGGTTCCCCGACATACACGCTTCCCAACTTTAAATAATATTATGAAATTAATGCCCTTTTTTAAGAATTGATCAGTTCCTTTTAAATGCCGTTTCTTGACCCGTTTCAGCTTTTGATCAAATCGTGATTAACTTTGAAGCATAACAGCCGTGCTGTTGTGCTTATCACCTAATAACAATTTGATCAAAAGCTAAAACGGCCGAGAATCGTCTTTTATCGGGCACTGTTCAAATGTCAAAATGTTGCTTATCGTCGATTTGATTGTTATCAAATGTGACATAAGTTTTTAAACAAGTCCGAACCTAAAGGGTGATGTTCAAAGACAAATTATATTCAATTCTTAATCATTGAAGATAATATTATCTGGGAATCGAACCCGGTACTAACACTGGTAATGATATCATATCTCAATTTAAGAATTACCAATATCATCCTCAATTAATTCCTTATTTTTGACTGCTATCTTTTTGTATGATCGCAAGGTTCTACCCGAATTTATTTGCAATCTAGATAGTATCTCGGATATACCTATACAATTTTTATTTATATCTGACATCTTTTTGACTTATTTATATATTTTCTTCGATGATTAAATATTCCAATATAAGCTTCAATAAGTTACATACATACAAACATACATCATTCACACATCTTCTTCTCCTTGTCCTACTCGGGTCGGGGACCCATCGCATCGATAAGGCGCTCCGAGCATCCCTTTCCTGTTCTACGTCAACGGTATCCGTCCATAGTCTCGCACAGCCTCTGGAGTTGCTTCTCCAACCTGTATCTCGGGCAACCCACTGAATGTCTTTCCTCTGAAATAACATTCAGAATTTTCCGCTGAATTCGAACCTCTGACATTCTTTGCACGTGCCCATGCCACCTCAGTTCCAACGTTTCTATGAAGAGTTGCAGTGATTCGATGTTTAGCTCCTCCCGAATCATCGAGCTTCTTATTCGATCCCGTCTTGTGACTCCTGCAACTCCTCCCAAAAGTTTCATTTCGGCAGCTGGGACCCTGGAACATGTTCGCTCGTTCAACATCCAGACCTGGTGACCATAAGCATAAGCGTGGGGCAACACTCTGATTTGTTCACCACCAATATTGTCTCGATAATTAGCTCAGCTTTCTTTATCACTGAGCTGTAAATAGGACTCAGCACACCGCTTGCCACACCTTCTACGGTCAACTTCTACGTTTGATAGATTCGCCTATCTTAAAAAACGGATTGCAATCTTTTTAGCACAGACGTCAGGTGGGAATGCTGTTCTTGTTTTATCCCATCGGCACCAGTGTACAGTCGGGAAACACGCCAATCGTGCGCCCAACATTTGTACACAGTTGAAATTTGTCACATGAGAACGGGTCGCTTCTACGATTCGATCTTGTGTTCAACAGCTCGGCTTTGGAATGATCTGCCGTGTGTTTTCTCCCTCCTACAACATGGGTGTCTTCAAGACCCAGGTTCACTCTTTCCTATCCTATAAAAGACTCTCCACATAGCACCCCCAAAGATGATATAGGTCTTAATGAAAATTATTTCCCTCAGGGTCTCCTGTACGGAGTTACTGTAAAAAAAAAAAAAAACTGTGACCCGTTAGTGAAGATGTATGTTACGCTGAGTTTGGTCTCTTCCTATATCCATAACTTCTGTATTTTGAGGTGCTCATCCTCATTCCTGCTGTCGAGCACTCTTCATTGAAGCTTCAATAAGTTATTCCAATAAATTATATATTTAATCCATTTATAATATCACAAGGTTTATTGCCTCCTGTGAAAAGATTATTTTTATTGCTACTGTTTTTAATTTATCTTTTTAAAAATATTTATCCCCCTTAAAAAACTTTATTAGATGTGTTAATTAATTGTACATTAGTTGTTATGTGAGTTTGTCGGTTGTTAGATGATGCAAGAAATATTATTGTACACTAATGTGACTTTAAGATCGACTGTGTTTTTCCATTTTGCTAATATTTTTATAAAGCTCAGAGGTTATCAACCATAATTGTTGTTGATAGCCGCTTTGCGGTGCGCAAATCTCGTTTGTAAATATAAAATCTATTTTCTGTGTGTGAACATTGTTGTTGCCGAACTTAGAGGTTCTTTCCAGACCAACAAGTAGAATCGAAACACTACTCTAAATAGCTTTACCTGTAGCTTGACGATAAAATGTAGATATTTAATAAAGATAATAAAGTGGAAGAATTTTTTTTCATTACCGTGCCAACACCGAGCTACTCAATTTGTCTTTGAAATTCATAGGAAATTTGTTCCTCATATTCAAATTTTTCACATTCTAGTTATACAGTTTGTTTTAAAGAAACAAGCCAAAACATCATAATTAATTTTTTTATGTTTTTCCGAGTCTCATTTGTTCCCGATGTGGAACAAATAACTATTTTGATAGCAGTAGAGTCTTTTTTTCTTCTTGTTCCCCAAAGGGAACAAAAAACTACCCCTATCTAGTTACTTGTTCCCTGTCGGGAACAAAAATAACTCGAGGGGTTAATAATTTTGATTTGTGAACTTGATTTTGTTTTTTTTTTTATTTATCTAACATCTAATACATGGTTGTTTCAAAAATACAAACAATTGCCTTTTCCGTTTAATTATCTGCCTTGTAAAGCGTTAAATAGTAAAAAAAAAATTAAACGTATAATTGTCTTATAGAATCATCTCCTTTCGGAAAGTACCACTATTTTGTGAGCACCATACATAGCAAAGTGTTATAACTACACGTCCTGGTTATAATGCGTGTCGACTCCAATATCTCTGGGATTCGTGAGGTGGAATGACAAGTCTTAGTGTCGGTAGTTAGAGAATAATTAATAGTCTCAATGTTACAAGGTGAGTCTTAAGGAACGAAGAAGGACGAGACCACCATTCATTCGCTCATATGATCCACTGAGTCATGCTATCTCTTTCATACTCGGTTGTTCCTTTTGTATCCTTTCCTCAACCTCATCCCTCCCCCCCCTGCTATCTTCATCTTCAAAACATTCCCCAAAAATTGAGGATGCCATAGTTGTTTAACATCAACATTTAAGAAAGGTTTGACCGCCCAACTAGGTACAAATCCCGTTTTAGGACAGTCAAATTGACAAGTTTAGTTCATATTAAGTGCCATTATATAAAAATAGAAGGGAAAAAGCTAGTATTGATATAGTATGGTAATATAATATATCTAGAAAAAAGTGTAAAGAGATTATGTATATGTGTTTGATATGTACTGATTGGTGCTATGAGGAAAAAAATGTGTTTAAAATTGATTACTAAAAAAAATATAATATTGTTGAGTAATATTGATAAGATACGAATCACTCAGCTTTATGAGCCGGCGATGAAACTCAGGGATGCAGCCAGGTACTTCCCCATCTTCCTCCTCCACATGTCCTTCCCCTCCCCACCTCCTTCAGCCTCACAGCATATCGTATTTGGAGATGCCATAGTCCCATTGGTTCCAGGCAGTTGGAACTCTTGTGTGATATTCACAGATAAATAATTAAAGTACTTCTCAACTTTTGTCTTCCCCACCCCCATTTTCTTTCATCTCATCTCATACAAACTCTTTTGTTATTCCCGTTCTTGCCACTTGTTCACTAGTTCGTGCCTTGTTTTACTGAAATGTTCGAATATAACAATATTCAAATACAGTTACTGATTCCAGTATTATATTTAACTTTTTTAAATTCGTTTTCATATTTAAAATAATAGTTAAAGTTTAAAGTGTTCAAATCCCACTAAAACACATTAAATCTGTAGCCTGTTGGGTGTGACATCACTGGGCCATCGAATTTGCCTTTAGATAGATTCAATATACTTGGTTTTGTATGCAAAAATTCGTAACATTTTCTAAAAATTTTATTCCTTTTAATTGAATGATACATTGTAAAATGTCAGCATCTTATCGCTATTGCTTTTGCAGTGTACCAAAGTGTAAAAATGCAACCTAGCCACATTTTCATTAATTTATTCCATCTCTCTAATAACCCGAACCTCATTGTTGAGGTTATGTCAAAACAAAAATTAACTTTACCGTAGATAATTATTTGTTACACTTGCGGAAGTACCCGGCTTAGCACGAGGTTATGAATGATTTGGAGGAAAATTGTGGTTTTCCCAGTGGTTTTCCCCTTATTTTGAACTTGGACATATTTTTCTATCTAAAATTTCTAGTTTTTTTAATTATTAATTATTTTTATTGAGATTTAAAAACCTCATTGTAATATTTAATCATTGAAGAAAATAATATTAACAAACCTAAATGAAAGATGAAATCGGACAAAAGGACAGAAACTAAAAATATTTCAGTCGCATCTGGGACTCGAACCCAGGTCCTCTGCCTATCCGGGGCAACGCTCAACCGACTTAGCTAATGAGACAAGTTCAATTTGTGTCATCTTCACCGATATCATATCTCAAATTCAAGGTTTGTGAATATTATTATAGTCGGATGTAAATCCGAGACACTGTTTAAGTTTGCAATTGAGTTCGGGTAGAACTTTGTAAATATCATAAAAATAGCTGCCAATAATATGAGATTAAAAATGGAAAATAATATTCACAAACCTTGAATTTGAGATATGATATCGATGAAGATGACACAAATTGAACTTGTCTCATTAGCTAAGTCGTTGAGCGTTGCCCCGGATAGGCAGAGGACCTGGGTTCGAGTCCCAGATGCGACTGAAATATTTTTAGTTTCTGTCCTTTTGTCCGATTTCATCTTTCATTTAGGTTTGTTAATATTATTTTCTTCAATGATTAAAATTTCTATGTCAAAGAAACTCCAATGTTTCTGTTTCCACTGCCAAATTTGCCTACATAGAAATATACAATGCTGTAGTGGAGGGCGAAGCGGCTCGGTTTATTGAGCCGGATCACCAAATCAGCTCTTTGTAGTGTACCGGTTCGGTGATCCGGCTCGATTGAACGACGGTTCGTGTCCCCCCGCACCATGCCCTCTCCCTCGCTCCCTTGGCCCTCCTAAAGACGTCCTTATGGCGCTCTTACACAATACTTTTTTCGTCCAGTTTTCATGTGGATTGTCTTTACAGAGAGCTGATTTAGTGATCCGGCTCACTACACCGAGCCGCTTCGCCCACCACTACAATGCTGGTTGTTTTTTTATTAATAACTAAATGAAGTACTCGGCGTTGCCCGGGGTTATGAATTGATTTGTGATGTGTTACCCCTACCCCTCCTTACCCAGTAGTTTTCATCTTATTTTGAACATCAAGTGTACAAAATTTGGTCAAAAAGTACAAAAATTATGTTTTAAGGTGTGGGAAAGGGGGATGGTGGTGGTTTTCATGTAGACCTTTCACCTTCCTCTTGTTTCGAAGATCAAGTGGTATAAACAATAAAATTATGTACCATTTTAGAAACTTTAACTCAAAGAATAATAACAATGGTTGGTTGTCGATTTGTCTATGGATGTATCATATTTATGTAATTAGTATTCGTTTTTTTTATACATTGAATGATAATTATAGAGCTTAAAGTCACTTAAATTAATTTTAAATTTCCCTAAAACTAAAAAAAAATACACATTTAAAATCCAAAATAAAATTGACAAATAAAAATTTCCTTACAAATCCAAAACCAGAATAAGCGCAGACGAGACCCATGACATCAGATGTCGAGAATGCCATGATACCAACAGAACAGGGCGTTTTGATAATTTCTACGTATATATTTAATAAAACTTATATTTACTCTCAGAAGCTGGGTGTATTGTACAGAGCCCGCATACTTTAATAGTACACAACTGTTGACCTTGTACAATTCGCAAGTGCGCCCCACTGTAGAATTTGGCAGCCACCTCTGGTCGGGAGCCACAAAATATTTGAAAAAACCCTCGACTCTGTGCAGAAACGGGCGGTCCGTTTGATAGATTCGCCTATCTTAACAAACGGACTGCAATCTTTGGAGCACAGACGTCAGGTGGAAATGCTGTCCTTGTTCTACCGGTATTTTAATGGAAGATGCTCTGAGGAACTAGCGTCATTGATCCCTTCGGCAGTGGTGCATAGTCAGGAAACATGCCAAACGCTCACCTAACATTTACACATGGTTGACATTTGCCACATGAGAATGGGTCGTTTCTACGACTCGTTCTTGTGTTCAACATCTCAGCTGCGGAATGAACTGCCGGCCTCTGTGTTTCCTCCATCCTACAACATGGGTCTCTTCAAGACCTGAATTCACTCCTTCCTATCCTCTAAAAGATCCTCCGCACAGCATCCCTAAAGATGATATAGGCCTTGAGGGAAATTATTACCCTCAGGCTCTCCTGTGTGGAGTTACTATAAAAAAAAAAAAAATATATATATAGAGATCCCCTCTCGTACTATGTTGATCAGGCGCGACGGTACGCCAGGAATTTGTTGATCCGGAGGAATTTGTTGATCCACCCTAATTTGTTGATCCAATACCAAATCAGGCATATAAACGTTGATCCAAAAGATCAACTTTCGTCACATAGATTTTGCTGTAAACCACGCCCATTTTTCCATCACATATACATTTTACACTTTTTCCCGTTGTTGATCCGATTTGAATGAACCAATCAGGGCGCTGTGTTTATCAAAGGCGTGCACGTGGTTCTTCACTGTGCTCATTTGTTGATACGATTTAAATGAACCAATCGGAGTGTTTTGTTATCAACTGGTTCTTAACGAGTATAGGTACCGCCGCCCCGGAACGATTCGTTGAATTAACACTACCTTGACGATTTTTTTGCGAATAACGCACAAGAGTCCCAACTGCTTCTAACTTGAGAGATCCAATTTCGGAGGCAGGCGTAGACACCGCCACCCGGAAACCATTTAATGGATAACCAACACCTCTGCCATAGGTCACCTCAAGTGGTTCGTTACATTTAGTGACTTAGCAGGGGTGCCCGGGTTCTTGCGGGTGAGGTTTGTTCAGGCCTTAACAGTAGAGTATTTATGAAATGATGTATGATTTTTCTATGTGAATACTGCACAAGAGTCCCAATCGGACAAGAGTCCCGACTGCACAAGAGTCCCAACTGCTTTCAACCTGGTAGATTCGATCTAGGAGGCAGGTGTAGGTACCGCTGCCCGGGAACGATTTAATAGATAACCACATCTCTGTCATAGGTCTCACCAAGTGATTAGATTCGTTTGGTGAATTAGCAGGGGTGCCCGGGTTCATGAGGGTTTAAGTTTTTGCACGTCTTAACAGTAGAGTTTGTATGAAATGATATATGATTTTTCTATGAGAATTCCGCACAAAAGTCCCAACTGCACAAGAGTCCCGACTGCACAAGAGTCCCAACTGCTTTCAACCTGGTAGATTCGATCTAGGAGGCAGGTGTAGGTATCGCTGCCCGGGAACCATTTAATAGATAACCACATCTCTGTCATAGGTCTCACCAAGTGGTTAGATTCGTTTGGTGAATTAGCAGGGGTGCCCGGGTTCATGGGGTTTAAGTTTTTGCACGTCTTAACAGTAGAGTTTGTATGAAATGATATATGATTTTTCTATGAGAATTCCGCAGAAAAGTCCCAACTGCAAAGAGTCCCAACTGCACAAGAGTCCCAACTGCTTTCAAACTGGTAGATTCGATCTAGGAGGCAGGTGTAGGTACCGCTGCCCCGGGAACTATTTAATAGATAACCACACCTCTGTCATAGGTCTCACCAAGTGGTTAGATTCGTTTGGTGAATTAGCAGGGGTGCCCGGGTTCATGAGGGTTAAGTTTTTGCACGTCTTAACAGTAGAGTTTGTATGAAATGATATATGATTTTTCTATGAGAATTCCGCACAAAAGTCCCAACTGCACAAGAGTCCCAACTGCACAAGAGTCCCAACTGCTTTCAACCTGGTAGATTCGATCTAGGAGGCAGGTGTAGGTACCGCTGCCCGGGAACCATTTAATAGATAACCACACCTCTGTCATAGGTCTCACCAAGTGGTTAGATTCGTTTGGTGAATTAGCAGGGGTGCCCGGGTTCATGAGGGTTAAGTTTTTGCACGTCTTAACAGTAGAGTTTGTATGAAATGATATATGATTTTTCTATGAGAATTCCGCACTGCAAAAGTCCCAACTGCACAAGAGTCCCAACTGCTTTCAAACTGGTAGATTCGATCTAGGAGGCAGGTGTAGGTACCGCTGCCCCGGGAACTATTTAATAGATAACCACACCTCTGTCATAGGTCTCACCAAGTGGTTAGATTCGTTTGGTGAATTAGCAGGGGTGCCCGGGTTCATGGGGTTTAAGTTTTTGCACGTCTTAACAGTAGAGTTTGTATGAAATGATATATGATTTTTCTATGAGAATTCCGCACAAAAGTCCCAACTGCACAAGAGTCCCGACTGCACAAGAGTCCCAACTGCTTTCAACCTGGTAGATTCGATCTAGGAGGCAGATGTAGGTACCGCTGCCCAGGAACCATTTAATAGATAACCACACCTTTGTCATAGGTCTCACCATGTGGTTAGATTAGTTTGGTGAATTAGCAGGGGTTCACGGGTTCATGGGGGGTGAGATTTGTCCAGGTGTTAACAGTAGATTATGTATGAAATGATAAATGATTTTTGTATATGAATACCGCATAAGAGTTCAGACCGCACAAGAGTCCCAACTGCCTTCAACCTGGGCGATTTAATTTGGGAGGCAGGTGTAGGTACCGCCGTCCCGGATTTAATGGAAGAGCAACCCCCCTACCATAGGTCACCCCAAGTGGTTCGCTACGTTTGGTGACTTAACAAGGGTGTCCTGGTTTATGGGGGGTGAGGTTTTTCCAAGTCTTAAGAGGAACGGCTGCGCTGCCTGTTTCATACATAACTTAATTTTGGATTTAAGGCCAAAATACCCATCGAAACTGAATGATGTATTTTTTTTTAAATTAAAGTTTTAGTATATTATAATAAAACAAATATAAAACTTTTTTCCACTTTAATTTTTATTTGACCGTAACCGGGTTTCAGCTCGTTAGGGCCATCTTCAGACTGATCCTAACGAGCTGAAACCCGGTTACGGTCAAATAAAAATTAAAGTGGAAAAAAGTTTTATATTTGTTTTATTATAATACACTATAATGGAATTCCACCATGTATTAACAGTTTCAAAAATAGAAATATTAAAAAGTTTTAGTAAATATCTAGTACGGATGATAAGTATTATATGTATTTTTGTTTTAAATTATGAAGAATATGCCATGAGAAAAAACAAATTTTCACAATTTTAGAGGCAATTTTGAAAATTATTAGCGGGTTTATTTTTTTTTTTTTTAATTATTATATTTGCTATGTAAACATGATTACGTAAATAAAATTATAAAAACAATACGTTTAAAAAAAAACGTTTTTTCGGGTCGATATTTTACATCATATGTACGGCAACTTTGTGTTCCAACATAAATTGGTCGGTTTTAATTTAATGTAATGTCCACCATAATGCTTATTTTAAACATTTTTTTTAATATTATATTTCAGTGTATTTTAAGAACACGGGCAAAACTTTTTTTTTTGAATCACCGCTAGACCACAAATAATTGTTTAAGTGCCTCTAAAATGGCAAATAATCAATTCCTTTAATGGCCTCTAATCAAATAAAATTGCTTAAATGGATTTTACTGTGTTTTGTGACTAGATCTGAATAGCCAGGTAGTTCCTCACATTCCTTTACCCATCTTCTTTCCATTCCCTCTACCATCAGCCTCACAAAATACCCAATTTTGGGGTACAATAATCTTACTTGTTTGAGCGGTGCTCACAAGAATAAAAGTTAGTTAGGTGCGCTGTTATTTGTTTTCATTATTTAATGTTCAAACGACGAAACGGTTTTACTAAAATTTATAATAAAAATAAAACCGGTAAAAATACATTTGAAAAAAATGTATTTAAAAATATTATTATTAAACAGTGTTGGCGATAAACCGTTTTACTAAATTTTATAATATAATTAAAACTGTGGAAAAATATTTAAAAAGAAAACATTAATAAAATCGGCACAAGTTGGATTTGAACTGTAACCACCGTAACTAAACAATAATTTTGGCGACCGACTTAACCGCTCACCTAGTTGTCTGTTGGCGGAAATTGCTGATTTTAGCTATTTATAGTAATTAATTGTAATTTTTGTTTAAAATCATTGATTATAAATTTATTGTTTGAGCACTGTAAGACATATGATTTTTGTATAAAAATTGCTTGAAATGGCTTATGCCGTATTTTGTGACCAGATTTGAAAAGCCAGGTACTTCCCCACCTTCCTCTAACCCATCTCCTTCTCATCTCCTCTGCCATCAGCCTCACAACATACCCCAATTTGGCATGACACAGTCTCGCTTGCTCCAGAAGGTTAGGAGCAGTTGTGCGGACCCTTGTGTGCTGCTCACATGAATATTTCTTTGTTAAGTATCGTTTAACTAACTTTAGCAAAAAAAAAATTTATCTTGTACACAATTTTGATTGTAGGGCTACAGAAAAGTATTAAATATTAAAAAAAGGGAAACTCTAATGCAGGAATAATCGCAATGATTAGAATTACAAGTTGATAATAGCCTAAAAACAACATAATTTAAATAAAAAGATTTTTTTAAAGTACATACTAATAAGATTGTTTTAAGTTTATCTAACTAGCAATCACACCGTGTCCCCAAAGGGGTGGGCAGAAAGGACGAACCGCCGAATAACTCGATCTTGGCACACACTTCTTGCTTTATTCACGTGCCATGACTTGGGCATCCTCAACTACTTGTATCATTTAATTTCACGTCATATATTATACTTTCAATACCTTTTTCTTTCATCCACTCTACATACCCAAACCATCTAAGTGTACGCTTTAATCAGCCTTTCAATATTTCCAGATCTTCAATTTTTTTAACACAGTCGTATATATTAAGTTAGTTTAAGAAACATAACTTACATATACCTACGTAATTATAATTTTTAGTATTATCTCTGGGGTATGAGATAATAATAGTAATAATAATAATTGGATGATTTGTATAGCGCCGCTTTTGTGAAAAATCACCTCAAGGGCTCTCTAAGAGAATGCAAGAGAAAATACTATAATTATTATTAGGTCATTCATTAGAACATTATTTATTTCATTTAGATATGTTTGATGTCGTTGATGACAGCTTATTTGATAGTTTTATGAACATGATCAAAAAATATAAATTTTATAATCTAGCTCAATTGAGGGCAATATTTGCAAACATGCAACATTCCACTACTATAATTGCAAAAATTAACCTTGATTGCCATTTCATGGAGAAAAACTCTTTTTGGAGCTTTAAATATAAATCGTTTACATGATTGTTCACGTAAATGATTCATGTCAAAATATGGTGAAACTTTAAAAACCGGCTTATTCCAATTCCATTTAGCTTCCAATATAGAAGTAAATATCACCTGTATGCTCATTTAGAGTATTCATCTTATTGCCGCGAATTGAAGAACGCACAATCGATTATAATCTGCACAATATTTAATACCATTGTCATCCATTTCTCGATGAAGAAAAAGCAATAGTCTCGACAGGTCTAAAAATCAAAACTCGCTAGAAAACTCACCGAAAATCTCTAGGAACGCATAAAAATGTGAAAAACGATCATGTTATTTTGTTGATTTATGCAAATATTAAAAAAAAACTCATAAAGTTCGACAAAACTACTGATTTCTCTGAGTTTATCAGATACCTGGGCATTTTTGAAAAGCGTTGTTTTGTATTATTAGGGGAATCCTACAATCCACAACTTGTAACGAGCGAGATACAGAATTCAGATAATGTCACTCTTCTTTCAAATAACTTGTCAATGTGTTAGACAGAGAAAAAAAACCGTAAACATTCATTTCAACTTCACTAACGAAAGAACAGTAAATATATACGTTTTATGTTACATCTCTTTCGTTATCATCAGTGAGAAACATCAAGAAAGAGATATCATATTGAACGTATGCTCAAGTCGTCGACTGCAAGATTATCTTGAAAAAATTCAAATTAGCTGATCTAACAGACAATGAAATCTCTGTACATTTATTTATTAAACTTAAAATAGTTCCACTTCATGCGGTCTAATATAAACTTATATATTTTTACATATTGCTTATTTCCAATACTGAATGCATACATAATTTTTATATCCTACTCTCAATATTCTTAATTTAGGTACCTACATTTTTTTTAATTCACTATTTACTAAGCTACTATATATATATAGGTACTGTAACTGTAAACAATTTTGTGTTTGGGATTTGTTTTTTTTTTTGTCTAATATCTTCTTTCTTTCTTGTATGGTATGTGTGGAAGTTTTTATTGTAATATAGTTTGTCTCTAAAGTAAGGTGGTTGTAAATTGTTAATATTCTATTTTTTAATATTCTATAAAGGGGACGGTATTAGAAATTAAATGTTTTATTATTTAAAACAATTAATAATTAGAATTCATATAAATTAACACAACTAAAAGTTCACAGCGTAAGATAATTAAAAAGTTTTTATATAATTCTCATCTAAATTTGGTATTTATATACCAAGAAGTGTAAATTCCTCTCCATTTACAAGCGAATGCTTTTGATGCAATATAATAGTACAAAAAAGGTCATGGGATTGTTTTAAGTAGGAAACACATTTTTCTTATAACTACATAATTATATTTTTTAGTATTATCTTGGGTTAAACCATAAAATATTTTTTTAATATATGAGAAAATAGCACAATTAGTCGCTCATTAGAAGATTTCGCGCAAAAATATTTTTTGATATCGCCGATAAAACACAGTTTGACTAAAACTATATTATTTCTAACCTAGCTCATTGATCATGATTAGAAAGGTTCATATTATTATTCCGTTGATAAAGTTAATTTTTCATCTTTGAACGGAATATTTTTATTCCTTTGTAACTTATACGATTGTTAAAAACAATAACCACATATTTTTTAACAGAATAAATTATGCACAATAATACCACCTTATCATTTTGAGTAAGAGAAATTGTTCTCAAATTAATTGTATTTTGTCAGCGCGCTAGAGGTGATATTTAAAAATCAACATGTCCTACCGCCGAAAAGCAGGGCTCAGCGGTGAACAACGCCGGCGGCTGGACTGTGAGACAGAGAATTCGTAGGTTAGCGTTCTCTTTCCGTCTGACGAACTCCCCCCCTCTCTCCCCGCACGCCTCAGCCCATGTTAACAATCTTCGTTGTAGGTACCTACATACATATTAATTTCTAGATCAACTTGTATCTGGAAACTGAGAATACATCAAACGGAGCAACGAAAGGAGAATAAATTAATAAAACATATATGATCAACTTGTATCTGGAATCTGAATACACATTCATTTTAGATCAACTTGTATCTAGAAACTGCGAATACATCAATCGGAGCAACGAAAGGAGAGTAAATGAATAAAAAATAACCGTTAAACTGGAGCAAATTTGTTATATTTTGATGACGAACATACCGACTGGGGTCAGTTGCAAACTGACAACCTTGGTAATGATAAAGGCACTGTTGCCAACTCGTGCAGATGTATCCCACCGGAGCCAAGATAAACGGTGTTAAAGGTAGATCAACAAAGGTCATGTAAATCTTACTAGATCAACATAGTACGGGAAGAGGTGATTATATATATATATATATATATATATGTGAGAATCGCCGTTTGCTGATATGTATGAATATATATTTTTTAACTCTTAATATTTTTCACTGGAGTTTCTTATTATGAAAACTATTCAAATTATCTTGAATTGAAGCAGTCCTCAATAGTGGGAATACTTTGAGGCCATAATAACATATCTGCGATAAGTAAAACATTTACATCTTTGAGAACATTGACGGTGTCACTATTTATGAATAAAATAAACGGAATTTGTCCAAAGGCGACCCATGTTGCTACTAATTTATAAGATAATGTAGAATGTATCATAACACACAGTATTGCATCAAGGGGGATATCACGTGATAAAAGCGCGTCGGTATTAAGTTTAATGGCGACATGTGAAATAAATAATAATTTTTTTTTTTTTTTTAAATGTTACCGGATACCATAATGCCATCTATCTTTTTACTCCAAGTAAACTCGGGAATCGCTGTTTGAAGTCTGTCGGGTGCGTCCTGATACATCGTGTATATTATTTTACAGTAATTAAATGTGAACTACTTAACAGATCGACCCCTTGGAATAACAAGGTTCCATCTGACACGGCAATGATATGCGATAATGAGTCTTAAAGTTACTTTCTATAGAGCAAATTATCGCATGACATTGCTGTATCAGATGGAACCTTGTTATTCCAAGGGATGTCAAGGGAGGTCGTGGCTACATCCGAGTGGCTCAACTCTCCACTCAATGAGCGATGGATGCAGATGATGTGGCTACCACCCTGAAAGACGATCCCTTAAATTAATAAAATTTAATTTAAGCCTTTTTTTTTCTCTCATTTTCTTATTATATATTTTTAAATTCTTATTTTACCTTTTTTATTATATTCGTTTCTGTATTCATATTTGTGTATACCTCATGTAATATGGCAGATTGGGTTTGCACTATCCACCCAGTCCTGCTAAATTAAAAACTGATTAAGTAAACGAAAATAATAAATTATTTATTCCAGGTTAGTGTTTTGGGATTACACATTATCCCATAAATTATATACAAACGTGTGAAAAATGTATAAAAATAATAATGGTTTTTATTCACTGAAAGAAAAAAAAAATTACATATCAATTGATCGTTGTCAAAGATCTCGTGAAATCTCTGTCATTCCCTATTGACGGAGCTGCCTGTGATAGAGATACTCGGAAAATAAACATTTCAATAAAAACTAATTCTCATCTTCTACGATTATTTGCAGACTCCATGGGCTTGCACCGCGTGGAGAACTCCTCGCACGTGGACCCGGCCGTGTCGCTGCACCTGTACTGCCCACCCTTCGATGCGTGCCATGTGTTCAACCAGCAGACCGGGCGCAAGACCAAGTGCCAGGTCACCTTCTGGTCCAAGTTCGGCCAGAAGAGAAACAGGGTAAGGTGATGCCATTTTGTACTCCAGTAGAGTTGGATACTAACTGGTGGTTGTACTAATATCAGCAGAGTTGAATGTTTCACTTTATTACCTTGACGTTAGTCCAAGTCCAAATTTTTTTTAATGCTTCTAATATTTGATATTATATTTTTCAGTGATGGAAAATTTAAAATCTGTTGTATTGAAAAATATATGTTCTTCGTTAGAGGATGGTTCAAAATCAATATTTAGTGAGTCACAAATTGTGTAAAGAGGATGGCTTGTGAATCTGGAGTTTGTCTATGTAGATTTTACCTGTTATTAATAGTATTTGATTGGGTGTTTGACCATTCTCCTGGTCACCCGACTTGACTCCAACAGGTTTCTTAGCCTTCTTTCCTTCATTGAGGAATGCGTCAGCACCATCGATATAATAGTAATAATTGGATGATTTGTATAGCGCCGTTTTTGTGAAAAATCACCTCAAGGGCCCTGTACAAATATTACTTCCTATTCTCTATCTAATTATGTACAAACAGATACAGAAAAACATGCTTACCTGGCAGGTTGCTTCAGATGAATACAGTTTTATTAAAAAATTTAAGCTTAGATATGATATGATTTTCTCACAAGAAGAGTTGGTATTTATTTGAAATATTTATAAAATGACCTTTAAAAGCGTTAGAAGTTTTTAATAGATATTAAGTAAAGTTTATTTTTTTACCTATTTAGTTATTTATAGTGTGGCGGGCTGTGGACGCCTTTGGGTTACCAGTTAAGGTTGAAACTTAAGAACCCAACTTCATGCACCACACTGTATGCAAAGACATTGTTGAGCGTGAAGTTTTTCACAAACTACTGTTGTAACTGAATACATTCACATGTCACGAACCCATACATCGTCATACAACGACTAGTAGAAATTTTACAATTTATCAATTGTTAGTTTTTTGAAAACGTTCGCTCAAAACAATCTGTGTAATTTTTCATGTATTCATATACCTGATTAAATTGTCAATAATAAAGTCCGATAGTTATATATATATAGTCCTATCTAAAATATCTCTAAATGTCTCAATTCTGTGTTTTAAAATTTATCTTGATAAAGGTAGCCACTCTGTTGATGCAAACTTGCTGTGAGACAAATTTGTTCGATGTAGACCAATAAAAGGTAACAAGCAATGCTTCTTGTGATCTTTTGACTTCGAGATAATGCACTTTCTTTTTGATTTGGGCGTCATTTTTAAGATTCACATGTCTAGATATTGTAGGTCAATGGTCAGCAGGGACTCACTTCCAACTGATTCAATGATCCGATTAATTCAATTGTATTTATTGGGCCCAAGAGTTATACCCCCCACCACTATCGCACAATATGCAATTGGTGTGTACTAGTCACGTAGTTTTAGACGATACCATAGATAATAGAAACAAGTGGAGATACGGCGTAAAAGCGTGCCGATTGTCGCTGAGCTGCGACCAAACTGCATGGGCTATCAAAGCAGTGGAGCCAATGAAAGTTATATGTTTGGTGTATAGGTAGAAACAAAGGCAGGGCACCTCTGAATAAAGTTGGTAACATATATTGTATGTGTGATTTCATACTAACAATGGTTCATTCATTTCCCTCGTTTATATTATCTATGGATGACACACATAGGGGGTAAAAAACTGCTTTACCAATGAAACATAATGAAATATCATTGACATCGGCAGGACTGAGTGACATTTATGATCCATTTTCTATTTCTATTGCAGAATTAATGATACGTGCAATAAATCATTCTTTATCTTAATTTTTGGATTCTGAGAATGAGACCGAAATTCCCTTTGTGACTTATAAATATTGATTGGTGAAAAATGACTTAATTCAAACTAGTCCTGGGTCACACGTGATTAATCCGATCACGAACCATCTACGATTGAGTCACTATGAAAAAGATTTGATCGATCAGCGCCCGTGATTGCCGTGGCGAGCAGCGACCAGAGATTATAATAGATGTATACAATTTTATATAGACTCGAGACTTGATGTCTCGATCCCGATCCTCGAGATTGACAAAGGATTAGTGATAGTTGATACCTGAAATAGGCTGTCATTGTGGTTCCAGTTGCTTTTTGAACCGAATTTATACATCTATGGTCTACGTCAACAAGGTACACGACACATCAATCAATTGATCAAAGATAGAATCCTTTTGACTCGATCATTTCTCCAGTGGGTCGTGTAAAATGATCGATCGATCCAGGACTAACGGCCGTTCTTCCCAACTTTTCGAATGATCAATCTGAGGCACCGATCAGCCAAGTGTATTGTTGAGCATTCGCTGTTTGCCTGTTTCCAAGCATTTTTATCCTAAATTGTCTCTGGAGGTGCCCACCCACTTTCGTAGACTATAAAATAGTGCCGGCCCACTTTCATATACAATAGAATAGTGCCCGCCCACTTTTAAGACAGTAAAATGATATCAAAGTAAAAACTTTCAATGTAAAATTAACATTATTAGAGTTAATATTGTATTTATTTTGAATACTTCTCATTTTTTTTAAAAACTAATACATAAACCAACATTTTATACTTCACAAACCTGTGCGTTAAAAATATGTTCAAAATAAAGTGTTAGCTTGACTTGGTAATTTCATAGATTGGACATTTGACATTCCTCCTCCATAAGAAAACAAGACAAAACATAGAATAAAATAAGTTAGATTCTCTTCAGTTTCCTTTAAAACATACAAAAAACATGTTTTAACATTCGAAAACGGAAATAAATCTTTTTCATAAAATTTTTGAATCGCGTAAAATAGATCGCAAACCAATAATGACATTTCGTTTACATTTGTTCACTCTGTGGATATTTTTTATAACCAGTCCTCTGTTGACGGGGACTTAATCTACAAAAATCGAATAAATTGATTGTAAATTTGATCGAGAATTTCGTTGAAAGAGTGTATTTATGCATTTGAACAGTGTTGAGGCAAAATTTCGGCTCAGTAGGGCTGAGAAGAACGGGCGTAATTCAAACAGAAAGAGATGAGTTCAAATGAATCTGTGGTTGTATTGAAAATTTTACAACAAGTACGATGACTAACTATTGTATTTTTTTTAACATGTCTTACAGAATGATAGAAGGTAAGCAAAAATTAATATTTGTAGCTTAGAAGGTCTGATGTGTGAGGTTTTTCTTTTTCATCACTGAACTCAGTGGAGTATTAGAAGAATATTTGAAAGAGCAATGGGACTCACTCCTGACATAGATGCTATATGAGGCGCTGAGAACCAGAGAGGTTTATACGCCTTAGTAGTTTTGAGAAAAATGCTTTTAAGTTTTTGTTAATCCTATATCATTTCATCAATCCATTTTGATTTCGCTGATGCCGAACAAACTTAAGCGACAAAAAAATTGATTTGTAATTTTATAGCACCTAAATAATAAAATTTTCTTGATTATTAATTTATTTAACACGTTCATTGCTAACTAAAATTCGTACATATTAATGCCATGCTGAGAACATTTGACTGAAAGGTCGAGCGAACTAAAGGAGTGTTTACATGGCCATAATATTGTATAGACATCATAATTTACTGTTTTTTTTTTCAGAAAGAAAACGAGAAAGAGGAATGTGTAATGTTTTATTTATTATGGCGAACTAAAGGAGTATTGTCTGTTTTAGACCGGAAATGGAACAGGCGGCGCGAGGCGCGTTGCGCGCATGCCGGTCAAATTACTGTCAACGCGTGACGCGCGGTGTCAGCAATGAACGTGTTAAGTAACAAATGCGCACTGAAAACCAACGATTTTCCTGACGTTAATATTTCAATAATATCTCAAATATTAACTGTTTTCAAACATTTCATCACTGTTCCCATTATGGTTTAAAATCCTAAAAAACTAGTTTTTTTACAATTATAAAATTAAAGTAGTTTAACTTAATTAAATAATTACTTTTTTTCAAACACTACTATAAATTAAAACAACAAAAATTATCCTCAAATTTGAGAATATAAATGAAACTAACCTGATTTTTTCGGTTCATCGTTTGATGTCGGTTGTAGGGTTTCTTCCGAATATTGCAGAGGTCCAAGATCCTGCCTAGACGTGATTGTCGAGTAGTGAAACTCATGTTTTGTTAACAAAAATCATTAATTATTAAGACAAAAAAGCGCACGATTTCACTAACTGTTAGTTCATACTAATCAGGCTGTTGAGTTCCTATGGTACATACTTTATTATAGATTCCGTCTATGACATACAATTAACATGATGTTTTTTGAACTTGTGGCTGCAATATTGACTGTTGAGTCTGTGCTGCACGAAGATATTACAGTTGTCAATAAAACTTCATACAAAGGTAAAATTTGAGTCAAATGGCGCTTAAGCCTGTCTGGTTCTCAGCGCCTCGTATGTACCATAGATTTAGTTTAAATTGTACCAGTCTGAAGACGCCCGTGGTAGAATGAAACCGGTGTCCGGTCTGAAATAAACAAGTGGAAGATAGTTATAAAGGTTTTTTAATAAAAAAATCGTATTATCTGGTTTGTCTCTGTTGTCTAGTTGGCGTGGTTCTCAATATTAATGATGCTGTAACTTGTTCCAGGAAATCCAAGAAAGCCGAGCCCCGGAAGACAACTAAAGCGCTCAATTTCAAAGAAAACAAAAAATTTCACAAATGATCCACCTTTTCACTTCGCTACTTGGCAACTCTTCTGTGGCTGATCCTCGCCATTGGCCACCATTTCCTCGACAAGGTTCAGTGACCAGATCTGAACCGCAGGATTCTCCCATCACCCGGAAACTGAAATGGTACTGCAGGTCCCACTTTATCTAAAGAAAAGAAAGATTCAATTCTCCGTGTAACCTGATATTGATAAGGTTTCACAATTCATCGAGGCTGTTGTTAGCTTCATTGAATGAATTGAGTTTTATAAAATTGACAATTTTTATCATCTAAAAATATGATAACGTCAATTTTTATCATCTATAAACATGACAATGCTCATTTTTATCATCTGAAAATATGATAACGTCAATTTTTATCATCTAAAAACATGATAATGTCAATTTCTATCATCTAAAAACATGACAATGCCAATTTTATTACCTAAAAATATGACAATGCCAATTTTATTATCTAAAATATGTCAATACGAGTCAGATTTGACATTCAATTATTTTATTGCATATGTAATTCATTTGACCGAATTTTAACCATTTCAAAATATTTGAAATATTAAAAATTCGTATGATTCATTCATTTGTATATCTGTACCTTATATAAATCTTAATCGGTTTATTAATCAATTAAAATTATTTATCTTGGAATTTATACCGTCAAAGTTGTGAACATGATTCCCAGTAATTTAGTTTGGGTTGTTGTGAACCGGGTTCTACTGCCCCATCTCTTTCAGACCCACAACATACCCCGATTGGGGATTCCATAGTCCCACTGGCTTCACAGACAGTTAAGACTCTTGTGCGGTATTCACATAGAAAGGGTAAGTTTGAGCGTTAAAAAAAAATCGCTTCCCAGCTGTGCTATGTGTAATTTTTATTAAATACATATAAATGCATTTTTTTTTGCTATTTAACACATTCACGGATACGTCTATTGACACATTGAGGTATATAAATAGATTCTGCGTTCCTTGCAAAATCAGTGTAAAATATTGTTCCCGCGTGTGATATAGGAAGGGGGTGAGGCGGCTGTCGATGTCGTCTAATCCTTCTGACCGTGAACTAACGGAATCACAGTAATTGCAAGCATTTGCGTCACCGGCGTGCCAACTTCAAGTGCTCCTTGAATTTTTTTTAACATTAAAAAAGCCAATTTAAACAGATATTGATAATGGTAAAACCGATGAAAGGTTACACCATTGCTTTTTCTATCTTCTCCCGGACGACATATCCAGTCTTGTAGGCATTTTGCAGTTATCATTGGAGATCCATACCCGGCGAGCGCTTGTAATCGACTAGCCCGTGTTATCTCATAGATGCCAATTGACCGCATGTTGTTGCCCATATTTCGAACGTTGATGTTTACTTTATTTGTATACCTCAATCTATTGATGTCTTTTAGTCAGGGATGCGATATGACACAGCAGACGGGGAAGTCAAGTTTGTAGCCTGTCTATTTGTGTCACAAGATGAACACTTCTATGATTGATGGTGTCATACACAAAGGCAGTTTAAATGTTTTATTACTGTTTTTTCATTGACTTGAAAAAACACAAAATTTTGTTCTTATACCAAAATACAGCATGTGTCATATCACAAACCCCTGTTTTCCGGCAAGTGTCCACAAGTGTCCATCAATGTGTTAACGAGAAAGATTTTAATATATGAAAGATAAGATTTAAAAAAAAAAGGCTATCTTTTGTCCTATGGATGGTAAAGTGGATGTGTGTTTGCTTTCCTTTTATGAAATCAAGGGTTCAATGTCTTTGCTTTTGATGTTTTTTTTTTAAATGACTTTTTAAAATTAAAAAAATTGTAACAGCCGTAGAGTTTTGTTAATATAATTGACACAATTTAACTGATTTTATAGTATCAGCATATTTATATTATTGACTAGATCTGATTAGCCAAGTTTATCCATTCCATCTCACCCACATTCCCTGACAAACAGTGCTGCCATGGGTAAAAGTTTTTTGCTTAATTTTAAACTTAACTTAATTTGTGATCACAATCTGATCATCTCCGCAGTGTGGCAGTTATAACGCGTGAATTTGTATCTGGAAGTTGCAGGTTCGATTCCCTCTCAAGCGAAAAATATATATTTAAAGTGTTTCTTTGCGCCTAAATATATATAAAGGTTGTGAATGATGATTTCATAGCTTCACTGCTATCTCAACGAACACAAGTAATTACTAGGAACATGAAAATTTCACATTGACTTGTATTTCCGTATTATTCTGATAAGAAAGTGATATTGTACGTTCTAAAAATTTCTTTGTCTATGGTTTTGACAAGCTTGAATAGCCATAAAATGGAAAGCAGGTAACTTCATGTCGAAAACGCCATGTACTGTTATTCAGTGGCATGCATTACTCTACGACTAAAGGAATGTTCAAGTTCGGGTTTGAATTGTGCATTGAACAATTTAAAATGATGATTGCTTATGGTAGGCACAGCTTTTCGGCCCTCAGGTACTGCACGCCACTGCTATCTTTTTTCAATTATAAAAATAAAATAACCCATTTTGTTGTAAAATATAAAAAAGGGAACATAATGTCACTTTTATTTTTAAAAAACCCATTTTTTTCTGAAAAATATTGCGAATTTTTCCAAAAATAACGCGAAAATCACCAAAAAATAATGCAAATTTTTCACGTCTCTAGTAATTACTTTCGACATGCGGAGTTCACTATTTTGTAAACATTCCATAATATTTGTAATATTGTAATGCTATTCTGAATGGAGGAAATAAAGTGCCTTAAATATTAAATGAGAAAAATGTTTTTGTTTTTATTAGATAGACATTCCATGTGGAAAAAATAGATTTAATTATTTTATAATTTTACATAATGTGAAATTGATAATTATTATTAATTATTGCTGTAAATATAAATAAAAAACTTTTTTGCAAATTATTTTTTTCTTTATTGTAAAATAATTTATTTATTTACAATTCTGTGGAGTTGTACTTTTGAAATAAGGCAGTTTCACAATATTCTGTCAGGAAATAAGCATTTATACAATGTTGGGGAAACTGAAAAAAAAAAAATGAAGCATATCTTACAGTAAATTTTCTATCCGGAGAAATTCGTAGAATAGACGTAATATAAGAATAGGAAGTAATATTTGTACAGCGCCCCTGAGGTGATTTCTCACAAAAGCGGCGCTATAGAAATGGTCCGATTATTATTATTATTATTTATTCTGCTGGGTAATTGTGATTTTTTTACTATTTTTTATCATACATTAATATTATGTACATACAAAGTGTACCTATTTGCAGCGGCAGCTCGTGACTTTTGAGTGTGCTACAGTGTAAAGATTGAAAAAAAAATAGATTGAAGAAGATACTGTTAACATATCCTAAATGAAACATGAAACCGAAAAAAAAAACCACAGAAAATAAAAAGGTATTAGTCGCATTCTTTATTTTCGCAATTTTTTTTCACATACGTGTTTCATTTAGGATATGTTAATATTATCTTCTTCAATGATTAAAACATATGCCCTTGAACCAATGTGTCTCAAATAAAATAAATACGAGATTCTATCCAGATTGCAATTGTGTTGGGAAAGAACATTGTAATCATCATAAAGACAGCAGCCAATAATATGGGATTTAAAATGGAGGATAATATTGACAAGACTTTAATTTGAGGTATGATATCGATGAAGATGGCGTAAATTGAACTGGTCTCATTAGCGGAGTCGGAAAAGCAGTTGTCCCGGATAGACAGAGGTCCTGGGTTCGAGTCCCAGATGTGACTGATACCTTTTTATTTTCTGTGGTTTTCTTCGGTTTCGTGCTTCATTTAGGATTGGTTAATATTATCTTTTCCAATGATTAAATATTACAATGAGGTTTATAAACTTATATAAGTTATTAAAAGTAAATTGAAAAAATTTGATTTTCATGAATTTTTATTTTGGCATTGGGTGGCACTGGTTTGCTGAAAGATCTTCATACAAAAGGTAGATTTTTTTTAAAAAATCGGCTGCGACAACAATGTCTAATTTTTCAATCTTAGCACACTCAAATGTCACGAGCCGCCACTGCCTATTTGTAGTATTCTGACAGGGTACAAATATTTGACAACATCCTACCAGACAATCGACAATGTTCTGTCAATCAATAAAATGGTTTCACAACACGAATTGTACAATTTACAATAAGAAAATACATTTTTGAAACTCTCAGAAACAATTAGAAAGACAACATCAATTATAGAAGTTAAGAGAAAAATGACAGGAATAACTCAACCATAAAATAAAAAGGTGCGCCACATGCAGTGGCGGCTCGTGATTTGAGTGAGCTAGAGTGCTAAAATTGAAAAATACGACGCTATTGATTATTATTGATGTTATTATTCAATTTTAGCACTCTAGCTCACTCAAAAGTCACGAGCCGCCATTGGCTACATATATCGACAGCTTCAGACTAAAAGGGCGTAAGTGTCAAACTGCTACTTTTCAGCAGAGCAAACAGTAAAAAAAATATTGCATAAATGCGAACAAACTTTGTTTATTATTATTAATAATAATGTTTTATTATCTTCTTTTTTTATGACAAAATAATTGGGATTTCCCGTGCTGAGGATTTCATTTACAAAATATTAAATTACATGGCTTGAAATAGTCTTATTATGTTCTGTGAAATGATAGCAAGCTTTTCTGTCCAATGTCTCTTGGAACTGACTGCAACCTTTACGAACTTGTCGACGATTATTTTTATTACTATCATAATTAAAACACGTTATATATATTAAATCTAATCGCTGTCATCGTTCGAGGACTGTCCCTCGGCAGCTGGTCTGTCGGCATCCTCGAGCCGCTGGGAGATCTCCTTGGCAGGGTTGAAGACGCCGGCAGTCTGCGCGCTGCAGATGTAGCAGCGGGTGGACTTCTTGTAGTGCGCCAGGGCACACGCCTCGCAGAAGTAGTGCTTGCATCTGCGAAGGGAGAAATCATTGAAGTGTCAAAGAGAACATTCCTGGGTTACGATTAACCTGACAATAATTGAGTTCCCCCCACTATCATCATTATAAGGGGATAATGTTGCTTGTGCAATGATGGAGGACTTATCTAGCATAGGGATTGAACTCACGATGCCTAGGTGGGAACTTGATGCATTTTCCAACTCAGTTGCTTACCAAGGAGTTTCATGGTACATATAATATTAATATTTATTTGTAAGAAACAAACGGCTTTTAATGCAAATTTATATACAGAGGAGGTTTAACAAAAGGTTAGCCAACAAAGTTTCTTGTGCTAACAGTGGTTAATAATAATAATAATAATAAATGTTTATTCCGGTATGTGGGGAGGTTAGTGCAGTCCCACACATTCCATATAAAATATACATGCAATAGTTATACAAAATATGTACAAGAGTTTGAAAAAAAATAAAATAAAAAAGTTAAATAATTATTAATTATGGTTAAGTACAGATGTTTTATTATAAAAAAAAAAAAACAAAATAAGGAAGGAGAGAGAGGAAGAGGAAGATAGGATCGAGACAGGAGATGCTCTCGATATATTTTATACTCGTGCATCAATTTGTAGTAGTACGTATTACTTCGGTTCGATATTTTGAAAGGGTATTTGTGAAGAATGTCGATATTGTGAAATTGTGCATTATATTGCGCACAAATACGGGGAATTGGAGAATTTATCCTAAGATTAGTCCTGCATGCAAGCAAATAAAAAAAATCGGTTTGTCGGGTTGATCTTGATGGTGTGTGAATGTTTATAAAGTTAATGAGCTCTGGCGAGTCCAGGCTATTATTCATAATATGTACCATATATACCATGAAACTCATATGGTAAGTCGGAATAGCTACTTTTCCTATGGTCCATTGGGACTACAAATAAATAGTATTTTTTTATTTTTACATTAACTCCACACAGATGGCCCTGAGAAAAATAATTTCCCTCAGGGCCGTCATCTTTGAGGATGCTGTGTGAAGGGTCTTTTTGAGAAGAGGAAGGAGTGAAGTAGGAGAGAGGAAACAGTTCCACAGCCAAGAAACGACCCGTTCTCAAGAGAAATGTCAACCCTTGACTCTGTGCAGAAATGGGCTGTCCGTTTGATAGATTCCCTTATCTTAACAAACGGATTGCAATCTTTAGAGCACAGGTGTCTGATGGGAATGATGTCCTTATTCTACCGGTATTTTAATGGAAGATGCTCTGAGGAACTAGCATCATTGATCCCTTCGGTGCTAGTGCACAGTCGAGAAACACGCCAAGAGCGCACCCAACATTTGTACACGGATGACATTTGTCGCTTCTACGACTCGTTTTTGTGTTCAACAGCTCGGCCGTGGAATGATTTGCATGCCTCTTTGTTTCCTCCTTCCTACAACATCGGTCTTTTCAAGACCCAGGTTCACTCCTTCCTATCCTCTAAAAGACCCTCCACACAGCGTTCCCAAAGATGATATAGGACTTGAGGAAAATTATTTCTCTCAGGGCCTCCTGTGTGGAGTTATTGTAAAAAATATATATAATTATCGAAACTCAATTTTTATATATAAATTTATTTTATATGCAAATTCTATTTAGCTTTTCAGCCTTTATGGACTGAACGCCACTGGTTTTAGGTATACATATACGTGCGATGGGAAAGGAGATGAAAAAGGCAGATGAAGGGTTGGGAATTACCCAGCTACTTAACTCTGGGGTCTGATTCTGTTTTTTTTTTTTAAGGATAAGGCATTGTCCTTATCCTTAGGGTTAAAGACATTTTGCTTAACTGAGATTCCGATTACATGTCAGACAATATATATTTTGAAAGAAGTTTGTGGTTTAGTTATCACAGTATTATTAAAAATTATAATAATAATAATATTAATAATAAAACATGTTTATTGGGGTATGTGGGGAGGTTAGTGCAGTCCCACACATTCCATACAACAATATACATACTATAGTTATAAAAATATACTAAATATATACAAATGCTTAAAGCGATAAAATAATAATAAGATAGTAGGTGAAAGATACATGACACATAAAAAAAACATAAGTACAGGAAAATAGAGGGGCCAATATCTTTCTCCAGTATGCGTCGATGCTGGAGGCTGGACTGAGGCGGGCCTGCATGATGAGGATATTCCCGGAGCTGTTTCTTTCCCTCATTCCAGCCACCCTGGATCTTATAAGGGCTTCAAAACCGGAAACTCGCCCCTCCGTGAACATACTGCAAGCGCTGCAGTATCTGGGGAGGCCAAACATTATGCGGAAGGCGTTATTGTACTGTACACAAAGTCATTCCATACTGCTCTTTTTATAGTTTGCCCAGAGTTCGCAGGTGTACAACGTTACGCAGAAGGCAAGGAAGAGAGTCCTCACAGCGGTACTAGAAAAGCGAAATCTTCTGTTGAGCATGTTCATTTTTATGCTTAGAGCTCGTCTTTGCCTATCAATACCATCCATCAGATTACTGGTAATTATGTGTACTAGGTATTTGGTTCCTTCAGTCACCTTCAGGATCACACTGTTCAGGGTTGCTGCAGGAATACTATTCGGGCCTTGACCATATCTTCGACGGCTTACATGGTCGAGGGGTAAAACTCTCGACTACGAATCCGAAGGTCGCGGGTTCAAATCCCGGCGTGCGCAAGTAAATCTTATTTAATTAATTTGTGCTGTTTCACAATTAATTCATTTAAAAATAATATATAGTATATTTGCACACGTTCCAGAGTGGAAGATACTCTCAGTATCGCCATGGTGAAAGACCACCATTCAGAATTGAAACGTTGCTTGAAATGTCTTTCAGCCGTGTTTGGTGAACAGATCCGAATAGCCAGGTATTTCCCCATCTTCCTCCCCTTCTCCTTCCCCTCCCAATAGCCTCACAACATTCCCCAATTGGGGGTGCCATAGTCTCACTGGCTCCAGATGGTTAGGAGGAGTTGGGACTCTTGTGCGGTATTCATATAAAAAAAAAAAACAGAGTTGTTTTATCGGGGTTATAAGACATCTTTGTTTCTTCAGCAAACTCTTTGCAGATCTTCAGGAGAATGTGTAGCCCCCTTATATATGGTGCCATCAGTACCATGTCGATATGGGTGCACCACACATACTTAACATGTTTGTTTATTATAATTTTTAGAATTTAAATCACTTTTATCTGACTTTTCGGGCTTTTGGCATGGGTACTTTACAAACATCGCAATTTCGTTGATTCGGTTGATTGAATAGTATTATTATGCTACAAATGATGTTAAAATACACTGATAGTCGGGACTCTTGTGCGGCTTTCAAATAAGAATGAGACTCACTTGGTGATAACAGGATCCTTGAAGCTCTTCCTGCAGATGTAGCATTTGAAAGGCAGACGGTCCTCGTCGCTGTCGATCTCATAACGCCCGTCGTCTCCTGAGTCTGCGGTCGTCGTCTCCTGCCGCTCCAGCTGCCAGCCGTGCTTGTAGTCACCGCGGTCGTGCAAGAACTTACACGAATCTACAAATGCACAGATAAATCAAATTTAATAATATTATAGAGCAGGTACTTTCTCAGTCAGTCAAATTTTTCACAACATGTACATAATATTTGAATGTGTTCTGTTTTTAAAATGTCTTAAACAAAAGCTTGGGTGTGGGTTTTGACAGTTGGATTAGTGGGGGGAAAACACAAACTAGGAGTGAAAAGGAATAGTGAAATATTACACTAAAATGTGGTGTGGAAATAATGTAAAAATTATACTATAAAAGAAACAAGTGTTTGTCATTTACGATAATAGCAATTTGAAATTTTAATATAATAATAATAGTTCTTTATTCCAGAAGGTATGCAGGGATAGTGCAATACCTTCCATAAGTGTACATAATATATACAAATAAATAACAATAGGTATGTAAAATAAAAGGAAGAAAAAAATAAAAGTAAAAGATTACTCGGTAAAATATGCAAAATAAGTTCATTCACTAAGAGAAAAAAAAAATTAACAAGTTTAAGGGAGACTCCTTCCATGCAGCCGTGGCAGTGATGATGGTATTCTTGGATTGGCGTACTATGCACCGTAGGCTTCCCATGCGGTGGTGGAAAAGTGCACTGAAAGAGTGCACTCGTCCTTCCAGGAACATTTCTGCAGTGTCTCGGTAGACGGAATAGTTGGCGATATGCATATTGTAGGTGACTTTTATCTTTTACCATTGGCATGCGGTGTAATGCACCCACAATTTTGACGTATACAGAGATGTGCAGAATGTGTTGAACAGTATTCTTTTGACGTTTGCGCTGCAAAGGTGAAAACACCTTGACAGCATACCTGCTCTAACGGATATCGCTCTTATTTGTCTCTCCATATCCTCAGTGTCCTTCAGGTCGTCTGTGATAATGTTGGGTTTTGTCATACACAGTTCAAAGGAGTTGACAAACCACAGGTATGGGGGCCAGAGGACACTGCCTTTGTACTAATAGTCGAGAAGATCCAAAAGAAATTCTTACGATTCCTCTACATGAGTTCGGTTTTTATCCATGGCTGTTTCCAGCAGCATTTCTCTCGGGAATGGCGGGTATCTGCAGCCTAAGTTCTAGGAGAGATATAGCATTACTACTTATGGCTCATAAACTATTAACGGTGTATTATCAATACCTGACATCCTGGCTGAAATAGGATTTTATATCCCTGATAATTTCACGCGAGGCCCCAACACAGGCTGCTGTTTCTTCCCAGGTGCAGAACTAACTTACCGATAGTGATGCCTCTGGGAAGACTTACTAGGTTAATTAACTGCCTCGCAGGAAATGTGGATATTTTCCACATGACCTACAATAATTTTAAGCACGAACTAAGTATTATATTATAATATTATGTTCCTACTTTTAACCCTTTTAAAACTATTTTTGTTTTACTTGTATGTTATATAATTATGCTAACTATATTTTTGTAATTTTATCGCTTTTGCATTGTATTGGTGTTTATAACTGTTTTTGCAAATAAATAAGTAAAATAAAAAAAATATATATATTGAACAAAGCCGTTTGGTGATTGGTTCATTTGTGATCAACACACATATGTTTCGTAAAATAAGAAGTTTGTCATAAGCAAACTGAATTAAAACATAAAACCGCATTTAATTTCAATTTCAATCCATTTAAAAATAACAGTATTGAATTCTTGTTCTTTGTCCTTAATGGGTCTTAAGTACGACACGTTACGCTAAAAACAACAGCTGCGTCTCACTCACACATATTATAACGTTAGTGTGAAAGGGTAAGATAGTGTTTTTCGGCTGCAACCGTTCTTTCTCATTCACACCTGCGCTTCGTGATATAAGATAGAACAGGGAAGCTAATGTTTTTACAGAACCATACAACCATAACGTTTGACGACAAACTGCTTGTCCGAATTATCCCTTAGGTATAACAGTTGGGGCAGTTTTTTACAAATAACATGTTCCGCCAATGTGTTTGATATTTTCGGATTCACATCTGCATGCAACATCGTTGAAAAACTGCAATAATCATTGGTGTATCGGACGTCACCGTCTCCCAGAATGTTCCGAAGTGGCCATTTTCGTCTTCGTATTTATGTATAGATTGTTCATATTGTTGTAATTTGTGAGGGAGTCGAATCGTGAATAAATGTTGTTTTGCTGTTCGCAACCTTTCCGACTCCCACAATGCCTTTGTAAATATATTTTGTTTGACGGGATATGCCTAGCCACCCCTTTTTTTATGTATTCTGGGCGGTTTTGAGAAGCGTGTTCTCATTGACCGCTCAGGGAAATAATGACTGAAATAAAACGTTAGAGCGGTACGGCTAGTAGGAGGGAGACAGACTTGTCAGGCATCCACACGGCGCCGTAGGTCTGCACGTTGTGGACCGCCTTAAGTGGCCTGCAAAGGCCACTACAGGCAGTTAGCATTTGACCGCCAGCCTCACAAGTACTTCTATATCCACTGCCCGCTCTGACTTCTGATCTACCCGCCTTGTTTTACTCTGACCACTGCTCACCTTGGACTACCATCTGACTACTGCCTCAGACTGGACCCCAATAAGCGACGTCACAAGGACAAGGCCCGCAGAATTCGAAAAAGTCGTCAACAAAAGTCGTTGTCGTCAGTACCGTTCCTCCACGCAAAAGGGAACGGTAGGAGTGCTACCTCCCCTCCCAGCCCCGCTCCGTAGCTTGGGATCAGCCGGCCTCATACAGTTCGTTTGTGTGCCAGATTACGTCTGGTACAATTGGCTTACATCGTATTGTAAAATTTTTGTGTACAGTGCCAGGGAACATTTCTCCCTCTTCCTGTGTCAACTGTGGTTAGAGGTGCATAAATGTGGAGGTAATATTCTCTACCCAGTAAACGGGCTGCCTATTGCTACTGATGGGCTTTTATTTAATTTATTTCAAAGAATTTTAAACTGTGTTTTATGTGCTAGCGGCACTTACTGATGGGAATCTTATATTTAAGCCCACTCACTAAGGTAATGGAGGGTATAAGATGGAATTTGGGCGGAGACGGAGGGGGTCGGTGCTGAGGGTCCAGCGTCCGAGGTTGGTAATGGAGGGATTCAAGTTCGATTCTAATTTGAAGTAAAATGTTTTGGCTAAATCTATTATACTAGGTTTTGCCTATTACAGTCCTGCAATTGGTTTGCATATATTTAGAATATGTTGTAATGTGGATGAAGCAAGGAGTGTGTGTTAGAAATATTTTCAAGTCGGTCCGAAGTTAGCAGCGACTGTGTATTTTGAGAGGTGTTGAAACTTGATTTGACCCACTCTGAGCCTTGCGTTCTTTGAATGTCGATAGGCCGACGATGGATTTTCGCTTGGCGAGACTTTAGGGTGGCCGATTTGAACGAATCTGAACCTTATTTTGTTTGAAATTCGATAGATGGACGGTGGGTTTTGGCGTATCAATGATTTCCAGGTCCCGTTTTGATTGCAAATCGTCCTTATCGTATTTGAAATGAAGGGAGCTTAAGGCCGATTTTTGCTTGCAGGTCTTGTCTGAATTTGAGGGCTTACCGTATTACTGTTAATTTTTTCAAGCCCGTGTTAATTATGCTATTCCTGACGAACCAGGGACTTTTGGTTA